>OZ024832.1:17861712-18270591 GCA_964016985.1 Anodontia alba | reverse complement strand
CCACTATCTCCAGATTAGCCTAGCTGCTACGGTCTATGAACTGTTGCACAACGATGATCCTATCTATCTATCTATCTATCTATCTATCTATCTATCTATCTATCTATCTATCTATCTATCTATCTATCTATCTATCTATCTATCTATCTATCTATCTATCTATCTATCTATCTATCTATCTATCTATCTATCTATCTATCTATCTATCTATTGCGGAATTGAGTAGTACATGATGATGAGCGATGCTCAGATGGTAATTCCATACACGGATCCCTGGGATGCATTCCGGGGGCAGACAATGATGACGATGATGATGAGGTGGAGGGTGAGGATAATGATGATGACGAAGATGATGATAGTGATAAGGATGATGAATTAATGATCGGCGTTCATCTTGTATAGATCATTTCTCTCACACTATGCACTGCACAATTCGCATTTTGTATTCTTACATTATGTCAGGTTTTGTTACATACCGTTAGCATAGCACTCACGCAGTAGCTGATGAAGCGCCGTAGCTCGATCAGTGGGGAGCGCACTGGCCTCTAGATCAAAAGGTACCGGGATCAATCCCAGGCTTAGGCAAGGGGATTTTTGATGTCCGAACACTTTTTCCTTCGTGTCAGTTGCAGGCATGACATGAAAACAGTGCGTCGTCCTTCGGATCGGGACATTAACTGAAGACCCTCCTCTTACCCGCCCACGTGCAGGAAAAGTCACACTCTGTGCAGGTTGAAGCACCCTACGGTAATTCAAAATGGTTAGATCTACTTGTAGGCCTTCATCCTGCAACCCGGAGTGTACAATGTACATAATCTTCAATAAGTTGAAGGAGGCTAGTACACGTCAGAAGTAGAACCATATTTCTGTTTTTACCTCACTAAAGAAAGGAAGGTCACGTGAATTTTGAACGTTCATTAAAGTACATCGGGTCATAAGCAAAGTAAGTGAACCTCAAAGCGGTTCATGTAAACTTAGCATTCTTCAACGAATGTTAGATAAATTGCCTTTATCATTTAGTTGTATTATTTTCCATCCATTATTTGACGAAAAAATCTGGTTTGAGGGCTAAAATTGAAACTAGAAAACAACTGCACACAATACTCCTATTTTATTCAAAACAGCAGAACAGCGTCACTTACGTCATAATGTCACCATCGTCCATTCATTTAAGAAAAACATGTTTTACTGTGGCGTCACTTAAAGATCATGTGACGTCGCGTGAGTCAAAGCATTCACTAAATATTAATATCATAACGTCCCTAATAGTTAACTTTAGTTTTTGTTTTCCTTTTCTTCTCTCTCTCTCTCTCTCTCTCTCTCTCTCTCTCTCTCTCTCTCTCTCTCTTCTGTATTTACCCTAAATATTCGAACACCTTGACTCCTTTATACTTGTCCTGACGTTTCAACATGCCCACTTGTTTAGGCCTACCAATTCCAGTGTCTGAAACTGCTATATGAGTCATATGAGTCGCAAACAGTGAAGACCCAGATCAGACGCCGCGCTAGGCGGCGTCTGATCTGGGTCTATACTGTTTGTGCAGGTCTGTCTGTCCAAATATTTATGATGAAAATACGGTGCGAGCTGCACCATAAGAAAATGTGTCTTCGGGATACATATAAACAGTAAAGATCCAGATCAGCTATGAAGCCGCACAATCTGATAATAGTTTATGTTATACCATATATGGATGTATCCTACAATATCCAAGGTACTATAAGCGGACAGCGAGTGCTGTAACCAGATCTGGGACTTCGCTGTCCGTATATATGCCACGAAGACACATTTTTCCCATGGAGTGTCTCATATACATATATTTACATGTATATAGTCTGCCTGGCTACATTCAACAGGAAAAATAGTCTCTCTCTTCTCATGATTGAGCGATATTAACTTTGTCATGCTATTACGTTTTCATTGTTAGGAATGGCTGAACACTTATCGTCAGGACATTACAACATTCCAATAACATGTACGGAGTGATTTAGGCCCGTTTGAGTCTTTTGTTAATACTGACACGTTTCCTGAGTTGACAGCAATTGTTGAGATGTTTTCTAAATTTAGAAAATTCCCGGATTACGCATGCTTACAAAGAGAATATTCTCCAAGGGACATAATAGAATAGATTGGAATTCCCTTCAGTTATCTACCCTGAAATTGATTTTGGGTATTATACATCCATAGTAAGGACATGGTTGAGCAAAGACGGCATCGCCATGACAATACTAGGAAAAATATGCATCCAACGGGGACCGATTTCAATTTATTTTGACATTTGCCTGTTGTTATACATGAGCTTCGGCTTGAGAAAAGTTTCACCACGAAAATATACCTATTCAAATATACTGAAAATTTTACCACCAAAAACTGTAGATTTCAGATCTAAAAATTTCTGATATTTTTCATATATCTGCTCAAAACATAGATTTTGGGGGTTCTAACGAGTGCCCACAATCTATGTTTTGAAGCAGAAATAAGAAAAATAATGTATACCCCTGTAAACCCCAGTTTTACTATATAAAAGTGGGGTTTAAGGGGGTCAGAATTATATAGGCATGTTTTCATGATGTTTCGGGGCCTACAGTTTGAAATATTTGGACACATGATCAGCTTACAGTACTTGTCCAAAAACGTTCAAGAACAAATCCATTTTACTACCTGTTGAAGTTGTAAAATGCGATCAGAAGAATAGCTAACAGTGTAGACCCTGATCAGACGTCGCGTTCTGCGTCTACTCTTGTTCAGGCCTGTCTGTCCGAAAACTTAGGGTAAATAAAAAGCGAACAGGAAAGATCCAGATCAGCTAGCAAAGCCACAGAATCTGAAATAGGTTTTTGTTATACATCGATATATATAACAGTAAAAAAAAAACAGCTTCAGTAAGCATACAACGGATGCCTGATTAGACCGCGTGAATGGTTATGCTGAACTTGGTTTTGGGTTGTCCTCTTGTCTATTTCTTTCACTCCCGCGTATAGGCCAGTTGTTTCATAACTGATTCTTTGTATGATTTCTTCTTGAAAGGCGGCGGCTGACTTTGTCATACCTCTTCCAGCTTATAGAAAATTTACACAATTTCGGGGGGTGGGGGTCGGGGGGGGGGGGGGGTAAGTGTGGAGGAAGGGGTAAAGGCATCTCTTTCAAAACGGTTGTTCTTCCATTCTGAAAATGGATGTACTCTAAAAGGAAAGAATTTGCTCCCCTTCACTATTTACCCCTTTTCAGAAGGGTCCTGTAAAGCCATGAAGACGCGGTGACATAAGGCTGCTAGTAGCGAAGCACTGAGGCTTGTTAAACCAACTCTAGGATGTTCTATGTGCCCAATAGTAAGCGTATCACTGAATACCTATTTACCCTAAATATTGGTTCGCCTTCACTTTGCTTTTGCAAAAGCTACACACATTTATTTTCAGCAAAAATACCTGTGAATTAGATATGTACTTACTAGAACATTTAACATTTTGACCACTAACGAGCTCGTTAAGCTAACGACGCTTTAAACAACTGGGCCAGGAAAATATGCAGCTTACGACGACTGAATTCAACTTGCTTTGAAGTTTTTCTGTTGTAATACATGACCCTCGCCATAAGAAAAGATGTTTTCGAGGCCTACCATTTTTACCCTGAATATTTGGACACTTGATCTCCTTATTTGATCTAAATTTTGAGCAAATGTACTTTAAAGGCTCCATGTTCCTCAAAAACAGACATTTTTTTTTTAATTCTAAGAAAGGTTTAATAAATTGATATATGGTATTAATACGATCATAAAATGTGGCATCTGACAGCATGTAAAATGTCAGTGAGAGTCTCGGTTTTGAAGTGGATGAAAACGAAACGCTTTTTTTTTTCGTATCTCTGAATTATTGTTGGCAACATTAATTCAGAGATACGATAAAGTATCATTTCATTTTTTTATACAGTTCAAGAACGAGAGACTAACTGAATTTTACAGGCTTTCAGATGCCACATTTTATGATTGTATTAATACCATATATCAATTTATTAAACCTTTCTTTTATAATAAAATGTCTAATTTTGGAGAATATGTAGCCTTTAATACCGCGTTCTGCGGCGTCTGATCTGGGTCCACACTGTTTGCTTGGATCTGTTTGTCCCAAAACTTATGGTTATTATAGAACAATGTTCCTGCTATACGATTTAGTGATGACTCGAACATAATAGATGCTACGGTAAGTAACTGATAGCTTTCCTTTTCGGATTCGGTTCATTTACCCATTTCACCTACCGTATTTGCCCTTAATATTCAGCACTTTAACTCTTGTCCTAAACTTTGAAATCCATTTGGCTATCTGGTGATGTGACTCAGTGGTAATGGAATGTAGAATAGTGTAGATCCTGATCATGCGCCGCGTTCTTTGACATTTGATCTGGGTCTGCACAGTTTACTCAGGTCTATCTGCGAATATTTTGTGTAATTACAGTATGGAAACATGACACATGCTACTAGTACACCAGGAAGGGCTTACTTTCCGCGGACACCTGGCATCACCTCTCTCTCTCTCTCTCTCTCTCTCTCTGCGTTATCTCTCCATGAAAACATGCTTATATATTTACTGGACAAGCTGCTCGCATCCATTCTTATTGGTACCAAAGCAATGTGTGTGTGTGTGTGTGTGTGTGTGTGTGTGTGTGTGTTATCATGGTCTACACTGTGTACCACTCACTCAGCAGCTTTGGAAACAGCAACAGGCAGTGAAATGGACTTATACAAATTTTAGGACAAGTATGGTAAGGACTTGAGGTGTCCTAGTATTAGTGTAAATGCGGTAAAACGCATATATTACTTCCATAAGATGCGATGATATTCCTCAGTTCCCATATTATACGACGACAATGCCTTGCTTACATATCTCTAGATAAGTGGAGTCTAAAGATAAATATTCATGTATTCTGTTTTCCACACGCACACACGCACATACGCACGCACACACACACGCGAGCGCACCATTCACACACGCACGCGCGAGCGCATGCACACAGATGTTAAGTTCCATTTCTTCACTATAAGCATATATCCCTACTCTTGAAACTTCGGACGACACTCAGGATCTAAAGGATGGCGTAATTGTGTATTTCAACCTAACCTACCCGCCTTTCTTAAAATTTGAACAAGCCAATTTTACCATGAACAAGCCAATTTTACCACTGAGCAAAGCAAAACATTGTAGACACAAGCAGACGCCGCAGGTCAGGATCCACATTATTTGCCACTCATCCAGCAATATTTTAGACACAAGAACAGAATGGTATCATACATGTTATCTAAACTCTTCAAGAAAGAAATGTTACCTCAGTCTAAAAAAAATAAAAATAAAAATAAAAAAAAATAAATAAAAAAAAAAAATAAATAAAAATAAAAATAAAATAAAAATAAAATAAAAATAAAAATAAACTAATAAATAAATATTTGACCAGCTTAAAACAAGTGCCCAAGTACAATACGCCATCCGCTTGAACCTAAGTTTCGTCCAAAGTTTCAAGAGTAGGGGCATACAGTATGCTTAGTGTGAATAACAGGCCAATGTGCATGCGCTCGCGCATGTGTGTGTGTGTGTGTGTGTGTGTGTGTGTGTGTGTGTGTGTGTGTGTGTGTAAAAGTGTAAAACAGAATACATGAATATTTATGTTTATAATCCTCTTATCTAGAGATATGTAATGTAGGTAAGGCATTGTCGCCGTACAATATGGGAAATGGGGAATATTTTTTCTTATTTCACACTTTGCTCATAAACGCATTTTACTGTATTTTATGGGTGTAATATGCGTTTTATCGCATTTACCCTAATGATAGGATACCTCAAATCCTTACCATACCTGTCCTAAAACATGTATAAGTCCATTGCACTGCCTGCTGAAGTTCCAAAAACTGCTGAATGATCGGTACACAGTGTAGACCCTGATAAGACGTTCTGTGGCGTCTGATCTGGGTCCACTCTGTTTGTCCCAATACCTAGGGTTAAATGCTGTATACATAACTTTAGGTCAGATTTTTTCAAACAATGTTGACTATTGTTTGCTACACACACACACACACACACACACACACACACACACACACACACACACACACACACACTTTGCTTTGATACCAATTAGAATGGCGTCGAGAAGCAAAAAACTAACCATGTTTTCATGGAGAGATAACGCGTAGAGAGAGAGAGAGAGAGAGAGAGAGAGAGAGAGAGAGAGAGAGAGAGAGAGAGAGAGAGAAAGGTGATGTCAGGTGTCGGCGACAAGTAAGCTTTTCCTTCCTGCTGCACTAGTAACATGCGTCATGTTTCCATACCGTAACTACACAAAATTTTCGGACAGACAGACGAAAGTAAACTGTGCAGACCGAGATTAAACGTCAAAGAACGCGGCGTCTTATCAGGATCTACACTGTTTGATATACCATTATCACCTTTTAGACACATCATGAGATAGCCAAATGGACATCAAAGTTTAGGACAAGAATATTAAAGTGTCTGAATATTTAGGGCAAATATGGTAGGTGAAATGGGTAACGAGCCGAATCCGAAATAAGCTATCTGTAACTTAACGTTTATTATATCCGAGTTATTATTAAATCGTGTAACAGGAACTTTGTTCTATAATAACCATAAGTTTTGGGACAGACAGACCTGAGCAAACAGTGGAAACCCAGATCAGACACATCAGAACGCGGCGTCTGATCAGGGTCTACACTGTTTGCCACTCATGTTGTCGTATTTTAGACACTTCCACAGGTATTAAAATGGACGTGCTCAAAATTAAGATAAAAACGGTGAGGCTCATGTATTACAAAGATAAAAGTCAAAATAAGTTGAAATCAGTCGTCGTTAGATATATATTTTCCTGGTATTTGCTGGGTAGTTTCTTCTTTGTTCACCCTTGTCCTTACATTGGACGAAACACGACAATCATATAAACAGTCCGACTATTGAATGGGAAAATTCAATTTCAGGGTAGATAACTGAAGGGAATTCCAAGCTTTTATATTATGTCCCTTGGAGAGTTTGCTCTTTGTGAGCATGCGCAATCTGGAAATATTCTGAATTAAGAAAACATCTCATCAATTGCTATCTGCTCAGGAAACGTGCCTTTGTTAACAAAAAGGCTCAGTTAGACCTGAATAACTCCGAACATATATCAGGTATGTTGTTTTTAAAATGTCCTGTCGACAGTAGTTCAACCATTTCAGAACAATGAAAATAAGATAGTATTAAATGAACATCGCTCAGTTATAAGACGAATTCTACCCCAGGCGGATTAGATCCACGACCGGCTAGTTCAGCAGGAGAGCGCTAGAATTTACTACCAGCGCCCCTCTTTCTGTTAAAATCGCTGAGTCTGACTTCCTGGACCGTATAATGCCTGCATGAACGCATATCGTTAAAGGAAATGCTAACGCCAAAGTATCTTACCAGGCTTAACATTCCCGCATTCTGGTCAGTGTCTTTCTTTCTCGCTAGTACGTTCGACAGATGTCCATATTTCCTCACGACGGACAGTGAAGGTCCTAATCAGGGTGTTTAGTTGCTCAGGATGAGCAAGAGCTAGCTATTCGCAAACACCGTATTTACCCTAAGTATTTGGACAGATATGCAAAAGCAAACTGTATATAGACCCAGATCGGTAGCCTCAGAATGCAGCATCTGATCAGGGTCTACACAGTTTGTCGATCCAGCAGTTTTAGACACGTTAATAGGTATTAAAATTGAGTTGTTCAATTATCTGGACTAGTATGGTAAGAATGATAAAGGCTTGAAGTGCCCGAACATTAGAATAAATACTGTACACTGTGATGAGTGAGATGCCACTCCGGGATTATTGCAAATTTAACTGCGGGTCAGTAATGAGTCTTAACTGGCCAAAACTAGCTAGTCTGGATTAGAAAACTTCGAAGCTTCAGCTATTTTCATTTTTTTACATGCGTGCGTGTGTATGTATGTTTATTGCTCTGAAACACTCTTTTAAGCTTAAAATGTATTGTTCAATTTTTAGGACAATTATGGTAAGGAGTTCGGGTGTCCAAATGTTTAGGGTAAATACGGTGACAAATTAAAAAGAAAACCTTTTAGAATCGTCGGTAACTAAGGGTAATACCAGATGTCCGCGGAAATTGCACTTCATTTATGTTGCACTATTGACTTGTGTCATATGCAGACCCAGACCATACTCCGCGATACACGGCGCCTGTGCAGGGTCTATTCTGTTTGCCATTCAACTGCTCCTTTAGACACACCACAAGATAGTCAAACGGACTTCATTTCAAATTTTAGATCAAGAAAGTAAGAGTTATAATGCCCGATTATTTTAGATAAATAAGGTAAGTGAATTCGGTGAAAGATCGAAAAACAGATATGTGATACCAAGCATGTGATATGTTATTAATTAATGCATGTATGTATCAGAAATTACGTGCCGTAACAAAACTAGGCATTACGAAAACATGCCTATATAATTGTGACCCCCCTTAAACCCCACTTTTATATTGTAAAACTGGGGTTTACAGGGGTATACATTAATTTTCTTATTTCTGTTCAAAAACATAGATTGTGGGTACTCGTTAGAACCGCCTCGACGAGGCGGTTCTAACGAGTACCCACAATCTATGTTTTGAGCAGAATTATGTAAAATATCAGATTTTTTTTTATCTGAAAATTTTCTTTGTTGGTGGTAAAATTTCCAGTATATTTGAATAGGTATGTTTTCGTAAGGGTATTGGGACAGAGAGGCCTGAGCAAACCGAGTTTACCTAGGTCGGACGCCGCAGAACGTGGCATCCGATCAGGGTCTACACTATTTGCCACTCATCCAGCATTGTTTAAGACACGTCAACATGTAATAAAAGGGACCATGCTTGTAGTGACAAGTTGTAAATATTCTGGTGGTTTGTCATAGGATTTTAAAATGACGTAAAATTTTCGAGTTACGTTTAAGCCGGCGCTATATAGTGGGGCGTATGTAGCACTGCAAACTACACTGTCGTAGAAGAGTCTCAATGAAATAGAAACTCCGATTTTATTTCTTTATGTGTTCTTTGTTTCCAAGACCAAGTTGACTTTGATAAATTATATTGTTTAAATAGTATGACAATTATGGTACGATCTGAGATTAATGAGTTTACATTGAACCCAGTCTACACTATAAAGGCCATGTCGAACCGGTCAGTTAACCTACTTACACTTTTCCTGGACAGACTTAACCCTCTAAGCCGTTAACCCATTTAAGCCTAGAGTCCCATAAAAGGGACATTGGCAAACAGTGTAGACCCAGATCAGACGCCGCAGGTTGCGGCGTCTGATCAGGGTCTACTCTGTTTGCATTAAATACATGAATTTCTATAAAACATGGTACTGATGATAAAAACAAACCAGACACCCCTTATACTAGAAATGGAGCCGTCCGAAGACTGATGGTAGGAAAGTCCATTCGGCATAAATGGGTTAAACAGTACTTATGCACATACTTTCGCCAATAACTGAAAACAGCCCTTCTTGAATCAGCGGAAGGGGAGAATGGCTTCATGGTCAATCTCCACGAAAGTTATGTGGCCCAGCTAGGATTCGAACTAGGGACCCCAGATCTGCAGTCATTCATACTAGCCACTATGCTAAGGAGGCCGGCTGATAGAGAGTGAAGGCAAACCAATATTTAGGGTAAATAGGTAGTTAGTGTTGCGCTGACTATTGCGCCCATAGACTGTCCTAAAGTTGGTTGAACAAGTCTGAGCGCTTCGCTATTAGCAGCCTTCTGTTATCACGTTTTCATGGCTTTACGGGACCCTTCTGTAAAGGATCAACTGTAAAGGGGAGCAAATTATTTCCTTTTAGAGTAGACCTCAGAATGGAGGAGCAACAGTTTTGAAAGAGATGCCTCCCCGCCCCCTGAAAGTGTATAAATTCTCTTTAAGCTGGAAGAGGTATGACATATATGTCACGTAAGCCGTCGCCCTCTCGAGAAGAAATCATATAAAGAATCAATGATGAAATAACTGGCCTATACGCGGAAGAAAAAGGAATAGGTAGGTTTGATTGAGTTGGGATATAACGACACGTCAACCTTTGTGGGTCATTTTGTGTCGTCTCCCAGAGAAAGGGAGAAGAGAGATAGAAGAGATAGTAGAGGAGATGAAAGAGAGGGACAGAGGAGAATGAAAAATGAATGAAAGTGAAGAAATAGAAGAAATTAAAACTTTCCCCCTCTACACTTGCCCGCTACAAGGATAGCAGGCCTTGCCGAACTGGACGCCCCGGTGACGTAAGATACACGACACCTTTGCCTCACCCAACCCCCCAACCCCGCACAGGACTAGATAGGAACAGAGACATACAAAATAAGCCTTGGGAGGATGTGCGGACAACGCAAGCCAAGGTCAGTCTGAGAATTCTAGCGGTCTAATCAGGCTTCCGCTGTACGCTAACTGAAGCTTTTTTACTGTGGATTTACGCTGTACAACTAAAACCTTTATCAGATTCTATGGATTTGCCAGCTGGTCTGGATCTTTCCTGCTCGCATACCGCATTTACCCTAAGCTTTCGGACAGGTAAGCCTGAGCAATCGTAGAAGCAGAACGCGGCGTCTGATCAGGGTCTACACTGTTAGCCACTCATCTAGGTGCATTTTATATCTTCAACAGGTAGTAAAATGTTCTTAAAAGTTTTAGGACAAGTATGGTAAGGCAATCAGGTGTCCGAATACTTAGGGTAAAAACGGTAGACACCGAAAACAGTTTTTCTCATTGCAAGGTTCATGTATTACAATAGACAAACGTCAAAATAAATTGAAATTTGTTGTCTTTAGATGCGTATTTTCCTGGTATTGTCATGGTAGTTCCTTCTTTGCTCACCCTTGTCCTTATATTGGACGTATACGACGGTCATATAGATAGTCGGACTATTGGTCTATATTTAGACGGGAAAATACCTAAATTCAATTTCAGGGTAGGTAACTGAAGGGAATTCCAATCTATTCTATTATGTCCCTTGGAGAATTTTGCTCTTTGTAAGCATGCGCAATCCGGAAATTTTCTAAATTTAGAAAACATCCCAACAATTGCTATCTGCTCAAGAAACATGCCAGTATTATCAAAAGACTCAAATGGACCTAAATCACTCCGTACACGTCTTTGGAATGTTGGCGTTTCAATGTCCTGTCGATAGGTGTTCAGCCATTCCTAACAATGAAAACGTGATAGCATGACAAAGTTTAGCACAAGTGAACATCGCTCAGTTATAAGAAGAGAGAAACTATTTTCCACTAAATGTAACCAGGCAGACCATATACTCGTAAATACATGTATATGAGACACTCCATGGGAAATATGTCTTCGTGCATATACGGATAGCGCAGGCCCAGATCAACCTGTGTATCGCGCAGTCTGATTACAGCACTCGCTATCCGCTTATAGTATCTTGGATACTATAGGATACATCCATATGATTGTGGGACAACTAGGCACATTGCAAACTCGGCACATAACCAACTCGGCCCATAATTAACTGATTAGTCCAATTATCTATTGTTATGTTAAATATTTAATCCACCGTTACAAACAACCAATTTAAAGGTTGCCTTTGAACTTTAATCATTTTAAATTGAAGGTGGCAAATATTTATAATGTAAATGTCATGCTTAGAAGCGATTCTACCGAGCAACTACTATCTATGATTTTGAGCAGAAATAAAATGTACTCCTGGAAACCACCTGTTTTACTATTTGGGCTTCGTCGCTTGAAAACCTGTCTTCGGGGGTTCCGATCGATCAGGTTAGACAAAAACTGGCCTGCTCAGACTCAAAACCCACGATTTTTTGATATACAGCAACCTAAGTAATCATACTTTTCCAAGTAGCGAACAACAAAAGCGTTGATCAGACTGCGCGGTTGATCTGCACCCTTATTGTTCGCACATGCAGTTTGCAGCTGGCCCCGGGGATTTTCTCACGACGGGGCTCAAATACTAAACTGCAGTACATAGTTCCCTCAGACTATCTTACAGAGTTGAAATATGAAAAAATATAGTACGAGTCACGACGGAATTAAAAGGATCATTCCGACAGTCAGTACGGTCAAACTTTCAGTGTGCATGCTCAGCACCTTAGCAGGTCAGGAAATTTGGTTCTTTGGCTGAATGTTCTCATGATCTACAGCTTAGGTGAGCAAACAGCGAGGGTTTTGGCGAGACTGCGTGTATGCGCAGGGTCACCTGAACCTTCGCTGTTCGCATATGCAATAAATTGTAATGGGGATCACTAGTCTACCTTTCAGGCTTTTTAGAGCAGAAATAAGAAAAAAGAAAAGTATATCCCCATTTATCACTAGGTTATACCTATTGTAGATCTTTGTTAACTCAAAAGGATGGCTGATAGAAGTTTGGTGATTCCAGGAAAGGCTCGTTTCACCATATCCACTTTTACAGTTTCGAAATCAATTCCGACACCCTGAATTCGCTTTGTTCATCATGAGTTTATTGTTTAATTAAACAATGAGCAAAACCAAGATTTATTCATAATTTTTACTAAAAGATAAAAAGAGCAGACAAATAGAATTTCTAACCACACTCAATCTAATTCATATCGATTAGCACTTTAATCTGAGAACATTTAGCCTCGACGAGGCTGTTCTAACAAGTACCCACAATCTATTTTTTAGCAGAAATAAGAAAATAATGTTTAACCCTGTAAACCCAAGATTCTCTACATAAAAGTGGATTTTAAGGGGGTCAAAATTATACAGGCGTAAAAATGGGCCATAAAAAATTAAAAGGAAATTTTCAGATGAAAAACTCTGCTTTTTTTTTATCTCTGCTGAAAAACATATATTTATATTTTTATTTCTAACTTGAAGTATACACAGTCTATGTTTTAGAATAGAAATAAGAAAAACTGGTATATACCCCTGTATACTTAAGTAATCTATTAGAGTAACAATTATGCCCTTTTCATGGCCTACTGAATGGTTAAAGATATAATTTGAAGAAAAAAAAAATAAAGAAATAAATTTATATTTCCTAACTTTTCCTTTTTATAATTATCTATAAAAAGTGTAAACTATGTTTAGAAATAGACGCAAAAATGTATAGATATATAACTATATTTATGTGCCGAGTTGGTTATGTGCCGAGTTTGCTATGTGCCGAGCTGACCCAGCACCATCCATATATATTGGATATTTACTGTTGATATGTATCCCGAGGACACCTTTTCTTATGGGTCCTACCGTATTTTTATCTTAAGTATTTGGTCAGGAAAACCTGCGCAAACGCCGGCCTCGGTGGCTCAGTTGGATGCGCCGTCCGTCGAGGTCGGCAACATTCTTTCGTGGAGATTGATCATGAAATATTTTCTACGGTCATTCTCTCCCTTCCGCTGATTCAAGAAGGGCAGTTGTCAGTTTCTGGCGAAAGAATGTGCACAATACTGGTTAACCGCTTAGAGGACTATAAGCCTGCCCAGTAAATGTGTGGTTAGGTAAACTGACCGCGCTCGACATGACCCCATTGGGTTGACTGGGCCGTAAAACCTCAACACAAACAAACAAAACCTGCGCAAACAGTGGCGTCTGATCTGGGTCTTCACTGTTTGCACCTCATATAGCAGTTTTAGACACTGCAACTGGTAGTCAAATGGGCTTGTTAAAACGTCAGGACAAGTATAAAGGAGTTTAGGTATTCGAATATTTAGTGTAAATACAGTAGTCTTGTAGAGAGAGAGAGAGAGAGAGAGAGAGAGAGAGAGAGAGAGGTCAAAATCAGAATATTTTACTGGTGATACATCGACAATAGACAGTCATCATTCATTCACCAGGGCCAACGATTGCGAAGACTTGTCTCTAGATCCTTGGACCCAATATTATTAGGTCCGAGCTAGATCTCACAAATGATGTGAATCTGGCGACAGTGTCCTCAGAACTTTCAGCAGAAGATATTATGGATGCAGGGAATGCATTCCAATCTCTAATGGTGTATGGGAAGAAACTGTACTTTTAAAAGTCAGTTCCAGCGCATGGCACTTGAAATGCCATTGTATGCCGATTCCTACTGCGCCTATTTGGGGGTTGAAAGTCGTCACAATGTATACTATCTCTACCTTTCAGATTTTTGAATTGCAATACGAGTTTACTACCTTTGCATCTCTTGTGAAGTGACTCCCACCCTTACTGCTTAAGAATGCTAGTCATACTTCCAGTTTCAAAGTTGTAGTTACCAGTCACAAACCTAGCTGCACGATTCTGAACCTTTTCTAATTTTTCATGGACAACTATTTCATGTGGGTCCCAAACAGGGTTAGCATTCTCCAGGACTGGTCGCACCAACCCCTTGTATGTCATTTCCTTAACATCGTGAGGCATGACGATAGGTTACGTCTGAAGAAACTAAGAGTTCTGTTTGCTTTTATGCAAACATTGCTCACATGAGTATGCCATTTCAAATCGTTAAAAATTGCCACACCAAGGTATTTAATATTATCCACATTTCGAGGACTGTTCCTTCTAAGATCTTTTTTTTTATCTGCTTCCTAGTAAGCTGCATAATGTTACATTTCACAGGCTGAAATCTTATACCCCATTCCTGGCCCATCCATATCCACATTATCTGCAAGTTTCAGGAAGATACTGAAAGAGTATGCTGACGACAAAGTCAAACAGTTATTCAGTAATCAAAACAGAGGCGTTGTTGAGCAATCAAAGGGACATACTTCTAAGATTAAAGATTCAATCTGGCCAGTTTTCTAACTCGTCTGAGATTTGATCCAGGTTCCCCTTATCTGCTAGCTTCAGGAAGATCTGATCAAAACTGAATGAGTTATGCTGTTGACAAAGTCAAACAGAGGCTTTGTCAGCAATCAAGGGAACACAACTCTAAAGATTAATGATTCGGTCTAGCCAGTTTATAAACATGTCTGAGATTTCATCCATGTCCACCTTATCTGCAAATTTCAGGAAGATCTGACCAAAACTGGATTAGTTATGCTGATGACAAAGTCAAACAGAGGCTTTTTCAGCAATCAAGGGGACATAACTCTAAGACTAATGATCTGATCTAGCCAGTTTATAAAATTGTTTGAGATTTTATCCATGTCCACCATATCTGCAGGTTTCAGGAAGATCAGATCAAAACTAAACAAGTTACGCTGATGACAAAGTCAAACAGAGGCTTTTTCAGCAATCAAGGGGATGTAACTTAAGATTAATGATCCCATCTGATCAGTTTTGGAACTTGTCTGGCATTTCATCCCTGTCCAGCTTATCTGCATGTTTCAGGAACATCTGATTGCAACTGGACAAGTTATGCAGATGACAGTCAGACAGAGGCTTTTTAGCAATCATGGGGATGTAACTCTTTGGGACCTTGTGGTTGCCATAGCAACCAAGGTTTTCAGTGGATTTCCATGAAAAGCTTATGTCATCGATGCCCCACCAGAGGCATGCTGTAGATAGAAATGACAGAGATCAGCCTGCAGACTGTGGAGATATAACTAGTCAAAGGTGCTGACAGATGATAGACGACGGATGGTATACCATCCTATAAGCTTCGGCTCAGGTGTGCTAAAAATATCAGAATTTGCCCAGAGAGTGGTAAATGTTAAATCTGGGCAACCACTCCTAATAGTTGTACTTCATATGATTGAGAACTGAAATTTTCACATGTTTATTTAGGCTGGATCGTATGCTAAATATGTAAGGAAGGAAAAAAAAACAATTGTATCAAAAACAATGACTTTTATTTTACAATTCATAAACTTACATGTATTTCAATGTTAAATATTTATACACTGTTTAACAGTTTCAACATTATCAAATTAAAATATCAAACAAAGAAATATTTACATCACGAAAACATGCTTATATAATGCTGACCCCCTTAAACCCCACTTTTATATAGAAAAACTGGAGTTTACAGGGGGTTACATTATTTTTCTTATTTCTGCTCAAAAACATACCAATAGATTGTGGGTACTTGTTAGAACTGCTTCACTGAGGCAGTTCTAATGAGTACCATCATTCTATGTTTTGAGGAGAAATATGAAAAATATCAGAATTTTATTTGAAAATTTTCATTTTTTGGTGGTAAAATTTTTAGTATATTTGAATAGGCATGTTTTCATAATGACATACACAGATGAATTGATTAATCTTGTTTATGTTACTTCATCCATTTCATAACAGTTTGTATCAGACCCTCATTGTAAAACAAGCTTATTGCAAATGGGTAACATTTTATTTATTTTTCAAGGAAAATTGGTTTCAACAGTCTATGCAACTGGTGTGGATGTTGCCCCTGTACCTGCACGTTAATCAAAAATCTGATTATGATGATATGATGCAAATGTTTTCTATGGAGATGCCAATGTAAAATCGGATAAACAAAACTATTTTAAAATATTGTATGCTAATATTTATATTCAGCAGGTTAAGGGTTAAATTATATAACTTTAACTGATTTAAATATAAATCGCTTATTTGGTCAGATGCATAATCCACAGATTCAGAAAAGTACAGTTTGGACAGTGACATTTTATTTCCATGATTCATTACCAAAACAAGCCTATTCAAATATGTAGAAAATTTCACCTCCAAAAACTGAAAATTTTCAGATAAAAAATTCTGATTTTTTTCATATTTCTATTCAAAACATAGATTGTGGGTACTCATTAGAACTGCCTTGGTGAGGCAGTTCTAATGAGTTCCAACAATCTATGTTTTTGAGCATAAATAAGAAAATTAAATGTATACCCCTGCAAACCCCAGTTTTGCTATATAAAAGTGGGGTTTAAGGGGGTCAAAATTATATAGGCATATTTTCGTGATGTGACACATGTAACAAGTAAGTAGCCAGAAATCCCCATAAGAGCATAATTATAAAAGCTAGAGATATGGTAGGAAGTTAATATCAATACATCCTCATAATAGCATTGTTAAACCAAATATGGTAGCAAGTAACTATCAAGAAATCACCCAAACAATATTTAAAAGATGTGATAGTAAGTACAGTTGAACCTCAATAGGGAACACCAATGGCTTGTTCACCATGGCTAATTCGAACTCGTTTTGAGTCCCTATAATATTCTTCCAATAGCTCAAGAAAGCAAATATTTAAGGAAAGTTTTTTAATTTATCATGCAATTGTATGTTGTATGTACTCATTGGAATTGCCTCACTGAGGTGATTCTAATGAGAACACTCAACATACCATTGTTATCTAGAAGATAAAAAAAACATAAATTATCGCCATTTGCTACATGACCTGGTGACAAGATTAACCCTCAGTCGCTTTAACTGCCCATATTTCTAACAAATTTCCATGGTCCCAAAGATGTTAGAGACATTGAGATTCAACTGTATTATACAACAGGAATGCACAATGAGGTCTGGTCTTTCCTTGTCACCATATGGCAGTAGGTTTTATGTTGCAAGCACCATGGCCAACCTGGCTAGATATGCAAACAACAGAGACCCAAGCTAGCTGCATATCCCAGCAGGATCAATGCTGTTTACCATTTCCTTTCTAGATAAATCCATATACACCATAACCTCTTTATAACACTATTGTTGGGGTCCATAACATAAACCGTGTTAGTTATACAACCGTGTTATATCCAAACAAAAATGTATAGACTATATTGAAAAATGACCATTTATGGTCATTTTTCAATATAATCTTTACATTTTTGGGATCCATCTTTGAACCGTGTTATATCCAAAACCGTGTTATAATGAACCGTGTTATAAAGAGGTTGTAGTGTACTGTGTTATGACAGAAAGACTCACTTTAAAGCAGGTAACTTATTCCATTTGAGCTTTTCTTAAATTTCAGACGGACACATGGACATCACACAGAGGTCCAATGTGAAACCATAATATTCTGACACTATCGTGTGGCAAGGCATAAAACATGTCAGGTGCATATCTCCTTTATCACACAGCTGCAAGTTTTAAGAAGCCTAAATACAACAGAGGTTTGCCTCATACTATGGTCCCAGTTTGATTTGCGGAGCTGTCATGTGATGTGCTAGGTACTCCGGTTTCCTGTATCATGATGACCAACAAACACCAGCCCAGACAACAGGTGCACAAGTCAATCTCGGTCTATATCTATACTATTTACACGTGTCCAGGTACTTATATAAAGCTTATAGTTTGAAGATTTTTTTTTTATTTTTTTTATTTTTTGATTTTTAATGCAGTTTAACAATTATTTTCACATATTAAATAAAACAACCCATGGGCTAAGCGGCTTGTTTTCAAGGGTAGCCACTTTAACCCATTTATTCTGAATAGACTCTTCCACATATCCATATATGGGAAGAGTCCAATTTCAATTTTAGATATGACAGGCTATATAATTTATATATTTCTAGAGAAAAAGGCTAAACTATTTGCAAACAGTGGAGACCCTGATCAGATGCTGCATTCAGCAGCGTTTGATCTGGGTCTGCACTGTTTGCCAGTTACCTTTTAGTGGTATCCAGAATACAATGGGTTAATATGCTACTCCATGAAAATAACCACATTCATTTAATGTTTGTTCACAATATTTTTGTTAGAAATAAAGTCTAATGAAGACAATTTCAGTCAACTGTAAAGTGAAGTTCACAACTGAGTTTTTAGCCAGATCAGTCTGGTAGTATACACAGCTGACTCTCGTTATCTCAAGCACTCGTAAGTCATAAGTCAAGGGCAATACTTCAGGCTGGCACAATTAATCAGATAATCAACTAATCGATGAATAAATTTCACAAAAAATGATTATGCTTACTGATTTGCTAATAATCCATTATTTGATTTCTGAGTCTGTTACATTTCCGTATTAATCTTAAGGATTCGGACACCTAAACTGTTTACCATACTTATTAAGTATGAGTTACTACCCAATATTGTGTCTAAAAGTAGGTAGATCAGTGGCAAACTGTAGACCCTGATGAGATGACACATTCTGTGGTGTCTCATCTGATCTACACTGTTTGCTCAGGCCTGTCAGTCCACATACATACAGTATAGTATAATACATGTATATGGTAAGAGTCATGCTCAGACAGTAAGCCAGAAAGGTAAGATTATAACCCAATCTTTACTGACTACTAATCCATTATCGATCAAAATGGCAGGACTGATAATCTATTATCTTTTAAGCCCTGATTAGCCAGCCCTAGCACAGCTGACTCTCATTATCTCAAACACTGTTAAGTCAAGGGTAATACTGCTTTGTTTGCTTAAGTTTCCTTACATTTAAACTCATTTTATCTCAAACCAAACATTCCGGGCCCAGTTGTTCAAAGCTAACGACATCGTTAGTTAACGATTCGTTAAAATTTACATCGAGTGATATGCAAATATTCTGAAATTTTTTGCTGAAAAAATGTTAGTAACTTTTGCACATTTTTTCAGCAAAAATATCAGAATATTGTATATTGAATCCACTAAAACATTTAACGAAATGACCCTTAACGAGCTCGTTAAGCTAACGATGCTTTGAACAACTGGGCCCTGGTCTTTTGCAGTTTGAGAGTCCACTGTGTGTATGTGTGTGTGTGTGTGTGTGTGTAAATATATGTTATGCATAAATACAGCTGAAATGTAAGGAATGTACAGCAGAACAGGCTGTCCTTCATTTAATGAAGTTTTAAAACAGAATGTTCAAAACCAAACCTATATAGTCACAGAACCACACAGGATGGTATATATAGACAGAGCAGTTTTATCCAACAATAAATTAATCTTTCAGTATACTTCACAGGGGCGGATCCAGGAGGATTACTGGGGAGGGTTCGACTTAATCATATTACCGTACTTACTCTACGTATTTGGACAGACAGGCCGGAGCAAACAGTGTAAACCCAGATCAGATGCCGGCATCTGATCTGGACCTACGCTGTTTTGCCACTCATCCAGCAGTTTTATACACATTCACTGGTAGTAAAATGGACTTCTTGAAGAAAAGTATAAGGAAAAGTGTTCCAAATTCATCCAAAATCGCCCATGAAAATGTAATTTTGAGTCAAAGGGAGGGTTCAACTGAACCCCAGAAACCTCCTCTGAATCCACACCTACTTCAAAACAAAGTAGCAAACAATAAAGCTCTAGATCAGAGGAGTATACAGATAAACATCTTGCTTATTTTTCCTTGAAAACATGCAATAAAACCTCAATGGCTCAAACAACTTTAGGACCATGAAAATTTGTTCACGATATGGCATTACTAAAACATGCCTATTCAAATATATTGAAAATTTTACAACCAAAAAAAGAAAAAAAAAATCAGATAAAAAATTCTGATATTTTTCATATTTCTGCTCAACATAGTTTTCGTTAGAACCGCCTCAGCGAGGCGGTTCTAACGAGTACCCACAATCTATGTTTTTGAGCAGAAATAAGAAAAATAATGTATACCCCTGTAAACCCCAGTTTTACTATATAATTGTGGGGTTTAAGGGGGTCAAAATTATATAGGCGTGTTTTCGTGATGGGTAGTTTGAGCCACTGAGGGTTAACCATAGCACTGGGTCAGGAAGCAAATAGTGATAATTTATTTATTTATTTATTTTTTTTATTTTTATTTTCTAGACAATAATGGTATGTTGAGTGTACTCATCAGAACTGCCTCAATGAGGCAATTCTAATGAGTACACACAACATACAATTCCATGATAAAATAAAAAAAATCTCTAAGTATTTGTTTTCTTGAGCTATCAGAAGAATTTTCTAGGGACTCAAAAGCGAGTTCGAATCATCCAAGGTAAACGAGCTATCCGTGTTCGAGTCATCAAGGTTATACTGTATGTTGAAAGTACTCATGAGCGTCTCTGTGAGGTGCTTCTCAATAGTACTTATAACATAGATTTTCAAGTAGAAACAAGAAAAATATGTGCATCATTACAACTTTGTGTCAATAACACATGTCTCAAACCCAATACTTTAGTGAAAAATCATTAAAAAATGGGACCAAAACAGTTCAACTTCCCATTAGAATTTCTCAGAACAAATGTAGTTCTGAGCACGGAGTATATATTCCACAGGAAAAGAACCAGCTAGGATTATTTTACACTAATACAGGAAGCATTTGCCATTTAATGTGTTTTACTAAATACAGTATAGGAAAAATGGGGTACACTTTACACTGAGTTCCTGTGATGTCTAATGGAAACTATCTGAGTAAAATACAAAGTTATATATTTAGACATCAATAGTTTTGACATTCCATTCAAAATGTCTCCAAAAGAAACCACTTGAATCAAATGGTAAGCCCTAGTTGCTGGGGAAAACAAAAAAGTGTCAGCATTTTATTTAAATTCAGCAGGTTAAAGGATATAGTTCTTCTTGTTTTACAGGACCACTAACTTTGCATAAGTCTTCTATACATGATGCCAGTATTGGTCTTACATGTCTAATCTGACAGAATTTAGGAAATGTTAGTGCTATACTGAAATTGTAAAACCCTGCATCTGAGAACTGGGAGTGTGACCTAAATTCAGGCTCCACAGATGCTCTCATACAGCATTATTCAGACACCCTCATAAGTCATGTACAGCATTATTCAGATATTCTCCTAGTCACATACAGCATTATTCAGATTCTCTAATAGGTCATGTACAGCATTATTCAAATGTTCTCACAGGTCACATTCAAATTTATTCGTATGTTCTCATAGTCACATACAACATTATTCATATTTCTCACAGTCACATACAGCATTATTCAGATACTCTAATAGGTCATATTTACAGCATTATTCAGATGTTCTCATAGTCACATACAGCCTTATTAATATGTTCTCTAGCATTATTCAGCTGCTGTCATATGTTACATAAAACATTATTTGTATGTTTTCTTAGTCACATACAAATCTATTCATATGTTTTTTTATAGTAGCATATAGCATTATTCATATGTTCTCACAGTCATATACAATATCATTCAACTGCTCTCATAAATCACATACAGCATTATTCATGTTTTCATAGTCACACACAGCTTTATTCATATGTTCTCATAGTCACGTACAACATTATTCAGATGACTCTAATACGTCATGTATACTACAGCATAATTCA
Source organism: Anodontia alba (assembly GCA_964016985.1). Lineage (NCBI taxonomy): Eukaryota > Metazoa > Mollusca > Bivalvia > Lucinida > Lucinidae > Anodontia > Anodontia alba. Next base: position 18,248,531 of record OZ024832.1, on the reverse strand, counting down.
GCTGCCCTTACAGGTCAAATGCAGCATTATTCACATGCTCTCATAGTCATATACAGCATTATTCAGATGATCCCAAAGGTCAAATACAACATAGTTCAGATATTCCCATAGCTCATACATTATTCAGCTGCTCTCTTAGGTCACATACAGCATTATTTAGACACTCTCACAGATCATAAACAGCATTTATAATACAGATATTCTCATAGCTGACGTATAACATTATTCAGATGTCCTCATATCTAACATACAGTGTTATTCAGATGTTCTCATAGGTCACATACAGCATTATTCAGATGTTCTCAAAACTCCATACAACATTATTCAGCTGCTCTCATAATTCACATACAGCATTATTCAGACATTCCCATAACTCATATACAACATTATTCAGCTGTTTCTTAGGTCAAATACAGCATTATTGCATTATTCAGAATGATGCTCTCACAGGTCACATACAACGTTATTCAGGTGTTCTGATAGATCCCATACAAAATTACTCAGGTGTTCCCATAGCTCACATATAGCATTATTCAGATGCTCTCATAAGTCATACATTATTCAGATGCACTCATAAGTCACAAACAATTATTCAGCTGCTCTCATAGTTCACATATAGCATTTCAGGTGCTCTCATAGGTTACATAATTATTCAGCTGCTCTTGTAGGTCACATACAGCATTATTCACTGCTCTTATAGGTCACATAAGCATTATGCAGATGTTCTCAACGGTTATATACAGCATTATGCAGCTGCTCTCAAAGGTTATATAGAGTCATACAGCATTGTGTCCCAGCTCAAAACATTTGGACAGGTAAAACTCAGCAGTGTAGGCCCATACCAAACTACTCCTAAAAGAAAAGGAGCAGTTTGATCAAGAAAATCAGTTAGTGAATTCTTCAGGTAAGGGGTCTGGAGTCGAAATATTTAAGATAATTATCATATAGAGTTCCCATCTTATGACTGTATTCAGAGCTGCATCAAGCAAATCTTCACTTAATATTATAATAAGAAAACCAACAAATCCCTTATTTTGTTCACAGCTCACGGACTGGGTATGCTGGTTCTTCGTAAAATCCCAGGTTTATGGTAAACGTAATGTGGACCATGGCAAATACAAAATTTTTTTCTTACTTTTTACTAGAAAATAGGCTTAGACATTTTGCATGTAATGTCAAATCCTATTTTCTGGGAAAACAAGGTTGCCAAAAAGCAGTGCTTATTAGATATCCCCCGCAAGGACCAAACATAAAAGGGACGGATCGATCAACGTGTAAACAGTATACCCCCACACACAAACACAGCTTGCAGGGGGTATAATAAGAAAAATATTCCATAATGTTTTCTGCTGAAATTTTTACCCTTTTAACCCAATTGTAACTAACCTCACTTTTTCTAAAATTTGAATAAATCCGTTTGCCTATCTGGTATAGTGTCTAAATACTGCTGGGCATACTATGCTCAAATAGCTTTTTTAGAATAATGATTTAGATTTAAAGGGAAAGACAACATTGGTAAAGAATGTATCTGAGATGAAACAGCTTGACAAATCATGGATTCTGGTGCAAATCCGATCAAAACTAGATAAAAAACTAGGAAAGTTATTGATGTTTAAAGATTTCAAAACCATTGTCGTGTGCCACCATCTTAAGTATTTAATGAGGTTCTTAATACTTCAGGGCCCAGTTATTCAAAGCTAACGATGTCGTTAGTTAACGATTCGTTAAAATTTACATCGAGTGATACGCAAATATTCTAAACTTTTTTGCTGAAAAAAATGTGAGTAGCTTTTGCAGTGCAAAAGCTACTCACATTTTTTCAGCAAAAAATATCAGACTATTGTGTATTGAATCCGCTAAAACAGTTAACGAAATGACCCTTATCGAGCTCGTTAAGCTAACGAAGCTTTGAACAACCGGGCCCTGGATTTTTAATAAAGTCCTCTAGATGACAGAAAAACATGCATTTTTCAATTATAATCAATAAATGTCCACCAAATAAGCTATAAACACGAATATACAATTAAAATTATGTTACAAATAGTATTTGGGCCAGTGCACGAAAAAGCCTACAATAAAACCTGTGTGACCAGCAAACAGATCAGCCTGTACATCCACCTAGTATGACAAAGGTTCTCCTTGACCCTCTTTGGATAGCCTGGAGGCTGTAGAAGGCAAATGCAATCAGCAAAGACTCTGATTGGACTGCATGGATGCACAGGCTGATCTGAGTCTTTGGCTCTTTGCTAGTTGCACAAGTCTTATTGTAGGTTTTGTTGTGAGCTTGTTTATATGATTAACTTTTGCATATTTAATTAAGGTTTTATGATGTCATAAATTCTCATTAAATATTCAAAATGGTGGCACTCCAAAAAAACAATTTTATTCTTACCCGGTTCCCTTCAAATTTGCATCAAAATGCAAGCTTTGTCATTTATTTTAGATACGCTCTTCAGAGGAATTATTAAGGAGGAGTATTTGGTGATAATTCTGGGATAATTTTCTCCAGTTCTCCATAAAAACATATGCTGTGGGTACTCATTAGAAGTGCCTTGGCGAGGTGCTTCTAATGAGTACCCACAGCATATGTTTTTGTGGAGAAATAAGAAAAATTATCCCAGAATTATCACCAAATACTCCTCCTTAACAATTCCTCTGGCTCTTTATCAACATTGCCTTTCCCTTTAACGACAAGTTAACCCATAAAGATCATTTGTGTCAGCTCCTCGAGAAACAGTCTGATGTAAGTTTACAATGTTTAATGAGCCATATCTACGAGAATATAAGGATAAACTGTGCCTCTTCTGTTTGCATAGATGTTACCTTATTCATAGCTCTTATCATATGATAAACACTGGTGATTCCTTGCAGACAATTTCATTGTACTAAGGGCATACTGACACAACTTTGTGTAAATATAACTTAAAACTGAACAAAAGTGAAACTGTTAATCCAAAGAATTCTTTTTTACTTATACCAAAGAAGAATTTTCACATACTGTGACAGTTTAAGTTCTCATGGAGAACCATCATCATACTTGACCTCATGATGTCATGGGACTTGGACTGTTTACCATTAGACTGCTTACAAGTGGTAAACAAAGTTATGTAGCTGTTGCTCAGGTTGGTCCCAGTTCATGACGTGTAGAGACTGACTGATCTTGACAGATTCTTTGACTTGTCCGAGTCTTTGATACAGTCAAACCTGTGTTAAGCAAGCACCTATGGGAAAGCAAAAAACTGGTTGCTTAAGACAGGTGCTTGCTTAATACAGGTAAATTTCCACTTCTTTGCCTTTAATGGGATCTGAAATAGTGGCCTTTAAAGGCAGGTGATTGCTTAATATAGGTGGCCTTTAGGACAGGTTTGACTGTAGTTCTCCTTGTCAATTACTTTTGCCCCCTGCCAATTGACCACATGGTTAGCCTTAGTAATATGATCTGTTACTGAACTTTTGTTAAAACATGTTTCGGATGACTTTTGCTCTGACCTGATGTATACCTGTGGTATATTTTGGCATCTTCCTGATGTTAACTCATCATGAAATCAAGGTGATGATCGTTCTCGATGAGAACCAGAACTGTCACATTACCAGGTAAGTGAAATTCTTTTTTGGGATACAGGTAAGTTAAAAAGAATTCTTTGGATTACTGAGATATTCTATCCTGATGAACCTATCCCGTGAAAAAATGAGAATACTTTGTAACAAAGTTTAAAACATGAAGAAAAACGTGTGTACAAGAATATGAACTGAAAAAATGAAAATGTCTTGACATGTATGTGATAACCATTAAAACACCATTATTTTAGCCAAAATTTAAAACTGGGGGAAAATGAGAAAAACAAAATTCCCAAGGTCTCCACTGTTTGCAAATAGTTTAGCCATTTTTCTCTAGGAATATGTAAATCTCATAGCCGGATGTACCTAAAATTGAAATTGGACTCTTCTGATATATAGTGTGGGAGAATCTGTTCAGTCTATAAGGCAGATTATATTTCATTTCCTTTGGGATCACTGGGCCCATTGTGGTATATTTGAAAATGGAGTTCTGTTCATGTATACACTAGAGGGCGTAAGCAGTGTTGCAAACTTCATTAATGCTTATGAAGAGTCTCAATAAAACTGAGACTCCCATTTTCTAATGTTTCCAAAGGCAATCTTTTTGAGGTTTATTAAACACTAAAATACATGTTCAGAGACTGTACCATGATACAGAGATCAAGGTCATAAAATGATACCATGGTGTTTGAGTCTCTGTTATGGAAGATGTGTATCCGAGGTTTCATGACTAGGTCATATGGTTAATCAGAAATGCAGCTGAATCTTGGGGTTGAGGCAAAAGTGACATTATACCATAAAATATAGTTTGATAAAAGTCAAAAAGGATTGCCTTTGGAAACAAAGAACACACAAAATCATGAAAATTGTAGACTCGGTTAGATTGAGTCTCTTCATATGCAACACTGTAGTTTGCGAGGCTGCATATGCCCCACAGTGCTGGCTTAAGCGGTATTTGATTTTCAAAATAACCAGGATGGGCTCAATGATCCCAAAGGAAATAAAATATGACCTGCACTATTATGATTTCTAAAATGATAGTTCAGTGTTTGAGGGAGGAAGTTTATGCTAGGCTCCATTATTGTAGGTCACAGCTGATCAGAAGAGGAGCTAGAGTTGATGCCGATAAAATGACTAAGACATTCCTACGGCATCAATAGGTCAGTCTCATAAAATGACATCACAGTGTTCGAGTCCATATTAGGGAGAATATTCATGCCATGCTAGGTGTTGCAGTTAATCAGAAATGGAGTTAAATGTTACAAAGTCATCAGACTGTGAAAAATAGGCAATAGTCATAAAATGATACTGCATTGAGTCTACATTAAGGAGAAAGTGTATGCTAGGTAGGATGAGTTTTGGTGTAATGAACCTGAACAAGACCATACTAATAATTAATATCCCATGTGATTTGTGTCACAATAAAAAAATAAAATAAACATCTGGGCCCAGTTGTTCAAAGCATCGTTAGCTTAACAAGCTCATTAAGGGTCATTTCGTTAACTGTTTTAGCAGATTTGATGTACAATATTCTGATATTTTTTGCTGAAAAAATGTGAGTAGCTTTTGCACTGCAAAAGCTACTCACATTTTTTCAGCAAAAAATTTCAGCATATTTGCATATCACTCGATTAAAATTTTAACGAATCGTTAACTAACGACATCGTTAATTTTGAACAACTGGGCCCTGACTAGTTAAATAGAGCCCTATACAGTAGATGTATGCAATATCTACCAGTGCATTCCACTTCATTCACTATTTATACAATATATGCACAGGTATCGTGTCTTGTATAGTCACTTTCCAAATGCACATTACTGAAGGTGGGTGGGGTTGGGTGGGGTGGGGTGGCGGGTGATATTACTTTATAAAAGCTTTTCCATTTAAGGTAAGATTACATCATTGCATTTTGAAAGTTGTTTTCATGACAGTATAGATAGTTCAATGTAGGTTCACTGAAACTTGTCAACCATGAAATAAGGGTGAAAATCAGCTTTCCTTCTCTTGTAATTGTAGTCAAAGCAACCAAACTATAATAGTCCTTACAATTCATGAGAAATTGGTCAGTCAGTGAACCAAGGAATCTAAGGCAAAGTCAATTTTCTGATAATGGACAGCTTAAGTCTGCTACCAGATGCATCTATGGTCCCTTGTAATTAATAAGAAAATGATAAAAGTCAGTGAAACATGAATGCAGGTGAAGGTCAAATATTGGTGATGTTCTTCTGCTGCCTTCTGGTCCCAAGTACCAAGACCTTAACCTTCTAAGGTCTTAAAATTTATGAAAAATTGACCCAAAGTCAGTGAATCATGAAATTTATGTAAAGGGAAAGTCTGAGGATGAGCTTTGGTTGTTTTTCTCCAACAGTAACTGTGTTACAAACATCTATACCATAGCCATACACTGTTTGCAGAGGCAGAGTATATCTAGGTTCAGTAGGACAAGGGTTAAATTTGGTATGAACACTATTTGTCTTGTGTTTACCTAGAAATTGAAATCAAAGTCTCCATAATCTAACCATCTCTAAAGCTTGTCCCATTGATGCACCCCTGCATGTTTGAGAAAATTTGAGGTCCAGTTCATGATATATCATGCATACAAGCCTACACTAACAGGAAAAGGATTCAGTATGTTCACATCTTAACCTCTGGCGGAACAACATTATCACTGACCAAGTCCTAGTCCTTACGTTATCTACTGTCCTTTTGACATCTCTTGGAAAGATATTTTTTACTTGGCATTTTATTTTAAATGAAAATGTTTTGTTCTGATTGACCATATCTTATCAGAAACCATTTGTCTTTTCTGTTTCTGTGTTTTGTTCTCAAATATTTACACTAAAATTATATTTATGGCCAAAAGTTGGTCTGACCTACGCAATTTCTACAATAAAGTAATTTTTTTTGAAATTTTTGTCTAAGAAAATACTTTTTACTTTTCTTTGTTGAAATTGAATTATTTATGTTTCACAGCAATATTGTGAAAATTTCAGAAAAATTGAACAAGTGGAACTTGTTGAAAATCTGATGCCAAGTTACCTACCCAACAGATTTCTGCATGATTTGGCTTCATGTTTACTATGGGAAAAAGTGAAAATATTTGATTTTTTAAAAACCAATGACTAGAATCAAACTTTTTGTACATAGGTAGTTACGACAAATGGTTTTGCATTTAATAATGACAAAGTTTGCAAATTTACTTCTTCTGTATAAAGCGTCAAGTAAAAAAATGACTTTCTGACAGATGTCTAAAGCACAGTAGGAATCGACCTTACTGCACAGGTTGAAATAAAACTGTGAAGCATGAAATGTTAGCCATGCTAACATTCTTCAGCCCTTATCAGAAACTGGCTTATGTTTATAGCCCAAATAGAAAATGCATAGAGATGGAGGGCTTCAGTTACTCTCCTCTAGATGCAACTATGGTCCAAGCCCTTGCAGTTATAAAGAAATTTATCTAAATACACAAGACGAACACAAAATTAATTAGTTTGTTGAAGTATGAAAAATATGTCAAACAGTGATGGTTGGCACCAGCTTTCTTTTAGATGTAACTGCATTTCCAGTGTAAAAAACCCTTGGCAGTATGGTAACAGAGATACTGACATAAACATACAATGGATGACATACACCCCTGGACTCAAAAGCGTACAAATTTTGATGTGCTTAGTTTCATCTTGATTTGAATTTTAATTTAAGGTAATACTTCAACAACTGTAAAACATCCTAACTTCCTGTCAATTAACTGCTATTTATTTATTAATTCAGAATAGTGGCTGATGTAAATTTCTTTGCTGTTTCCTGCAATGTCCAATTATGTACATCTCACCTGTCAAAATCATATATCAGACCTAAAACTGGAACAAGTGCTTGTAAAACTTGATGATATCGAACATTGTACAATTCTAGATCCAGCTTAAAGAGTTCTTTGACCTTAGTCTGTCATACTAAATTGATGTGAAGATAATGACTTTGAAAGTGACTTAGTCAGATTTTGAACACATTTTTAGTGTTCACAGATTTTGTGCACATTTTTAGTGTTCACAGGTTTAGCATTCACCCAATCAGTAAAATTCTAATCCATTCCAAGGGCCATTTGTTTGCAAAGGTATGCTATATGATAATTTCCATCCCATTATACAATTTACTACTACTTCAATTAAGGCTGGCCAATTAATCGGATAATCGATTAACTGATTGATAAATTCCATAAAAATGATTATCGTTACAGATTTGCAAATAATCAACCATTTGATTTCTGTGTTTGTTACTTTACCATATTTACCTTTAGTATTCAGACACCTCAACTCCTTACTGTACTTGATCTAAAATTTGAACAAGTACAATGTTGTGTCTAAAAATAGCTGGATGAGTGACAAATGGTGTAGACCCTGCTGAGATGCCACATTTTCTCATTTGGGTCTATACTGTTTGCTCATGCCTGTCTAACCACACATACAGTAAAGTATAACATATAGTAAGTCATGCTCAGACAGACAGGTAAAATTATGACCAATCTTCAGTGATTACTAATCGGTTATTGATCACAATGGCATGACTGATAATCGATTATCTTTTCAGCTCTGACTGGCCAGACTTAACTTCAATGTGATGTGTAGAAAATGAATTCATGAAAAGTTATGCAAATTCACAAAAAATTGCATCCATAAAAATAACCAGTTGTACAGTAAAGCTCTCTACTTAAAATGCATTTAACCTAAAGCCTGCTGAATTCAAATATTAGCAAAAATGATGGTGGTTTTCCTCCTGAGAATAGGGCTTGGCATATAATGCAATTAAAAAGCAATTTACCATGAGCCCTATGTTCTAGAAGAAAGCATCACTCATTTTTTTTATCTAATAATGTCCCAATCAGTGTACTAATTTACCATTACGAACTTAAAACTTCGAACACTTTATTCCATACTTTTTTTGCTTATATTTTGCTTTTTATGCATTTATCTCTTACCATGCTTTGTGGAATGACTAACAGTGGACCCTGATCACATTGCTCATTCAGGAGGAGTCTGATCTGAGTCTGCACTGTTTGCATATGGCACTTGGTAAGAAACTTTCCTGTTTGATATTTTATGATATTTTGCATTTAAGAATAAAACAGAAGGTAATTTATCTTCTAGGACTGGTGCCAGACTATGTATATTGCTGTCTTTGGTTGGGCCCATCATGGCCCATCTTTTTGTTCTTTTTGCTCTGGCTTTGTATTGCCACTGAGCCCTACATTTTGTTTCATCACAATTTTGAGATTATTTGTGGTTTACCATTGTACAAAAAGCAGTGTTGCAAGTTATTAACAGCCGTACATTAACCGGCGAAAACCGTGTATTAACAAGGCAATTCACGTGCTGTTAATGCACTGCTATGCAACTTTCAATATGCTTGTACCGGGGCCACAGAATTGCTGCCGTCAGGAGATGTGTACTGCCCTGCCCTAGAACGGGCATAGTCCATGCAAATAGCATTTGCGCAACATCAGGGAAAAGGCAAAACAAAATAGTGCAAGAAATAATGCGAAATTTGTAGCAAATGTTTTCAGTTTTTATGCAATAATAGTGATCGAACATGGTTTTTTAATGCGTTAACATTCGCCAGGTCCCTTGGGAGGTGTTGAAAACCACGGCCTTTGGGCTCAGTTTTCAACACCTCCCATGGGACCTGGTGAATGTTAATGCATGAAAAACCATATTTGATCCCTATACTATATCACTAATAAGGTAGAGGACACTTGAGAACATATATTTGAGTCAGAGCATGACAACACCTACAATAAGACCTGTGTAACCAGCAAAAACTCCGATCTGCCTGTACATCCACCCAGTATAGTAAGGGTTCTCCTTTATCCCTCTTCAGATAGCTTGGAGACTGTAGAAGACACATGCAATCAGTGAAGACTGATCACTGCACTGATGTGGAGGCTGATCCGAGTCTTCTCTGGTCACATGTCTTTGTAGGTTTTGTTGTACATGGGCTCATTTGTAATTTATAGCTGCATCAGAGTTAAGGGCAAAGTTTCAAATGAGTTAAACTTGTTTAGGCCTCGCATCCTCCCTACCTCTAGTTACTTTTCCGCTGACCATTCCTAAATATTTACATTTTCAATTTAAGATTCTTAGAGAAACCTATAGAACCCAGTGTAGTTCATTACTCCATGAACACAATGGATCACACGAAGTAACATCAAAACAACTGATGCTTTCGGAGATTTGATTGGACGCTGCTACTGTTGTGATAACGTCGCCGCTCTTAAGCTATCCAAATATAATCTGCCTGCCCTTAATGCAGCCTGTAATGTGAAGTTCTCTCCAAGGTATGGGAGAAAAATTATGTAAATATAAGTAATGAACTTGATTTCTTCTGAAATTTATTGAGGTATGACCGCAGTGGGTCGCGTGTTCATTCACTTTGCACGTGACCCACTGCGGTCATACCTCAATGAACTTCAAAAAAAATAAAATTCATTTCTTAACTGGTTCCTCTGTTACAGTTCATGGCATCTTGTCATTGTTTGTTCCTCATTTCTTTACTATGGCCTTTCCTGGGTAACTTTGTTTATATTTGTTTGTCATCATTATTCAAAGAAGTACAGTGAACCCTCGTTACAACGATAGCATTTCGTCCCAAAAATGTTGCCACTATAATGAATTTGCTGTTGTAAAGAATCCTGAATGGACAGAATGATATGTAATAAAGGCCTGGTTTTATTCTTATTTCCTCATAGAACATTAGATATGTTTTGGATATTTGTTAGAATTGCCTCAGTGAGGCAATTCTAACAAATATCCAAAACATGTGTTTGTTTAAAGTATTAAATACAATATTCCTGCATACTTTGTGACTAATTGTTACCTCTGAAGTGAATGTTTCGTGACAGTAAAATTGTCTTTATAACGAATTTTGTCATTGTATCGAGTGTCCGTATAAAGAGGGTTGTCTGTAATACATTGTAAATCAATTTCTCATTTTCCCCAAAATGCTGAATTATTGTCCATCATAAAACCAAGTTAAAAGAAACTATTTAACAATGTGAAATGTTTTTCTATCATACATTAAAACATCAAATATTATGACATCATGACAGTACAGAACAACAACATCATGTATATAAATATGGCAGTAGTCAATGATAGTAACATTTTGCACACTGGACGTGAATGTAACAATAACAAACTCATAACACTTTCCCACAAAATAGGGCTTATTTTCATGACAATGAATTTTGTATGATATCAAATCCTATTTTTGTGGGAAATATTTGCAAACATTTCCAAATGTTAACTTTATTTAGTGCGCAAAGAGTTACACATCTGAAGAATGACATGAGTTTAGAAGACTCAAGAAGAACTGTCAGGATGTCATGTCATAAACCCCACTCTCACAACTCTCTGCAATGAGTGACTGCCCCTCATACATGTCTTTCTCAGGAAAATCTTGTGGATCTTCACCAACAGTACTAGATAACTGATAAATTTTGGTTGTCCGCAAATGTCGTGATTTAAGTAAATACACAAATATGACTCGAGCACATATCTGACATACAAGCATGGCAGACACAAAGGTTAACAAAAGATAGAAAGCACTAAATAATATGCTACGAAGACTGTTGACTAAGGGGAATAATTCTGCTCTGATGTATTCCAACATAACAGCTCTTTGAGAGCCTGAAAATAAAAAAAGAAAACAATATACATACATACAGATTCTGAAGGAAGGGGTCCTTTGGAGGCAAAAAACACATGAAATAAACAACATGAGGAACATGATGGTCCTATATCCCTCACCTGAGCTAACAGATTTGCACACTTAGTATTGAAGTTTCACACAAGTAGAATGCTTTTAGATTTTTGTATAAATTTTATTTTTAAGTGTGACATAATGGTCCTATAAATATAATGGGGTAGCAATGCTGCATATAATATGGTAAGGAGTGTCTCATTTTTAACTGATCTTTGACAACTTCCAAAGAAGACCACAGCAAAACATTTATGCAGCCCAGTGACAGCAAAGACATAAGCTACCAGCCCAGTAATAGCAAAGACATAGGCCCCCAGACCAGCCATAGCAAAGATATAAGCCACCAGATCAGTGAACAGCAAAGATATAAGCCACCAGCCCAGTTACAGCAGACATAGACACTAGACCAGTGAACTACATAGGCCCCCAGACCAGTGAACTACAAAGACATAGGCCACCAGACTGAACTACAAAGACATAGACCACCAGACCAGTGAACTACAAAGACATAGGCCACCAGACCAGTGAACGGCAAAAACTTAAGCCATCAGACAAGTGTACAGTAAAGAGACAGACCACCAGACCAGTGAACAGCAAAGACATAAGCCACCAGACCAGTGAGCGGCAAAGACATAAGCACCAGACCAGTGAACATACCAAGTTTCAAGTCAATCAGCCTATTGGTTTGGAAGAATAAGATTTTTGGAGGGTTTCATCACATATGGGAATGTTGGCCATCTTGGTCATGTGACCTGGAACCTGTGAATAAACTTTCATTGCCCTATCCCTTGAAGGCTCCATACGAAATTTGGCTTCAGTTGGCTCAGTGGTTTCAGAGGAGAGGACATGCTGACTGACAACAGACAGACTACAGGCAGACAACAGAAGCCAGCCTTAACTGTGAGTGCACCACTGAGCCAAAGGCTCAGGTGAGCTAATAAAGGCTAGATGGGAAGTGAACAGAAATCACACTGTCCATCTTAAATATTTGTGCAGGCAAATTAACAATTAAGACACAGGCCAGCCTGCACAGTTATACATGTCAGTGAACAACAAAGACACAGGCCAACTGGTCAGTGAACAGCAAATAGATTGGTGTATGTTATGAGGAAGAGAATGCGCAATTGGGCTATAGATTCTGAAAAGAGAGATCCTTTGGAAACAAAAAAAACAGGTCCAATAAATGAAAACAGCAGACCCATTTATAGAGTCTGTTCATGAACTGAAATGCAATGTGCTCAAGCCACCTAGCCCATGGTTGAGCCAAATTCTAATTTCAAATAAATTTAAATGAGCTCAGTGATCCTTGTTTGTTTGTGTTGAGGTTTTACCGCCCAGTCAACCCACTGGGGTCATGTCAAGGGCGGTCAGTTTACCTAACCATAATTTTACTGGGCAGGCTTAGTCCTCTAAGGGGTTAACCAGAACTGTGCACATTCTTTCACCAGAAACTGACAAACTGCCCTTCTTGAATGCCCTTCTTCGGAAGGAAAAGAATGACCGTGTTGGTAGCTGAGTGAGGCAAAGGTGCCATGTATCACTGGAGCGTCCAACTGAGATGGGCTTACAATTAGGCAAGGCCTGCTATCCTTGCAGCAGGTAAGTGTAGAGAAGGGAATGTTTTTTTTTTCTTCTATTTCTTCACTTTCATTCATTTTCCTCTTTCTCCCCTGTCCCTCTCTTCATAATCTCTATTATCTTTTCTATCTCTCTTCTCCCTTTCTCTGGGAGATGACACAAAATGACCCATAAGGGCTGATGTGTCATTAAACTCCAACACAGTCAATCAATCAAGAGAATGACTAGAAAATATTTCATGATCAAATCTCCACAAATGAATGTTACCAACCTCGCAGGGGTTGAACCCACAACCTCCTGCAGTGATCCTCAAGGGCCTCAAAATATAAACTACACTAAAGTGAAGAAGGGCTAAAGTGAAGGGCAGTGAGACATTTTATATCCACAACACAGCATGTAGCACTAAGGTAAATAGATTTTGAAACAAAGCAAGCAATACACCCTATTTTCTCTTTTTCCTTCAATTCTACAACTATATTTTTATGGATTTATACATGCAATAAAAGCAGTTTCATAACTATAAAAGAATCCTCTGTAACAAAGTATATTCTCTGTTTTAATATTCAAAACATCAATTAACCCTTGTCATGCTGCATAAATTAAGATGCCACATCAACTTCTAATTTTCAGTCAATCAAATTGCTTGATCCAGATTGTTGCTATAAACATACTTAATGGCAAACAGTGCAGATCCAGATCAGTTGGCCTTTTCAAAAGCCAACTGATCTGGATCTGCACTGTTTGCATAGACAAGATATATCCAGGTCCAGCAGGACAAGGGGCAAGTAACCTCTTTTCAGTTTGACAGCATGCTTATAAGTAAAAATTTCTGTATTCAAGTGTCCCTACTGTTATCAGGAGCAACCAAACATTTTTTTTTATTTCTCCAAGAAAACATAGACTGTGGGTACTACATGTAATTACAACTGTCTTTGCGAGGCAATTCTGCTGAGTAGCCCAATATATGTTTTTGTAGAGAAACAAGAAAAAATATCAGTAACTGTTGGGTGAAAGACTGTAGTAAAAACTTACCAGTATAGAGTTGATGTCTAAGAGGCAAGAAATTACAGGAAGTTAATGTTGGCATGACTAGATCCACAGCTATGGCTTGTGTGCACAGTCCATCATTGGAGATATTGCACAGATCAGAGATCATAGAGTTTAATACCTGTGACTGAAATAAAGAGATTGAGTGAGCATCAAATTGGGAGAAAGCCAATAATCCATACGTAAACTAACAAGACCAAAAGTAGTCTTCATTTACAATTTCTGTTATTGTATGTCTTTGCATGTATGTCCTGGTGAAATTTTTATTTTGGATAGCCATTTGGCCAATTTTTTTGGAAACTGTCCTTTTGGCTCTCTGCTTGTAATGTTTTGACTGTGACAACATTGCTTAAATGCATCCTTCTTTCCCTTTGGTGTCTTGGACGGAAGGTGTTAGGTAAATGTATGGATTCCAGGTCATTGCCTTCCATTCTATTTCATTCCAACATTTATTTATTGCTTATACAAAATTTGGATTGAAAACTAGGCACCAGCAACCCTGACGACTGGGCAGAAGCAAAGGGAAATAAATGTCTTCAGCTACCTTATTTACCATATTTATTCAGACAGACAGGCCTAAGCAAACAGTGTGGACACAAATGAGACACTGCAGAATGCAGTGTCTCATTAGGGTCTACACTGTTTGCCACTAATCCAACAATTTTTAGACACAATGTTGGGTAAGTAAATTGTACTTGTTAAAATTTTTGGGACAAGTACGGAAAGGGGTTTAGTACTCTGAATACTTAGGGCAAATACGGTAATACACTGAAGGCTCAGACCAGTAGCTTAGCTAGCCTTCAATGTATTAGCTAAGGACATTTGTTTTCCCATCAAACTACTTGTTACCATATCTACCCTAAATATTTTAACAATTTAACTCCTTACCATACTTGTTCTAAAGTTTGAACAATGCAGATGTGATTGAATTTTTGATGGATCAAAGGCAAATGGTGTATACCCTGATCAGATGATGCATTCATTCAGCAGCATCTGATCAGGATTTATGCTATGTGCACATGCCTGTCTGTCCAAATACGTAGGGTAAATATGGTAATAGGAATGAATACACTTTCAAGGGGAGTTACTCTGACATGAAAATATTTACCTCCCTTCTCAATGAAGACTCTTCTTGACAAGACTTAACTCCCAGAATTATTACTAGATCCCATTTTGTAAACAATTTTTAAATACTAGTAGGGAAGTTAACCAGAAAGGAAGGCAATGATCAGGAATTAATATAATTACTTAACACCTTCAAGTGCATTTTAATCTGTTTAAACAACAGTTGGTTTTTGATTGTGTTCGGTTTAATGACACGTCAACCCTTGTGGGTCATTTTGTGTCATCTCCCAGAGAAAGGGAGAAAACAGATAGAACAGATAGTAGAAGAGATGAAAGAGAGGGACATGGAAGAAAGAGGAACACGAATGAAAGTGAAGAAACTGAAGAAATAAAACATTTCCCCTCTATCCTTACCTGCTGCAAGGATAACAGGCCTTGCCCAACTGTAAGCCATTATCATTTGGATGCCCCGGTGACATAAGATACACGACACCTTCGTACCACCCAACCACCCCCAGAAAGCTAAACAGAAAGGAAGGCAATGATCAGGAATCAATACAATTATCTAACACCTTCAAGTGCATTTTACTAGCTGTCAATCCGTTTTATTCCATAAAAAGCAGTGTCGCACATTATTAACCGGCGAAAAGCCATGTATTAACAAGGCAATTCACGCGCTGTTAATGTACGGCTAAGCAACTTTCAATATGATCGTACCAGGGCCACAGATTTGCTGCCATTACGAGATGTGTACTGCTCGGCCCTAGAAAGAGCATTGTCATTGTAAATTACGTTCGCGAGACATCGGTGAAAAGGCGAAACAAAATAGTACAAGAAATGTAGCAAATGTTTCCAATTTTTATGCAATAATACCGATCGAACAGTGTGGATGATGATCAGATGCCACAGAAGCTGTTAAATAGGGATCAAACATGGTTTTTCAATGCATCAACATTCGCCAGGTTCCTAGGGAGGTGTTGAAAACCGCGGCCTCCGGCCTCGGTTTTCAACACCTCCCTCGGGACCTGGCGAATGTTACTGCATGAAAAACCATGTTTGATCCCTATATTAACAGCTTCTGTGGCATCTGATCATCATCCACACTGTTTATTCAGACCTGTCTGTCCACTCCTTACTAGGCTTCTAAAATTTGAACATGACCATTTTACTACTTGCTGTATCTAAAAATTGCTTAACCCTTACCCTTGTCTTGCTGACTAAAGATGCCACACCCACTTCTAGTTTTCAGCCAATCAGATCACTTGATCCACATTGCTGATATAGATTCACATACTTTATGGCAAACAGTGCAGATACAGATCAGTTGGCTTCTTCAGAAGCCAACTGATCTGGATCTACACTGTTTGTGAAGAAACCAACTGATCTGGATTTGCACTGTTTGCAAAGGTAGGATATATCAGGGTTCAGCATACTAGGGTTAATAAGTGGTGAACAGTATAGATCCTGATCAGATGCCACATTCTATGCCCTCTGATCTGGGTCTACTCTGGTTGCTTAGACGTGCCTGTTCTTAAATATGGTAACACACTAATATGTTTTGATACAAAAAACAAAAAGTGTATTAAAATTTTCTTTGATGAAATATTTAATATAACATTTAGCTTAAGGGACTCTGAAACATCTGGCAGATTTTCTACCTTTTTGTACAAAGGAGACAACTTCTGTTACTTCCTGTTTGCTTTCCTGCTTACCAGGCCTCTCATGAAACGCCTAGAACACCATAATTAATGCAACTGGTGACTGAGGGATGGAAGAATGGGAAATTAGATGCTTATAATACCATGATGAATGCAACTCTTGACTGAGGGTTAGAAGGATGAGATATTAGATGTCTTAATATTGCTCCTACTCATATAAGCAGGTGTGATAAAAAAAAAAGAATGGCTCATATGTTTGTATCTGAACCATGAGAGACCCTCTTACCAGAATCCTGTTCATATGTGAACAGTGAGGGCATGGATAAGCTTGCTCTTTCACCGAATCTGATCATGGCCCTAACAGTTCTCTTACAGATTTTACAGTACATGTAACTAGCTTTCTCTCAGGCAAGTAGTGAAAACCCTGAATAGGCAATGCAGAGTCCCAGACTGATCAGAGTTTGTTTTTGTTGTTTTTAAATAAGCCCCATTTTCTGCCCAGGAGTACTCATAATGCTTCCTGTGTTCTTACCTGATTTTTGGTTCCAGCAATCATAATGGAATTCAATATCTGAATTTCTGTATCAAGAAAGTCTTTATATGTCTTTAAGAAACTATTCAAATATAGTCCCTGCTGGGCTATCACTTCATTTGTCATGGCTTCTTGCCTTGCTAATACTGGCCACACAGCATCTGTGTCCAACAGAAACATAGCTGACTCCATGGTAACTAGGTCATTAGTTGTCTTGGTTACCAAGCAAAGCAGTAACACAAAACCACCTATTAATACAAATCTCCAAAATATTGGAGAAATAAAAATCCTATATAAGAGTTTTATACACTTTATAAAATAATGAATACAGCAGCATTTCTGCATTTCTGGTACTTTTTCTGGCTTTGGCTTGTCTTGTTGCCTATTCTGAAATATATCTTTCAAGATATCTTCTCTTGACTTTGCTGAGGCTTGACAATACATGAAGTATAATTCTGTATTGTCTCCCCATATATTCTCCTTTTTATTTAAGGCATCTAATGCACAATCATAGGGATATTCGAGGTTCTCTCCCATTCTTGGCACTTCTTTACCAGTCAATATAAAATGTATTTTCCTTGTTATAGAATCAAATGGAACTCTCTGATCTATCCCTTTTTTAAACATTCCAACACATTTTACTAGCCATGAAAACCTGTAAACCAACAACAGTATATCTAATGCAAAGAACACACCAAGGAAGAGTGCATACAAGATGTCTTTGAAATTAGAAATATCCTTTTTACTTGAATTCAGATTAACTATTGTTTCATTTCCTTTTTTACCATCCTTAATGTTGTTCTTTTCAAAAATGTCTTTTTTATGGTAGCTAATGTTTGATGTTGTAAATCTGATCCAGTTTTCGTGGAAAGTATAATTTCTGATGCTGAGATCCAGTTCATAGTCAGAATCTTCCAGCAGCTTACTGAAGTTGACTTTTGGCATCATAGAAAGCATCCTGAAGAAAAAGAGCAAATACTACCAGTAAATAGCATGAACCTTTCTGTATTAACTGTACATACACAATATTATGTGTTCTGATGTTTTGTATCAAATCTAATGGATGTTCCCAAATCTCTGGATCAGACACGGTAACATAATTTCACATTCTGGGCCCGGTTGTTCAAAACTAATGATGTCGTTAGTTTTCAAATCGTTAGAACTTTGATCATTAAATGTGGCATATAAGCTAAATTTTTGGCTGAAAAAATGTGAGTAGCTTTTGCATTTGCAAAAGCTACTCACATTTTTTCAGCAAAAATACCTGTGAATTTAGTAATATCCATACTAGAACAGTTAACATTTTGACCACTAATGAGCTCGTTAAGCTAACGATGCTTTAAACAACTGGGCCCTGTTTTATATATCAAATGCATGTTTCCAGATAGCATGAGACGCTTATGATGTTTGAGATATGGAAATATCCATAAGATGTGATTCATAACATCAGATCACATTACTGTACTAAGTAGAGCCAATGCCAGGTGGGGTCTTGTGTATCCCCAATGGTCACACTGCAGAGCTAATGCATAATTTCTAAGCATATGACCTTGGTCTTTGGCCAACAGCAGTAGTGAACTGAGACAATCTATTATAACCAAAGGACTCAGTCCCACAAAACAAACTTATCATACCATTCATCATTACTCACAAACCCATACAACCCACCTATTGGTAAAGTCTTATCCAAATACAGATGAATACTGGAAACTTCAGAGGAACTCAAACGTACAAATTAGATGAAGAAATATTAATTTTACAAAATTGAGTTTTTTTTTTCTCAAAGTATGGAGCTATCAATCCTGTCATTGTGATGTAAATAAAGTAGGTGAAAAGCTTATTTGACATGAGTACAGTCATTGTACTGTTTTAATGAAGGGTTGTTTAAAATGTAACCAAGAGAAAAGTAACCAGGATTTCTAAGTACTTTTTTCACTTCTTTTTGTTCTATGTCTGTCATTATATTTACATATTACAGATAAAAAAAAGTCCATTTTTAGACCTGTTCATGCTCACCTGCAGAATCATGGCCTACAGAGAAAGTCTATGAACTCAGCCAACACCCCTCATGTATGGTATGTGACAGGATTATAATATTAGGTAAACTATTAGCCAAATGGATTAAAACACTGCATAATACCCCATCACAGAGTGTTACAGTATTTACTCCGAATATTTGAACAGACAAGCCTGAGCAAACAGTGTAGACCATCACAGCAGGCAAAAACTGATTTTTCAGATATCTGAAAGGCAATTATTCTTAGGAATGAGACAGACAGTCTACTATGTATGCCAAATTTGAATAAAATTTGAACAATATTCATTTTCAATATATTCAGCCATAATCAAATCTGACATCAATCATGGGCTGCAACTCTGTCTAAAATTTATAAAAGTGGGTCATTTTAATCCCAACCTAGATTTAGTCAATATCAATGTGCATATAAAATTTGATAAAAAATCCATTCATTTCTTCTCAAGATATAAAGCAAAATCACATTTTGATGTTGATCAAGGGCCATAACTCTGTTGAAAAGAACAATATCTGGAAGATGAATTTCTATGACAAAAGAAAATTTGTATGAATAACATTTTTCTTGGAAAATAGGACTTGGCATTGCATTGCAATCCACAAGTCATTGTATGTTACATGAATCCTAGGAAATCATTAATGACTAAAATATATAAGGGGGAATACTTGACTTTCAAGAGAGACATCTCTGTCAAAGTTGTTTTTGCTTAGTATTTTCTCCATAGAAGATTCTGCTTCAATCTAGCTCTATTCAATATCTTGTGTAAATCAAATTTCATCAAAATCCATTGCTTTGTTCTCAAGATAATAAGCAAAACTTGTTCTCAAGATATTAAGCAAAACTCAATTTCACATCCATCAAGGACCATAACTCTGCTGAAAACTAACAAAATTGGCACATTTACAATCCCAACCTTGACCTAGTCAATATCAATGTGCATGTAAAATTTGATATAAATCCATTCTTTTGTTCTCAAGACTTTCAATGGAAACAAAATTTTGATGTCAACCATGGGCCATAACTCTGTTGAGAGATAATGAAAGTTCCCCTTATTACAATACCAAACCACTCCTCCCCAGTATCAATGTCTATGCAAAGTTTCAAGAAAATTCATAAAAAAAAACAACAACAAAACTGCTCAAGTCAAAGAGCAGAAATGAAGCACTAATGGATGGATGGACACTCAAATAGTATAACATAATATGCCACCACTGCTGTGATGATATTTGGAAAATAAAGTAATACGTGTTGTTTCAACATTATTTATAAAATCCCTTTTTATTAGATTTCTACCTGGTAAAACTGCAGTGACATATATTATGTTAATTCTTGTGCTGCTGAACCCGTATATGCCCTGCCTTCGCAAACATCAGATCAGTTGGCTTCTAAAGAAGCCAACTGATCTGGATCTACACTGTTTGTCATTTAGTATGTGAATTTGTATCAACAACCTGGATCAATCAAAATGATTGGCTGACATTTAGAAGTGGGTGTAGCATCTTAACTTATTCAGTATGACAAGGTAAAAAGAATAAAGAGGATTACAGTATTTACTCCAAGTATATGGACAGACAAACCTGAGCAAACACTGTAGACCCATATGATACCACAAAATGTAGCATCCAATCTGGGTCTACACTTATTGCCACTCATCCAACAGTGTTTTAGGCACAACAGGTAAAATGGACTTTTTTCCAATTTTCAAACAAGTATGATAAGGAATTTAAGTGATCAGGGCCCAGTTGTTCGAAGCTAACGATGTCGTTAGTTAACAATTTGTTAAAATTTACATCGAGTGATACGCAAATATGCTGAAATTTTTTGTTGAAAAAATGTGAGTAGCTTTTCTACTCACATTTTTCAGCAAAAAATATCAGAATATTGTATATTGAATCTGCTAAAACAGTTAACGAAATGACTCTTAACGAGCTTGTTGAGCTAACAATGCTTTGAACAACTGGGCCCAGATATTTAGGATAAATATGGGTAAATATGTTTTCCCAACAAAACAGAAGGCCATTACAAGAGCGGGGATGTTTAGTAACAAGGGTACAGGAATACTGGTACTACTTTATTATTTACCTGTTCATTAGGATATCCTTGATATTGATCATCTCCTGCACCTTATCAATCTCTAACCAGGTCAAGAAGTTCGCTCGATTGCCATCATCCACCTCACTAAACTTACGACCTTCTTGCCGTTCCTGCTCTAAAAATACTTGCTTTGGAAATTCCAACCAGCTGTTTTCAGATATACTCTTGAGGTAAGTTTTATAGTTGATGTGAAACTCATGCAGATTTCTGTCCAGAGTCTGATTAAAATCATCAATGAATTTGTCTATTTGAGGTTGGTATGCTTGCAGTCTGCTGATAAAATATTTTCTAAGTGTCGAATGAATTGTTCCATTTCTCTGAAAAACATCCAGTAATCTTTTTCTCATAACAGAGGTGGTTTCTGGTATTAAGTGATACAGTGATGTCTTTAGATGATAACTGCATGCCTTCAATCGCTGTTGTGTAGATTCCACAAGCCTACTTGTTTCTTCAGTTTCATAATTAACCATATCAGTTAAATGTAATCTCACTTTTGAATGAATTTTGGCACTAGTGTTTGAACCAAGAGCCAGTTCTCTAATGTGGGGTCCCTGCATTAAATGAAGCAGACCAAACAATACTAAGAAAGTAAATGATAATGCATAAACAATGTACAGTACAACAAGTGTGGCCATGACAATTTTTGACTGTAATGAGAGTTTCTCTGATGGCTTTATAACATCCATATTTTGCAGCAGTGTGATCTGTGCCCCAAGGTCTGGTTTCGGCATCGTTATATCAAGAGGTATTCCTTTAGATTGTCTCTTATCACAATAAGCATAGAGGATCAGCAGAAATGTACAAGCACAGGAACATACTATGAGAATTACAATGATGGGCACCCAAGGCAATCCTTGCAACTGTTTATTAGGGGCAATATCATTTATCTCATTATGGAATATTTGTGGAGCCCGAATGGAAGATAAAACCAGTCGGTAGCTTGTAATACTGTCATTCATAACAATGGTAAATATGTCTGGTATTTCTACTGACTGATGTGTGGCAAAGAATTTAAGAGTAAAATCCTTGGGACAGTTGATCAACATATCATACAGAGCTAGTCGAGACAGTGGAGATCCTTTGTAGACTTCCATGGAGAAATAACCTGGGCAGTCTGATATGGAACCTGGAAATATAAACAGATATATAACCAACCTAGATACATGGTAATACTGAATATCACCAAACACATGGTAATACTGACTATTATACCTCACGTGACTCTCCCCTACAAAACTCCCATAGGTCTCATCACGAAAACATACCTATATAAATTTGACCCCTGTAAACCCCACTTTTATATAGTAAAACTGGGGTTTACAGGGGTATACATTATTTTTCATATTTCTGCACGAAACATAGATTGTGGGTATTCGTTAGAACAGCCTCGCCGAGGCGGTTCTAACGGGTACCCACAATCTATATTTTGAGCAGAAATATGAAAAAATATCGGAGTTTTTGTACCTGAAAATTTTCAGTTTTTGGAGGTGAAATTTTCTATATATTTGAATAGGAGTGTTTTCATAATGGAAGGTGACATTTTCTACTATCACCTGCCTGGGTAATAGTAAAAAAAATATCACATGCCAGTGTGTGTTCAAGAAATGGAGCTAAACACACGGACTAAACATTGTTCAGCCAAATGTGAAAAGTAGGTCAAGGTCAGTAACAGTCCATGACAGTGTGCGGATGCATGTATAAAGTATCATGAACATAGAGGTCTCAGGGTTCCTGAAATGGAGCTAAACACACTAACTTAACATTGTTCAGCCAAGTGTGAAAAATAGGTCAATGTCAGTAACAAATGATGACAGTGGGCAGGGTGTGTCATGGCCGATGTTTGTATGAAGTTTTATTAATGTAAGTGCCTCAGTGTTCCAGAAACAGAGCTAAATACACAGACTAAACATTGTTCAGCCAAGCATGAAAAGTTGAAAAGGTCAGTAATGGTTGACGGCAGTAGGCAGAGTGGGTCATGGTGGTGTATGAAGTTTCGTTAGCCGAAAGGCCCTAAGTTGCTCTTGCTTGCTAAATAAAAACATGTTATGGTTTCTCCATAGAAGAACCTCAGTATGGCACTTCTAACGAGTATCATAACATGCTTTCATGGAGACCTGGAGAAAATAATCCCAGAATTATCACCACATTATGAAAACACGCCTATTCAAATATATTGAAAATTTTACAACCAAAAAAGGAAAATTTTCAGATAAAAAAAAATCTGATAGTTTTCATATTCCTGCTCAAAATATAGATTGTAGGTACTCGTTAGAACTGCCTCGGTGAGGCGGTTCCAACGAGTACTCACAATCTATGTTTTTTTAGCAAAGTAAGAAAAAATAATTTATACCCCTGTAAACCCCAGTTTTACTATAAAAAAGTGGGGTTTAAGGGGGTCACAATTATATAGGCTTGTTTTCGTGATGAAATATTCCTCATTTACAAGTCCTCTGTGAATATTATATATATCATATATTTTATCGCTTATTATATTATATATATCATATATTTTATTGCTTATTATAGCTTATTATAGCTGAAAATACCTATGAATATTATCATCTTGACAATCAGCACATGAATGCACATCACAAAAACATGCCTATATAATTTTGACCCCCTTAAACCTCACTTTTATATAGTAAAACTGGGGTTTACAGGGGTATACATTACTTTTCTTATTTTTGCTCAAAACATAGATTGTGGGTACTCCAAGAACCGCGCTGAGGCGGTTCTAACGAGTACCCACAATCTATGTTTAGAGCAGAAACATGAAAAATATCAGTGTTTTTTTATCTGAAAATTTTCAGTTTTTGGAGGTGAAACTTTCTATATATTTAAATAGGCGTGTTTTTGTAATGAATTTATCAGGACAAAACCCTCTTACAACACAGATTCTATACACTTCTAGGATAGTAGAGTGGAAAAGGCAGAATCAGATTAGACTATTAGATGTATTAGTTGATATAATTCTGTGAAGTTCATACGTGCATTAAGATCATTTTACTTTACAGGACATATACAAATAAGCACATAGCTAACTTAACAGTTCACAAAGAACAAACCTGTTATTGTGATATTCCAGAATAGTGATTGTTTGTCCCAGACCAGGTCACCTTTTAATGTTCTATTGTCCAGTTGTGCACCATTCCATTCCTTCCTGTAGTAGGACAGAACAGATGTATTCTCTGAAATATCAAACCATTAACATGAATTTAGGTGTTGGTTAATTTCAACAAACCTCACATCAAATCTCAAAACTTATGCGAAACCAGCTAATACAGGTATGGTATGATAGTTGTTCAATTTTGCACTTTAATGGATCAAATTTGTTTAATTCTTTATTTATATATATATGTGAAAAGATAGAACAGTAAATCTTGTTGGTATCGCTGGATCCAGGAAGGATACTGATGAAATGGTTTTTAAGATATAATCATTAAATCAATGAAAACTGAGCGTTTCTACCACTATCAGCCTTCTTCAGAATTTTAACAGAAATATATTTGCATATTTGGGGAAAAATTGAAGAAGAAAACTGTAAATAACAAAGAGCCTGCAAGAATAAAGCAATTATATAAAAATACTAATCAAGTTCTTTTTAAGAAGAAAGTTTAGAAATTCTCACTAATATCTGCATTTCTATATATGTTTAGGTAATGCATGTCCATCTTGGGTCCATTATCCAGCAGAACACACAATTTCCATGTACTGTATTACTAGTTATAAAATTGCTACACAATATCCATGTAATAAGTAATAATGTATACAACTGTTACTCAATTTCTATGTCAGTGTTACTAGTTATAGAACTCTGTTTTACAATTATCGTGACCATGTTACTAGATATACAAATCTGCTACACAATTTGTATGTCCGTATTACCAGTTATACAACTCTGTTTTCACAATTTCCATGTCCATGTAACCAGTTGTACAACTCTGTTACACAATTTCCATGTCTGTATTGCCAGTTATACAACTCTGTTACACAATTTCTGTGTCCTTGTTGCTAGTTATATAACTCTGTAACACAATTTCCCTGTCCATGTTACTAGTTTTATAACTCTGTTACACAACTACCATGTCTGTGTACCAGTTACACAGCTCTGTAACACAATTTCTGTGTCTGTGTTGCTACTTTACAATTCTGTTAGACACTTTCCATGTCTGTGTTACCAGTTACACAACTCTGTTACACAATTTATATGTCCGTGTCACTAGTTATATAACTCGTGTAACACAACTTTTGTGTCCATGTTACCTGTTGTACAACTCTATTACACAATTTCCATGTCCATGTTACAAGTTATACAGCACTGTTACATAATTTCTGTGTCCATGTTACTAGTTGTACAACTCTTGATACACATTTTCCCTGTCTGTGTTACTAGTTATACAACTGTGTTACACAATTTGTATGTCCCCCGCTACCAATTATACAACCCTGTTACACAATTTCATTGTCTGTGTTACCGCTTATACATCTCTGTTACACAATTTCTTTGTCTGTGTTACTAGTTAAATAACTCTGGAACACAGTTTGTGTGTCCTCATTACTAGTTATACAACTGTGTTACACAATGTCTGTGTCTTGTTACTAGTTATATAACTCTCTTACACAATTTCTGTGACAGTGTTACTAGTTGTACAACACTTTAGAAGAATTTACATTTCCCTATTATTACTTATGTAATAAAACTTTAAAAGGTTGTCTTTGAAAACAAAGAACACACAAAACAAATTTACCCATTAGCAATCCCGAACCATACATGCCATATCTCACACTGTGAGATACAATCTCACAGAATTTGGCTTATCTGGAAGGCAATTCCCATAACAAATTCAAATCTCGCAGAATTTTCAGATCATTTTACAACAGATTTTATGAAGAAATAAACATAAATCACACACTGTTGTGGTTTTCACAAGTTTCTTACATGAAGAAAAAGGACTTTAGACAAAATAAAGGGAGCTCCAAAGTGATGTATAAGAAAGTCTCACAGAACTTGTCAAATCTCCCTTAAAATTTTGCCATATCCAACAGATTTTAGTCTAAAGCTTATGGCATGTATGCCGAACCAGATCTATTCATTAATGCACCACACCAAGTTTGGAAAAAATCCATTTGTATTTACTCAAGTTCTCATCCGGAAATGATTTTTTTTTTTTTTGATTTGGGTTTTACGGCCCTTTCAAGAATATTTCACTTATATCGAGCCGATCGTTCATCGAAGGTGGGCGAAAACCGGAGAACCCGGAGGAAAACCACCTGACCATCCGTAAGCAGAACTTGGCTTTCCCACATATGACCCAAGCCAGGCTCGAACCACAGTGGTGAGAAACCTAATGGATTAAGAGTCAACTCTCTTATCCACTAGGCTACGGGGGTCTGTCTCATCCGGAAATGAAAGATCAGACATGTTGCAGTCAGATAATTCTGTCAAAAATTGATAAAATTTGCCCATTAACAATCCCAAACCAGATGTCCACAATATCAATGCACATACCAAGTTTGGTGAAATCCATAGACATTCACTCAAGTTATTGTCCAGAAACAAAAATAAGGATGGACCTACGACAGACAAACATATGGATGCAGACATGGATGACCAATGTGAAACCATAATACCCGGCCACTATACTTTATATTATCAGACATATGGTACTACTAAATATAACCAGAACTATGGTAAAACTGAATATTACCAGACATACAGTAATACTGAACATTACCAGACATACTGTAATACTGAATATTACCAGACACTTGATAAAACTGAATATTATCAGACACATGGTAAAACCGAATATTACAGGACACATGGTAATACGGATTATTACCAGACAAATAGTAAAACCAAACATTACTAAACAAATTTTAATACTGAATATTACCAGACACAAGGTAACACTGAATATTGCAAGCATGGTGAAACTGAATATTACAGGAGACATGGTAATACTGATTGTTATCAGGCATATGGTAAAACTGAATATTACCAAACACATGGTAATACCAAATATTACCAGAAATATGGTAATACTGAATACTACAGGACACAGGGTAACACTAAATAACCAGACATATGGTAATACTGAATATTACCAGACACATGGTAATACTAAATAGTGTGGCAATGTTCACCAGGACAAGGGTTAATAAATTAACATATGCTATTAATACAATCATAAAATGTGGCACCTGACAGCCTGTAAAATGTTAGTTAGTCACTCATTCTTGAAATGGATCAAAAATGAAATGATTTTTATCACATCTCTGAATTAATGTTGCCAACAATAAGTCAGAGATCTGATCCTGTTGACTAACTGAAATTTTACAGGCTGTCAGGTGCCACATTTTATGATCATATTACTACCATATATCAATTTATTAAACCTTTCTTGGATAAAAAAAGTCTATATTTGAGGAATATGCTGCCTTTAAAGACCAACTGACAAAGTTTTTACTGTTTCAATGGAATTGTTTATATACTGATAGAGCTGCCAATGCCAGTTATTTTACAGAAAATTGCATCAAAAAAAAAAAAAAAAAAAAAAAAAAAATTCTAATCCGTTGCAAAGTTATGCCAATTGGAAGTCAAATAGGACATTTTTCGCATCTGAAAAAAAAAACAACAAAAAAAATTTTGTTGCTATAAATAGAAATATATCCCACAGTGCCATATTTATATCCCGTTTAACATTCTGTGATGTCATTTGAATCTTTAATAATTTTTTAAAACTTTAAAACATAAAAAATGTTAATTTCTTTCTGAAATTTGCCCTTTTTATGGTATTTAACAATGCAACTTTTGACTGACAATATAATAAATAATGTTTTATACTTTAAAACCATACTGCATGATTGAAATTTGATTTTTTTTTAAACTTAAATTTTCTTAAAATCCACATTATAGCTAGTTACAGTAAGGCATTTACACCAATTATAGATGTCCAAATATACATTAGCAAAGTTGTAAGCCACTTTTTAAGAAATTTTGTCATATTAAATGAAAAAATTAAATATAAACTTTTTTAAGACAAAATTTAAATCGCAAAACTAAGTTAAAATTTTGATGATTTTTCTCAGAAAATTATAGAGGTTTGCCTAGCCACTATGTGACTCTGTTGCCCGGCTACGGTAAAAAAAAATCTGAATTGATTGCTTGATACAGGTCATTAACTACTTATGATGATAAATGGACTCAACTGACACTTTAAAGGTCATAAATCCAAGTTTTAATTATTGAAAAAAAAAAAAAAAAAAAAAAAAAAAAAAAAAGAAAGAAAATGCCGAGTATGATGTCATCAAAGCCTCATTAATATTCAAGATCTGTTTGTTTGTTTGTGTTGAGGTTTTACTGCCCAATCAACCTAGTGGAGTCATCGGGCAAGCTTAGTCCTCTAAGGGGTTAACCAGTATTGTGCACATTCTTTCACCAGAAACTTACAACTGCCCTTCTTGAATCAAATGAAGGTAGGGAATGACAGTAGAAAATATTTTATGATCAATCTCCATGAAAGAATATTGCAGATATGGCTGGGGTTGAACCCCCCAACCTCCTGATCACAAGTCAAATGCGGATCCAACTGAGCCATCAAGGCCGGCTCAAGATCTGTTTGAAAACTGTATGGAAAGAATATCAAAACTGTTCATGTTCAAATCACTATAACTTGGGAACTAATTGGAATTTTTGCATGCAGCTTTCTGTATCATGACCCTTGAAACAATGCCTTTAAGGCTATAACAGAAAAAACAGGACTAGAAATCTATGTCATTTGATCTTTTAACACCAGCTGCAGTGAAACGAATTTCAACATGTATAACTCTAGAATTATACAACCAGTAACATGGCACACAGAAACTGACAGTGCTGGAAATCAACTGAATATTGGGCCCATGATGGGTATGCAGGAGATGGGCACAACCTAAATGTATTTAGAAATTCTGATATAAGATCAGGGGAGGTAAACAGCAGTCTTATGTTAAATATTACTGGGCCATTAAAGGCATCTTCAGCACATCTTGTGGTTTATAGAAATTATGAATAAGAGCTGTTGCACATCATGAAAACATGCATATATAATTTTAACTCCCTTAAACCCCACTTTTATATAGTAAAACTGGGGTTTACAGGGGTATACATTAGTTTTCTTATTTCTGCTCAAAACTATAGATTGTGGGTACTCATTAGAACTGCCTCACTGTTTTGAGCAGAAATATGAAAAATATCAGAATTTTTGTATCTGAAAATTTTCATTATTTGTTGGTAAAATTTTCAGTATATTTGAATAGGCATGTTTTCGTAATGAAGACAGAGTAGCTTGCTTGAATCGCACTTTGCCTCTAAAAGCTATAATGAAAAACTTTATCTTATTAAGGTCACTCATGTGGGTCAGGATGGCAGAGCATAGAACTTCAGACCAGTATCTAACATCAGGGCAAATACTGACTATTTCCATTTAGAGGTTCAGGAGATATAGCCTTTTAAAAACTTTAAGTAAAAACTTTACCCAATGCCAAAGTTGACGCTAACATCTGCTATAGCTCACCTGTACTTTTTGTACAGGTGAGCTAAAAAGGATTGTTTTTCTTGCCAAAGCATGAACTACAGGATAAAAGAAATCTAGATTGCTTACAAAAGAATTCTACTAGCACAAAAATGAGAAAAGGCTCATTAAAACTTGCAATATCTCATTTTCTAGAGTTCACAGAAATACATGTCATATTTTGACTAGTACAATTTTGATAATATTTC
The DNA here is from genome assembly GCA_964016985.1 of Anodontia alba. Taxonomy (NCBI): domain Eukaryota; kingdom Metazoa; phylum Mollusca; class Bivalvia; order Lucinida; family Lucinidae; genus Anodontia; species Anodontia alba. The sequence goes on along the minus strand of OZ024832.1, from coordinate 18,218,455 downwards.
TTATTTATAAATCCTATTTGAAATTTTAGATGACATTATAGAAAATCTGTAAATATACATTTTCTCACCTGGTATTGTAAATTTTACATGTGGTGTTTTCCCCACTAGCAGTAATTCATACACAAACTTATTGTTCCTTTTCTTTCTGGACATCTCTTTTAGAGGCTGACCTTGCGTGTGATACAGTGGTTGGGGTGTTATAATCTGGGAGACATTCTTCTGACAGCCATCCAGCTTCCAAGAGGATGTACTGTACAAGAAGGGTTTTTCAAACTGTATGGAAGTTTTGAGTGTAGTTGATGATTTTCTCCGGATATTAAAGGACTTAGCTCTGTTGAATTCTCTGGAAGTTTTGAGTCTGTGTAGGGAATAGTCCACCTTCTTTTTACCTTCTTCATCTCTCCCAAAGGTGCCTATAAACATGACCTCATCACGCAGTGGCATATTTGTGTGATGACTCGCAATCAAGTAGTCTACAAAATCACTTCCTTCTTCCTGGTGTGAAATATTGTAATATGGAAATTCTTTAGTGCGAGATGGAAAGATAAAATTCATTCTGGGTATTCTAGGTTCATAGCTGATCATATAGAGATATTGTGGTGGATGATGCCGGAGATGACAGGAGAACTCCTCAGATATCTTTGTGTAGCGTGGTAAAATGGACAGCTTACTCACATCACCTGCAATTAAAAAAACATATACTGCACAAAGACTAACATTAGAGTTGGGCACTTATTCTTATAGCCAGGAATTCATCATTTTCTTCTACCGTAAAAACTTTACAGACACCAGAAAATCCTACAAAAAACACCATATGTGAAAGACTTGCCTGCAAATCCATGCAATCTCATTACAAGTATCGAGGGTTGAGCGCAAGACTGAAGTAAGTCAGATGGTTATTTTTCCCCAAACTTAATCTCCTCACCATGAAGGCGTTATGAAGATTACAACATTTCTTTCTGTAAACAATGAAAATTTAGGTGCCATTGCTCGTATGAGCAATGGCACCTCAATTTGCATTGTTTACAAAGGGGTCAAAGTTGCCCCTAAACAAGGGTTTCAAAAATATGTTTGAGGTACTACAGTCTTGCGCTCAGCCCTTGATATAAACATCTGGACAGTTCTGCTTGAGCAAACTGTGCATATGCAGACAGAACACCTGGCACAGTTCAATCATGATCTGCCCTTCCCGATATTCAGTCTTAATTGTTTAGTGACATATCCATACAGGCAATTGTACTTGTTCAAACTTTGGGATCAGTATACATGCCCACTTATCTCCTAAACCACAACACTGGGTAGTGAATAGAAATATACTGAATGGATATCTGGTTGTGCTGAAGGGGACTGGAAATTGTGCGGGCATGAAGGTGAGTGAACCGATTGAACCGGATTTATTCTTTACCAGTGTCAAATATCCAAAATAGGGGAGTGTCATGCAACCCTTGGTTTATTTTCCTGAAACTGTGAATCAACTTTGAAATCAGATTCTATGTTTTACAGCAGAAATTTGCTTTCTCCCACAGCAAGGGTAGTTTTTAATGTTATTGTTGTCATCCGGGCTACAAAACCCTTAAAGCGCCAAGAAAACCTGCATCTGAAAGTGTCGTCTGTTTATGTCTTCTGCTGAATATTCTTGCAAACTTTTCAAACCTATTTTTGCATACCAGCAAACAGTGTGGACCCAGATCAGACTGCTCCTTTGAGCAGTCTGATCTGGGTCCACACTGTTTGCAGAAATGACTTTTAAAAACACAAGCAGATGAGAAAGCAGACGACAATTGTTGTGACTGGCGCTTTAAGGGTTAAACTGCTGCTTTACACTGAATCATAGCTCTAGCATAATACTTTTCTTATTTCTCCACAAAAAACATATGTTGTGGATTAGGGGATAACTGCATTCAAATTTGTCATTTTGGGAGGTAAATCGGCAGTTTTACGGTCGGAAATTTCGTTTTACGGCGACGCGTCAGCGGAGCCGTAAAACGTAATTTGCGACCGTAAAACTGCCGATTTACCTCCCCAAATGACAAATTTGAATGCGGTTATCCCAATTCTAATGCATTTATTCATTTTTTTTGTTGAAAACATGTACTATTTACACAAAGCGACAAGTGCTGCGAGCTGCGTAAAACCAAATACCAGCCAATGAGAAGCGACGTTACGTGATGACGTCGGATTTCCGACAGTATATCGCAGAATATACCGTCGCAAATTTTTGACGTTATCAAATCAGACGTCGCGTTACATATGCAAGTGCATTAGAATACTCATTATATTCCTGTACAATTTTGCTTGTGTGAGCTGGTGCATTGTCATGTATTAAACACATGTTATGTATGCCAGTCTTTGGATACCATTTATAGCTACAGATAAGAGGGGGTATCCACATAATATTTTTCTCATTTCTCGACGAATACATATGTTGTGGGTACTCATTAGAAGCGCCTCGCCGAGGCGCTTCTAATGAGTACCCACAATATATGTTTTTATTGAGAAATAAGAAAGATATCAGCATTTTTCAGATGAAAAAAGCGCCTTATCTATTGCTATGTTAAGTCAATTTGACATAATACTTCTCCACTTTCTTCAGCACTTTGTTTTTATAAAACTTACTGCTAACAGAACACTCCTATGGTGCAGCACTTGCCTTTGGAATTGAAATAGATAGCATAAAGAGCCTTTTTCACACTCTGACATCTTTTTTTGCAATACCTGGTCTGTTTTGATTTTTAGAGATCCACACTTTGTTATTAACCTTTCTTAGGGTTCAAAATAACAAATCCAAGTTTCATCACCAGTTAATATCTTCCTAAATCCCAAACCTTCTACCAAACTTTTATGGGTAACTGCGGATGTTATGCTGCTATTTCTCTAACGGTATATGGAGCATCCTCTTCAACCATATTTTTTTACCTCAGCTATGTTAGCTCATGTTGCAGAAGTACAAGGTGCCAAAGTTTTAAAACTTTTTTCATGCTCAACTCAGCTGAGCATGAAATTGGTCCTGCTTATAAATCTCAAATTACTTACAATTGCAAATTCCTTCTTGCTACACATAGCTGAGCATGAAAATTTTTCTGCTAACAAATATGAAAATGCCAACTATTGTTGGCATTTTCATATTTGTTAGCAGAAAAATTTTCATGCTCAGCAGAGTTGCTGATGAGTCAGGTTTAACAACGCGTCAACCCATGAGAGTCATTTGCGTCAAAATGGTGTAAAAAACTTGGTTTTGTAATGAAATGGTTATAATGATTTTTATAACCTTAAGGCAAGGTCTCCCAGCACAGTCACTATCTTTAATGCTGATAATTCTATTTTGGAACTTTGTAACCACTGCCAAACTGCCACTATCAAAATATATCCATAAATAGTTCCTTTCGAATTTTGTTTTGTTGGAATTTTTAAGGCTTTGATGTAAGTTCTTATTTCTGACTTTTTTAAGCTTTCTTAGCTGTTAGGAAAAATGAAAAATGGCTGATGGTACGGAGTAGCTCTATTTAAATCATAATTCTGACTGAACGTCAGACGGTAAAGATATATGAGCCAGCGCATGACAAAACCTACAATAAGACTTGTGTGACCAGCAAAGACTCAGATCAGCCTGTGCAGTTACACAGTTTGAACAGTCTTTGCTGATGGCATGTGCCTTCTACAGCCTCCAGCCTGTTCAAAGAGGGACAAATCTGAGCCAGTGTCATACTGGGTGGATGTACAGGATGATCTGAGTCTTTGCTGGTTACACAGGTCTTATTGTAGGTTTTGTCATGTGTTATATGTGGGTGTTCAATTATTTTAAGCATCATGTTTACTATGTTTACATTAATAACTTTATTTACTATGTTTCCATAAATAACTTTCTGGAACAACATGTTTACAATAACATGTTGTTTATGTCCTTGGTTCTGGACTGAGTTATTTTTGGCATATCATAGAATATTTAGAAGTTTCTTGATTGAATCTAGAAAATAAGAGATGTCTGTAGCAAATTCTTTTTCTAGAACATTCTTTGATATTATATAAAGAGGAAAGATTTTCATATGGGCATCTTTGTGTACTTTCACTGAAAATTAATCTATACTGGATTACTTTAATATTCTATTCATTCTGGACTTAAATTCTAAATTCAGGAACTTTAAATTGTGGGATCAGAAACTGTTATTCAAAGGATTTGTTTTTATAAATTCTTGTGGATCATTTTTGAGGGACTTTGTGACATAAACTTGAAAGGTACTATTTACTTATATTATTTTGTTTTAAATCTTCTTATTTTTTTTGTGAATAAATATTGTTAATAATTTAAAGCTTGTTGCTGGTTTCACTTTCATTTCTTTCTCGTTACGTCTGGCTCGTAACACATGCTCTGGCTAATATATATATATATATATGTGTGTGTGTGTGTGTGTGTGTGTGTGTGTGTGTGTGTGTGTGTGTGAATAATGAATTGTACTTCCTACTTCTGTACATCTCATGCAGGTATCTTTTAATATACATAAGGCAGGCCATAAAGATCAGGGCACAGTTGTTCAGACTCATTAGATTAACAAGCTTGTTAACCCTAGTCCTGCTGAACCCGGATACACCCTGCCTTTGTAAACAGTGTAGATCCAGATCAGTTGGCTTCTGAAGAAGCCAACTGATCTGGATCTGCACTGTTTACCAATAAGTATGCAAATTTATAGCAACATCCAGATAAATCAATCTGATTGGCTGAAAATTAGAAGTGGGAGTGGCATCTTAATTTATTCAGCAGGACAAGGGTTAATTAATGACAAACTTGTTAAATGTTGTAGCTAAGGCATTTTCAAATACATTGATATTTTTGCTGCAAAAATGTGAGTAGCTTTTGCAATGTAAAAGCTACTCACATTTTTTCAGCAAAAAATATCAATGTATTTCAAGAAAGAAATTTTAATGTCATGTTAGCTAATAACTTCGTTAAGTTTTGAACAACTGGCATAGAACTTTCTGTGCATTGCATGTAAGCATGAGGTTTTGCTCAATTAAAACTGGTTTAATGGTTTAAGCCCCACAACTCCAATAGTTTATTTCTTTCTTTTATTTATTTATTTTTTTTTTTTTTGCTGTTGGTGCCTCAGAAAGGCTGTGGCTTGTATTGTCTCTTTCAGTGGATAACTAAACCCTTGCCATGCTGAATAAATTATGACGTCATGCCAACTTCTAATTTTCAGCCAATTAGATTACATGATCCAGGTTGCTGATATGAATTTACATACTTAATGACAAACAGTGTAGATCCAGATCAGTTGGCTTCTACGGAAGCCTATTGATCTGGATCAATAGTTAGCAAATGCAGGGCATATCTGGGCCCAGTTGTTCAAAGCCTTGTTAGCTTAACAAGCTCGTTAAGGGTCATTTCGTTAACTGTTTTATCAGATTCAATACACAATATTCTGATATTTTTTGCTGAAAAAAATGTGAGTAGCTTTGCAAAAGCTACTCACATTTTTTTTAGCAAAAAATTTCAGCATATTTTCGTATCACTCGATGTAAATTTTAACAAATCGTTAACTAACAATGTCGTTAGCTTTGAACAACTGGGCCCAGATTTCAGCAGGACCAGGGTTAATTTATATTTTTAAATGCCCATATGAATTTTGAGAGAGTCAAGTGATCAGATAGAAACAGAGCATGTTACTCACCTCTTGTACATTGTATTGGGGCCGCAGGACATACAGAATATAAGTCTCTACAAAATGTACTTGCATAACACTCAATGTCGTCACAACAATGACCTGAAAAGTTTAACAGAGATGTATCACATATATAGTTAAACAAGATTGCTATATTTCACATATCAAGGTAAGAGATTACAATGAAGTTTAACAATTATGCAACATATCAGAATTTAACAATGATGAGATACGTATATAACAATCAATTTTAGCAATTTAGAACGAACAATATCACATATCACATGACAAGCTTCACAATTATATCTATATCACATATGCAGTTATTTCACACACGAAACAATCAGATATTTCATAAGTTAGATCCATGTATATCACATATCTAATTTAATATAGGGATCAAACATGGTCTTTCAAGCATTAACATTCGCCAGGTCCCATGGGAGGTGTTGAAAACCGTGGCCTTTGGCCTCGGTTTTCAACACCTCCCAAGAGACCTGGCGAATGTTAATGCATTGAAAAACCATTTTCGATCGTTATTATTGCATAAAAACTGAAAACATTTGCTTCATTTCATGTTATTTCTTGCACTACTTTGTTTCGCCTTTTCACCAATGTCTCGCGAACGCAATTTGCATAGACTATGCTCGTTCTAGGACTGAACAGTACACATCTCGTAATGTCAGCAAATCTGTGGCCCCGGTACGATCATATTGAAAGTTAGGTAGCCGTGCATTAACAGCGCGTGAATTGCCTTGTTAATACATGGCTTTTTGTCGGTTAATGCACGGCTGTTAATAACATGCGGCACTGCTTTTTATGCAATAATAATTATAAGATCACATAAAGAACTAGACATTTGAGCCACATCACAAATAAGGGTCCAGTCGTTCAAAACCTAACGCTGCTGTTAGCTGCCATGAATTTAAAAATTCTATCTTGAAATATGGCATATACATTGATAATTATTTGCTGAAAAACATGTGAGTAGCTACTCACATTTTTGCAAAAGCTACTCACATTTTTGCAGCAAAAATATCAATGTGTTTAAAAATGCCTTTTACTTTATTGTTAGCAGTGAAATCAGTGTATATCTGGTGAAAATAAAAGTGGTATCAATCACTAGTGAATTGATATCGTATCATTTCACTAGTGACTGATACAATTTATATTTTCACTCCTCGCTTTGGACGACTTTGGTTTTCTTCATTGTTTCAGAAGTGGATCTTACCTCCACTTCAGATTTTTGAACACCTCTAACTTCTTTGTTTCTGAACTAAACTATCAAGTGTTGGTATGCATTTTCTTAGTTAGAATGTAAGGAACATGTTGGTATCAAAATTATTTGGATTTGCCAAAACTTTTTGTTTTTGTTTCTCCAGCATTTTACATGTTAAGCACTGAACGTCGACGTCATGACGTTCATGTTTTGTTTGATGAAGTTAGTTATGACGTCAGAAACGCGTATTGGCGTGTAAACAATAAAAAGAAAATTTACTCTTTTTCGGTGAATACCATAAAAATTTTCCTCTCGTGTAATGAAAAACATTCAAATTTTCACTTGTGCTTCGCACTTGTGTAAATACTGATGTTTTTCATTACACTCGATGACAATATTTATGGTATTCACAGCCAAAGAGTAAATATCCTCTATAGCTACAACAGTTAACTAGTTTGTCATTAACAAGCTCATTAAGCTAACAAAGCTTTTAACAAACGGGCCCAGTCTGTAATTTTCTGTTATTTATTTGTTCTGTATTTCCAAAGATCCCTACTTCAGAATATTTTGGCAAACAGGTCATACGAGGGGTGTTCAAATATGAATGCAACTGGGTTAATATCTCGCTTTTAACCATGATTTGCACGAAATAGGTACATGTTTCATATAGATGGTTGTGTAAGCTCTCCATTGATACAATACATGTTTGTGGTTTTCTTATGTTCTGGCTTCAGATTGCCATTGAGCCCTTTGCTTCGTTTCATCACAGTGTTTTTGATTACCATATTTACACTAAGTATTAGGACACCTTATCTACTTAACATACTTGTTCTAAAATTGGAAAAAGTCCTTTTTGTGGCATCTGATCAAGGTCCACACAGTTTGCAAACCCTATATGTCACAATACTTAGGGTTATTATGATACATGTGTTTCACTGTGACGTTTCACAGATGAGGTAGAGAACCACTATTTGGAGTAAACATATATTTGTTATTTTGAACTAAAGAGTGAATTAAGGGTGAGGTTTTGCACAAGAAAAATTCTGCCTATTCCAAGGTGGTTCATCTGTTGCAATTCTTCTTTGTTTATGCATCTGTAGTTTCATATGTGGTGTTTGTTTTGTCCTTATTTCGAGGGTTGAGCACAAGACTTGTAACTCAAACATATTTTTGATACCCTTGTTTAGGAGCAACTTTGACCCCTTTGTAAACAATGCAAATTTAGGTGCCATTGCTCATACGAGCAATGGCTCCTAAATTTTCATTTGTAAACAATGCAAATTTAGGTGCCATTGCTCATACGAGCAATGGCACCTAAATTTTCATTGTTTACAGAAAGAAATGTTGTAATTTTCTTGCCTTCATGATTAGGAGATTCAGTTTGAGTAAAAACAACCATCTGACTTACTTCAGTCTTGCGCTTGACCCTCGATTTGATCCTCATCTCTCCTTCTATTGGTGCCTCAGGAGGACAGGGCTTCGGGATTGTGGCATTTCCTGGGTATCTTCACTTTTACTATTGCATAAAAAGCAGTCTCGCACGTTTTTAACAGCTGCGCATTAACTGGCAAAAAGCCGTGTATTAACAAGGCAATTCACGCGCTGTTAATACACAGCTACACAATTTTCAATATGATTGTACCTGGGACACAGATTGCTGCCATTAAGAGATGTGTACTGCCCGGCCCTAGGACTAGTATAGTCCATGAAAATTGCATTCAAGATAGTGCAAGAAATAACACAAAATGTAGCAAATGTTTTCAGATGTTATGCAATAAATAACAGTGATTGAACATGGTCTGGCCTCGGTTTTCAACACCTCCCTCGGGACCTGGCGAATGTTAATGCATGAAAAACTATGTTTGATCCCTATATTTTTATATGTCCATTAAGCAATGCTTGAATTTCAGCAGCACCTGGAGTGAGTTACATAAGGAAAGCGCTTTCAGGTAGCGCTCTGTAGTGATTCGTCCTTGCTATGCAATGGTCCATTTGATGGGAGCGCATTCTAAAATGTCCGCCAAAATGACATGATTTTCAAACTGTGAAGTTCTCATCAAAAGCTAGCGATGCTTGCTTCAGCGATTGGTTTTGTGTTCTAAGGTTATTTCTGCACAATGCATTTCATCCAAGGACAAAAGAAAAAAAAAAACCCATTCAATTTCTTAAAACGGGCACTGACCACGTCGGGCGCTGCCATTTTGTTTTGTCTGGTTGCTATGCAATGGTCTGTTTCAGATAGCAAATCAGGTCCGGACACAGTTATGAAGTGCCACCAAGCACTTTCTGGTAACATACCGTTGCAAAGCGAAGCGCTACAAAGCACTCTGTAACACTCACCTTATGCAACTCATCCCTGCTCTCACCTTTAGGTAGCCATGCTTGTTTTACAATTGCTCTTGAAGTAAAAAATGAGTAAAAGTTTTAAAAATTTACTTAGCTTCTGAGTTTAATCAAATCTGTCAATCAAGAACACTCACATTGTAATGTTGCATAACACATGAATAAACAGATCTTCGTCTGGAACTCACATGTTCTGTAAAATCCTGGCAAGATGTTCAAGGCAACACAGACTGATTATAATGTGTCATGTGACTTAGTCTAAGATGAACTGACTAGGATGTACTGTTGTTCTTATTGTTGATATTCTGACATGTATAGAGATAAAAAAAATAACATCAGCAAAGACTGACTACAATAAACAGCAAAGGTGTAGTTTTAGCTTAACACTTAGCATGCCTGGATAATATTTCAGCAGATGACATTTTTAATTAATTTTCATCTTTTTCTCACAAAAATGCATTGAAATATCAAAGCCGATTTTCTGGAAAAGTAAGAAAACTATCCTCAGATTGTTGTCTGCTGAATGTACCCAGAGAGTGGTAAAGGTTAACTCTTAAAGCGCCAATCACAACTGAAACAGACAACAATTTTGATTTTTTTTTTTTATTTTCAGAAGAAATCAACTCTTGGACATTTCACATGAAATATCAAGACTTGTTTTCTCTGAAAAATAAAAAAAAATATTAAAATTTTTGAATGTCGTATGCTACAAAATTTGCTTGTAGCTTTAAAGGTTAACCATCACGAAAACATGCCTATATAATTTTGACCCCTTTAAACCCCACTTTTATACAGTACAACTGGGGTTTACTGGGGTATACATTATTTTTCTTATTTCTGCTCAAAAACATAGATTGTGGGTACTTGTTAGAACTGCCTCATTGAGGCAGTTTTAACCAGTACCCACAATCTATGTTTTGAGCAGAAATATGAAAAATATCGGATTTTTTTGTCCGAAAATTTTCATTTTTTGGTGGTAAAATTTTCAGTATATTTGAATAGGCATGTTTTCATAATGACATTCTTACTTCCTCTGCAGGAGCTGCCAGCAAGGCATCGTTGACAATCAGCTGCATGGGCCCGACAGACATCTGATGGGAATGTAAGTGGCTGAGAGTCCTGCACGGAGACATGGAAGATCTTACTCAGGATATCGGGATTGTTAGAACACAGTATGTTGTTGGCATGTTCTCTGAATGTGTTCCTGCTCTCTTGTACCTGCAATTATACCAACCAAACCATTATGTAAGAAAACAAAACAACACACATGCACACACACTATCTACATAATCTGTGTTTTAAATCATACTCATCACGAAAACATGCCTATATAATTTTGACCCCCTTAAAACCCACTTTTATATAGTATCAAAAACTGGGGTTTACAGGGGTATATACTATTTTTTCTTATTTTGCTAAAAAACATAGATTGTGGGTACTCGATAGAACTGCCTCACTGAGGCAGTTCTAATGAGTTTCCACCATCTATGTTTTGATTTTTTTTTTGATTTGGGTTTTACAGCCCTTGCAAGAATATTTCACTTATATTGAGCTGATCATTCATCAAAGGTGGGTGAAAAACGAAGAACCCGGGGAAAAACCACCTGACCATCTGTGAGCAGAACTTGGCTTTCCCATATGTGACCCAAGCGAGGCTCGAACCATAGCAATGAGAAACCTAATGGATTAAGAGTCAGCTCTCTTATCCACCAGGCCACGGGGCCTGCATATCTATGTTTTGAGAAGAAATATGAAAATTATCTGAATTTTTATCTGAAAAGTTTCCTTTTTTGGTTGTAAAATTTTCAATATATTTGAATAGGCGTGTTTTCTTAATGTTTCCCCAAGTCTGTACATTTAAGATACACCCTTATCATCCCAAATATAGTTCATCAACAGAACGAAATAATGACTCTGATGCTAATTTAAAGTGAAAGGATAGGTAATATGTTATATAACTGGCGTGACATTCTTTTAAGAAAACACTAAATATACATCTATATATGTATTACCGTATTCGACCTAATTACCGCACCATGCGCTTAGATTTTTCAAAATTACTGAACAAACTTATAGTAAAATATCAATCTAATAAGAGCACTCTTTAAACAAAGATCAGCAGAAGACTAAATGAGCAGTGTATTAAAAAATGCTTTTGCAATATTATTTTCTGATTTTCTTTATAAAAACATATATTGTGGGTACTCGTTTGAATTGCCTCGACTTGTCGAGGCAATTCAAATGAGTTCCCACAACATATGTTTTTATAAAGAAGTAGATAAAAGTACACTGACTGTAATCTAAAGGCTACTTAATTGCTTTACTGTGCACTTATAGGAGCATGTGCGGTAATTAGGTCGAATACGGTACACTGAATCATAACTGTTTTTAGTGATATCCCAAATGACATTCTTTAACCCTTGTCCTGCTGAATAAATTAAGATGCCACACCCACTTCTAATTTTCAGCCAATCAGATTACTTGATCCAGATTGTTGCTATAAATTCACACAGTGCAGATCCAGATCAGTTGGCTTCTTCAGAAGCCAACTGATTTGGATCTACACTGTTTCAAAGGCAGGGTATATCCGGGCTCAGCAGGACAAGGGTTAACGTAGTCAGTGAAAAGATAAAACTCATTATATAACAGTATTGTTGCAATCCAAAGCAAAAATCATGTCAGCTAAACAATCATGTTGGACTACAAATGTATAGATTAAATAGAAAAATTACCACAATGGTCTGTTTTTTTATAATCAATACATTTTTGTTTGGGTATAACATTTTGGGCTCTATATTTAAACCCTGTGATAATCAAAACCTTGCTACAATGAACAATGTTATAATGAGGTTCCAGTGTGTTAACCCTTGTCCTGCTGAATAAATTAAGATGCCACACCCTTTTCAAATTTTCAGCCAATCAGATTACTTGATCCAGATTGCTAAAATTAATTCACATACTGAATGGCAAACAGTGCAGATCCAGATCAGTTGGCTTCTTAGAAGCCAACTGATCTGGATCTACACCGTTTGCAATGGCAGGGTATATCCGGGTTCAGCAGAACAAGGGTTAAGATTGGTTGTGGTACATACCGTACGACCTAATTACCGCACATACCCCTATAAGCGCAGTCAAGCTATTCCTTAGTCTTCAGATTACAGCCAGTGTACTTTTTGTCTACTTCTTTTTTAAGTGCATATGTTGTGGGTACCCATTTGAATTGGATTGTCTTGTCAATACAAATCAAACGAGTACCCACAACATATGCTTTTATAAAGAAAATCAGAAAAAAAAAAAAAACAACACAAAAACATCGCATGTGCATTATTTGATAAGTCTTTCACTGATCTTTTTAAAGTGTACCCTTAGTATTTGTGGATACATATTTTAGAACAAGTTTTCCCAGTAATTCTAGAAAAACTAAGTGCAAGGTGTGGTAATTAGGTCGAATACGGTAAGTGACCACATGAGGATGTCCTAATGAATCATGTATCAGATTATCATTTTAACTCTGAGGGGATTTTTTAGTTTTTTTTTAAGTCTTTCTGGAGGACTTTTGTTGGACAGTGCATACTTTATGTGATAAAATCCTTGACAACTGTGTACAGATATGCATGTGACTTTAAATATTTTGGTTATTCTTTTTCAATTTATATCTTTTAGGTTTCTGACATAGCACACATACTTGAAATGGTTAATGGTCAAATTTTTGCATTCCTGCAATGACCTCTGTCAAACAAGTGGTACAGAAGGGCTTATCTTTTATAAATATTTTTGTAGTATTGCTCAGTATGCTAGATGTTAAAGCAGTGACTAAATTCAGCATCAGTGTTCAAAGTATGACTGAATGAAAACTGTTTCAAAGAAATCAGTACCTCCCAGTAATGGACCTGATGGAACCTGAATGGCTAATCAAATCCACTGTTAGAATCAATGAATGACAGTTCAAGATGAAAAAATGAATGCTTCACTATGACTGATTAAGTGATAACAATAACTGAAGCCAAAATCATCAACAAAATCACACATACCAATGAGAAGATAACATTAAATAAAACATTAAACGATAATACCCCACCACTATCTTGTGGTGGCAGGTAACTCTGGCAAAAATCGACAAAATTTGCCCATTAGCAATCCCAAACAAGATATTCACAATATCAATGCATATACCAAGTCTGGTGAAAATCCATTGATATTTACTCAATTTATGGTCCGGAAATGAAAGTACAGACAGATGTGGGCAGATAACTCTTGTCAAAACTTGACGAAATTTGTCCATTAACTATCCCAAAGCAGGTCCACAATATCAATGCATATACCACGTTTGGTGAAAATCCACTGATATCTACTCAAGTAATCATCTGGTAATGAAAATATGGATGCATGGACGATGGACAAATGGATGGACAGACACATGGATGACCAACATGATACCATTGTACCCCACCATTATCATGTGGTGGGGTATAAAAGCTACATACTCCCTGATACCCTGCAAGAAATCCACTCCGCAAAAACAGAAGCCATCTGATACTTATACATGTGCAAATAGATATGTAACATAACTGGCATCAGTAGAAACTTATTTCAATATACTGGATAATAAAATGATCATATAATCTTATTCAGGAAATATAGTCACAAACCATTACGAAAACATACCTATATAATTAGACCCCCTTAAACATCACATTTATATAGTAAAACTGGGGTTTACAGGGGTATGCATTATTTTTCTTATTTCTCAAAAACATAAATTGCATCACGAAAACATACCTATATAATTTTGACCCCCTTAAACCCCACTTTTATATAGTAAAACTGGGGTTTAAAGGAGTATACATTATTTTTCTTATTTCTGCTCAAAAACATAGATTGCAGGTACTCATTAGAACCACCTCACTGAGGCAGTTCTAATGAGTACCCACATTCTATGTTTTGGGCAGAAATATGGGAAAAAAAATCTGAATTTTTATCTGAAAAGTTTCTGTTTTTGGTGGTGAAATATTCAATATATTTGAATAGGCGTGTTTTCGTAATGGTGGATACTTGTTAGAACTGCCTCGGTGAGGCAGTTCTAACGAGTATCCACAATCTATCTTTTGAGCAGAAATGTGAAACATACCAGTATTTTTATTTGAAAGTTTTCAGTTTTTGGAGGTGAAATTTTCTATATATCTGAATAGACATGTTTCCGTAATGAAGTGACATCAGTAGAAAGTTATTTCAATGTAATGGATAATAAAATGATCATATAATCTTATTCAGAAAATATAGTCACAGACTCCAGCAGTTGAGGCAGTAAATCACTAGGTTTACAACAGAAAATTGGGTTTGTCTGGTAATGTTAAGCTGAGTTGATTACACAGATATTTGTGACAGTTAACCAGTCATTTAACCCTTGTCCTGCTGAATAAATTAAGAAGCCACGCCCATTTCTAATTTTCAGCCAATCAGATTTCTTGATCAAGGTTGTTGATATAGATTCACATACTGAATGGCAAACAGTGCAGATCTAGATCAGTTGGCTTCTTCACAGGCCAACTGATCTGGATCTACACTGTTTGCAAAGGCAGGGTATATCTGGGTTCAGCAGGACAAGGGTTAATTAATAACCTCTATCTAGTCTACTACTGTCTAGTCCACTTTACTTTAATATTTGTTTATGCTGCAACTGCATTTACCCTTATAAGTGTAAAAAATTGTCACTGGTTCTAGTCAGAAACATGATACCGGCAACTGATTATGTGCAACCAACAATATACCATAAACAAGAGGCTCTGTGTCACACCTGATTACCAAACAAGTTTCAAGTCAATTGGCCTTTTGGTTCAACAGAAGAAATTCAATATAGATTTTCAAGATGGCAGCCATCTTGGATTTTCAATAAGAATGATTCTTTCAATTAGCTACTTTTGATCTACAAGTCACCTCGATACTCCCAATGAAGTTTTGAGTCCACTGGCCTTTCGGTTCATTTGAAAAAGTTCAAAATAGATTTTCAACATGGCTGCTAGGGCGACCGTCTTGGATTTCTAATCAGAATGATTTTAACTGTTTTTAATCTACAAGTTACCCCGCTACTTCGTTTCAAGTTTTGATTCAACTGGCCTTTCAGTTCTGGAGAAGTAGTTCAAAATAGATTTTCAAGATGGCGACTGCTGCGTCCATACTGTATTTCTCCAAAAAGCCCTTTGGGCTTCACAGACATTAAAATATCCCAATGTTTTTCATCATCCAATGCAAGCTCAAAATCTGAATTTCAATTCTTAACCCTTAAAGCGCCAATCACAACTATTGTCATCTGCTTTGTCTTCTGCTGGTTACTTTAAAAGTCACTTCTGCAAACAGTGTGGACCCAGATCTGGGTCCACACTGTTTGCCTGTATGCAAAAATAGGTTTGAAAAGTTTGCAAGAATATTCAGCAGACGACATAAACAGACGACATTTTCAGATGCAGGTTTTCTTGGTGCTTTAAGGGTTAAATGAATACATAACATACAATGTCACATACTCCAAGACCTGTTTCTGAGAATTTTGATGTCCAATTAGACATTTTAACAAAGTATGGGTCCAATATAATGTACTTTTATATGCAGTAAATACAATGTACAATTTATGGCAAGAAATAAATATATAGTGTTGATTAGCATAATCCAAATAAATAATTTATGTAAATGACATAAAGCAAGCTTAAAAAAGCAAAAAATAAAACCAAAGTCCAATAACAGCCTCTTTTATTATGAAATCTTACTTAAGCAGTCCCTGAAAATGGCCTACGGCTAAAAATCCTGTATTATGTAAGCCCTTGCACCAGGCTAATTATGCCACCAGCTTGCCACTGGATACAAGACTCAAGACCTTGATATATATGACACTATCTTGCCATTGGCTACAGAGCTCAACCCTGTTAATCAGTCACAAGTATGTCACTTGCCACATACTAAATCATGTTACATAAGCCCTAGTAATAGGGATAATTCCCACTAGATATACCATTGGCTTTCCATTGGCAACAGGGCTACATCCATAATAATAGCCATAATAATTCTGCATTATATACCAACATCAGTTGTCATTGGCAACACAGCTATTTATATATTCGTTCGTCTGTCATTACTGACAATGACCAATCCTAATCAACTGTGTGATGTGTTATTATTTGTGTGTTCTAAGATGGCTGATGAGACCAATCTTAACTCTAAACTGCCTGTTGGTTTAAACATATTTTATTTGTATAATTTCAATATAATAATATAAACTAGTACAAACATTGATACTTTATACAAATGGGATTCAGAAGAAAGTAGGAAGACTTGTATTAATCTGTATGCCTGTTGCAGATAGAACAAGAGAGGTCTTAGGAAGAAAGCTCTGTTGGTGATGCCTTAGCTCTGGCTTTCCGCTGTGCATGTTTCTGCTAGGCTTCGCTGATTCTTTTTGCTTCGTATTCACCAGCTCCCCTTTTTATGAGGCCTCGCCACTTTCTGTAGGATCCTGTGCAATCTGTTCCCATGACTCTGTTTGTATGCTGAAGTCTTTAAGGGAGGCTTTGAGGGTGTCCTTGTATCGCTTCTTCTGACCACCATGGGAGTGTTTTCCTACTTGTTCTCCATAGAGGATTTTCTTTGGCAAACGTTCATCAGGCATTCTGGTAACATGGCCTGTCCATCTTAATTGTGCCAATTTCAGAAGAGTATGTACACTCTGCATCCCTGCCCTTTTCAGGACTTCTGTGTCTGGAATCCTGTCTTGCCACTTGATCTTTAGAAGTTTTCTAAGACAGCTTGTATGGAAGTGGTTCAATCTTTTGGAATGCCGTTGGTAAACTGTCCAAGTTTTACATGCGTATAATAGTGTTGGCAGCACTACCGATCTATATACTTTCAGCTTTGTGTCAAGTCTGATTCCACTTTGGTCCCAAATACTTCCACGTAGCCGGCCAAATGCTGCACTAGCTTTGGCAATTCTAGCATTGACTTCATCATCAATGCGCACAACTCTAGACAATGTGCTTCCAAGGTTGACCTTTCACTGTGATGGTAGGCTCCTTGTAAGGCTTTCCAGGTGCTGGCTGATATAATACCTCAGTTCTTTTGATGCTGATTGTGAGATCATAGCTGTCACATGAATCAGATACTTGATCCACACCTTTTTGCATTTTTTCTTCTGTTGGAGCACCCTTTGCAATGTCATCAGCAAAGAGGAACTCGTCTAGCACCTCTGTCTGCACCTTAGATTTAACTTGCATCCTTCTTAGGTTGAAAAGTTTCCCATCAAAGCGATACTTAATAGGTATACCATTGTCACCCTCCTCGAAAGCATCTGTAAGCATGGCGGAAAATGTCATGCTGAACAGTGTTGAAGCTAGTACACAGCCTTGCTTAACTCCATTTGTCACAGGGAATGGATCAGAAAACTCGCCAGGCATTTTGGAAAGTCCCTCATGGCTGACTGTGTCAAATGCTTTGGTAAGGTCACCAAAGGTCATGTAGAGATCCACATTCTGTTCCTGGCATTTTTCTTGAAGCTATCGTGCTATAAAGATTATGTCTTTTGTTCCTCCGTTTTTCCTGAATCCACGCTGGCTTTCTGGTAGAAGCCCTGACCGTTCCAGGTGTTCATTCAATCGGTTCAGTAGGACCCTAGCAAAGATCTTCCCAGCAATAGACAATAAAGAGATGCCTTGATGATTGTCACAGACTTGAGGATTCCCTTTCCTTTTGAACAGGTGGATAATTGTTGCATCCTAGAATTCTTGAGGGATGGCTTCTTTTCTCCACATAATGTGAAATAACTGTCAGTTTCTCTGCAACTATAGGACCTCCTGCTTTGTAGATCTCTGCAGATATTGTATCTGATCCTGGAGCCTTGCCAGATGACAGGGATTTTATTGCTTTCACTGTTTCAGAGACGGTTGGGAGCTCATCAAGCAGCAGATTACATTCCACCTGTGGTAGTCTGTTCATAGCTTCATCATTGATAGATGATGGCGGATTAAGGACACCATCAAAGTGTTCAGCCCATCTTTTCAAGATAGTTTCTTTGTCAGTCAGATGACTAGTTCCATCTGCACTAAGGAGTGGGGTGGTTCCTGAGCTCTGGGGACCAAATACAGTCTTGAGTGCATCATAGAACTTTTTCATGTCCTTTCTGTCTGCACAGGACTGGATTTCATCAGCCTTTTTTCTCAGCCAGGAGTCTTGCATGTCTCTGAGCCTCGTCTGAACTGTCTTGCATATGTTTGAATAGGCAGTCTTGCTAGATACTGAGCTGGTATTTCTGAGGTAAGCTTTGTGTTTTTGGTGTTTCTCTTCAAGGAGTCCCTGAATTTCTTTGTCATTCTCATCAAACCAATCTTGGTGTTTGCGAGATACTGGTACTAAGGAATCCATTGCTGAAGAGTGAACGGTGTCTCTGAAGACTGTCCAGCTCTCATCTACATCCTCCTCGGGGACTTCAATGTCAGAGTGGGCACAGACCACCAGACCTGGGAAGGAGTGATTGGATCTGAAGGTGTAGGTAAGTGCAACAGCAATAGACTTCTCCTTTTAAGGAAGTGTGCAGAGCATGAATTACTGATCACCAACACAGTCTTTACTCTACCAACTCGCAGAAAGACAACATGGATGCACCCTCCCTCCAAACACTGGCATCTCAATGACTATGTCATAGTGCGAAGGAAGGACAGACAGGATGTCAGAGTGACTAAAACTATGTGTGGTGCAGACTGTTGGACAGATCACATATATAAACCATTGCTATTTGTAACAGAGATAGGTATGTGCTGAAGATGTGTTGATGAAACATTATCAGGATTATGGGTGATGTTTGGTGACAGAGTTTCACCTTGGTCCTGCTGAACCCAGATATGCCTTACCTTTGCAAACAGTGTAGATCCAGATCAGTTGGCTTCTGAAGAAGCCAACTGATCTGGATCTGCACTGTTTGTCATTAAGTATGTGATCTGGATCAAGTAATCTGATTGCCTGAAAATTAGAAGTGGGCATGGCATCTTGATTTATTCAGCATGACAAGGGTTAAGTTCACCAACAGCTGTGCTGTTGACTGTTCCAAGAGGTATTTCCATTGGCTGTTGATTGTTGCAAGAGGTATTCCGATTGGCTGTTGACTGTTCCAAGAGGTATTTCAATTGCAGCTCCTTCCTGTTTGTTAGTTGTTTATAATGGAGTGCCATTTTTGTGATGTCATTTTATGTCATCCAATCCTTATCTTGTTGCTTGGTATGGCTATGGTCTGTGATTGTGACCTTTCGTGGTATCTAGAAGATGTGCCAGTCTACGAAGACTACAATATAGGGATCAAACATAGTTTTTCATGCATTAACATTCACCAGGTCCTGTGGGAGGTGTTGAAAACCGAGGCCGGAGGCCTCAAACCATGTTTGATCACTATTATTGCATACAAACTCAAAACATTTGCTACCTTTCGCATTACTTCTTGCACTATTTTGTTTCGCCTTTTCACCGATGTCTCGCGAATGCAATTTCCATGGACTATGCTCGGTCTAGGGCCGGGCAGTACACATCTTGTAATGGCAGCAAATCCGTGGCCCCGGTATGAACATATTGAAAGTTGCGTAGCTGTGCATTAACAGCGCGTGAATTGCCTTGCTAATACATGGCTTTTTGCCAGTTAATGCACGGCTGTTTATAACGTGCGACACTGCTTTTTATGCAAAAATTTATCATCTTACACCTTGTGAGGAGATGGTGCTACAACTATTATACATTAGGCTCAAACTACTGATGACAGGGTTAGACATCTACCATGATCAGGCCTGACTCTTGCTAGAATTCTAGAAATCAGCTGAGATTAATTCTGACTTAAGCTGGTGGAAAAAAGGTATAGAAAAAAAAAAATCTAAAAGACAGTTGGAATACGCTTATGCCTACAATTCTAACTAATGCGTTTGGAAGTCAGCAGTAAACTCAGTGGGGTTAAATTCTGAATTATGCTTTAATAAAAGTTTAGAAATAATTGTGATCAAATTCTGACTTATGATGGTGGAAATCAATCAGATTAAATTCTGACTAATGCTGGTTAAATTAAATTCTACACTCAGTGGTTTAAGTTCTGACTTATGCTGCAAAAGGGCTTTGAAATTCTGACATGCTGTTGGGAATATGTTTGGAAATGAATGTAATTAAATTGATTAATGCTGGAGGAATACAGATCCAGAACAAGTAGGATTAACATCTCACTCAAGTTGGAATAAATGTTTAGAAATCAGTGGGATTGAATTCTAACTTATGCTAGTGAAAACAGTCTGCAAATCCACAACACTAAATTCTGACTAATGCTAGTGGAATAAATATCTTATACTAAGTAACATTAAAGTCTCACTTATTCTGGAGTGAAAGTTTAGCAGTAAGTGGGATTAAAGTCTGACTTATGCGACTGGAATACAGTCAGAAAATTAACAGGATTAAATTTTGACATGCAGCAACTGGGTCTAGCACTCAGGGCCCAGTTGTTCAAAACTAACAATGTTGTTAGTTAAAGTATCATTAAATCTTCGATCATTAAATATGGCATATATGCTAACTTTTTTGCTGAGAAAATGTGAGTAGCTTTTGCATTTGCAAAAGCTACTCACATTTTTTCAGAAAAAAATACAGTAAAACCTCAATGGCTCGAACATCTTTGGGACCATGGAAATTTATTCGAGACATGGGTAGTTTGAGCCACTGAGGATTAATCATGGCACCAGGCTAGGGAGCAAATGGTGATAATTTAGGGAAGTCTTTTTGAACCTCTATACAGTAATGGTATGTTGAGTGTACTGATTAGAATCGTGTCAATGAGGCAATTCTAATAAGTACACACAACACACAATTTCATGTTAAAATAAGAAAATTAACCTAAATATTTGTTTTCTTGAGCTATCTGATGAATTTCGTAGGGACTCAAAAACGAGTTCGAAACATCCTAGGTAAACGAGCCATCGGTGTTCGAGTCATCAAGGTTTTACTGTAACTGTGAATTAGATATTGTACTTCCTAGAACAGTTAACATTTTGACCACTTATGAGCTTGTTAAGCTTACGATGCTTTGAACAACTGGGCCCAGGAGTTTTAAAATCTCACTTGTGCCGTACTTAAGGTTTAGAAACCAAAGGGATTAAATTCTGATTAATGGTGGTGGAGAAATCTAGAAATCAGTAGCCTAAGTACTGTTTGTTTGTTTCAGTTCTTGTTTAACAACAAAACAACCCTTGTGGCTCATTTTACCATATTCGACCTAATTACTGCACTGTGTGCTTAGATTTTTAAAAAATACTGGGAAAACTTGTGGCAAAATATGTATCCTTCTATACTAAGGGTACATTTAAAAAAAAAAAGATCAGCAAAACACTTATCTAAGGATACTTATGCAATGTTTTCATTACAAAAACATGCCTATATAATTTTGACCCCCTTAAACCCTACTTTTATATAGTAAAACTGGGGTTTACAGGGGGTATACATTATTTTCTTATTTCTGCTCATATACATAGATTGTGGATACTAGTTAGAACCACCTCGCTGATGCAGTTCTAACAAGTACCCACAATCTATGTTTTGAGCAGAAATATAAAAAATATCAGAGTTTTTTTTTCTGATTTTTTTTTTGTTTTTGGAGGAAAAATTTTCTCTAATTTGTATAGGCATGTTTTCGTAATGTGTGTGGTTTTTTTTCTGATTGTCTTCATAAAAGCTTATGTTGTGGCTACTCATTTGAATTGCATCAACAAGTCCCACAAAATATACCTTTATAAAGAATTAGACAAAAAAGTACACTGGCTGTAATTTGAAGACCATGGAATGGCTTGCCTGTGTGCTTATAGGGGTATGTGCTGTAATTAGGTCAAATACGGTATATCATCTCCCAGTGAAAGGGAGAAAACGGACTGAAGAGCTAGTAAGAAAGAGGAAAGACAGAAATTGAGGAGGACGAGGAAGCTGAAACAGAAGATTTACCAACATGTCCACTTCCTTTACTTCCTGCAAGTACAGCATACTCTTACCTGTACCCTACCACCAAACCTTAACCCATGTCCTGCTGAACCCGGATATATTCTGCCTTTGCAAACAGTGTAGATCCAGATCAGTTGGCTTCTAAAGAAGCCAACTGATCTGGATCTGCACTGTTTACCATTCACTATGTGAATTTATATCAACAATCTCGATCAAGGAATCTGATTGGCTGACAATTAGAAGTGGAGGTGGCATCTTAATTTATTCAGCATGACAAGGGTTAAGGATTGATTTCTGAGTTAGTCTGATGGAATAACCCATTGTAGACTGAACAAACTCCCCCATACTATATATTGGAAGAGTCCAATTTCAATTTTTGGTACATCTGGCTATGAGATTTAGATATTCCAAGAGAAAAATGGCTAAACTATTTGCAAACAGTGGAGACCCTGATTAGAGGCTGTATTCTGTGGCATCTGATCTGGGTCTGCACTGTTTGCCAAATACCCTTTTAGGGGTCTCCAGACTACAATGGGTTAAAAGCCAAACAGACTACAACTGTCAGTTAAGTGGCACCTTGTATTTGTTAGTATCATATAAAAGTAAGATTACAACTGTCAGTTAAGTAGCACCTTGTATTTGTATGGATCATATAAGAGTAAGAATACAACTGTTAGTTAAGTGGTACCTTGTATTTATAAATGTTAGTTAAGTAGTACCTTGTATTTGTATGGATCACATAAAAGTAAGATTACAATTTTTAGTTAGGGGGTACCTTGTATTTGTCAGGATCATATAAAAGTAAGATTACAACTGTTAGTCAAGTGGTCCTTGTATTTGCATGGATCATATAAAAAAAATGATTACAACTTTTAGTTAGGGGGTACCTTGTATTCATATGGATCTTATAAAATAAGATACTGTTAATTATGTGGTACCTTGATGAAAAGCAATGGTCAAATTGCTTGAAATATTCTTTGTATTTAACTCTAATGAGGATAAGATAAATCTTCAAGGGAAATAACTCTAATATGGAAATATTTACTTCCTTTCTCATCGGGGGGCTACTCTTAAGGAAAGAGGAATTTGCTCCTCTTCTGAGCAATTCTTTTCTTTAAAGGATAAGCTCATATTAAATAATAAACATAATTATGAGAATGTAAAGAAAATATTTAGCTGAGCAGTTTGGTGAAAAAAAATGAGAACTTAAATAAGAGCTGTCCAAGGACAGCATAGCTCGCCTGAATCGCACTTTGCTTCCAACAACTTTAACGAAAGATGGTTTAGAGCTAGTTTAGAGGCTTACTGATCTAAAGATGGTTTAAAGGCTGTTTGATCTGAGTTGATTTAGAGGCTTCTTGATCTGAAGATGGTTTAAAGGCTGTTTGATCTGAGCTAGTTTAGAGGCTTTTTGATCTGAAGATGGTTTGAAGGCTGTTTGTTCTGAGCTAGTTTAGAGGCTTCTTGATGTAAAGATAGTTTAAAAGCTGTTTGATCTGAGCTAGTTTAGAGGCTTTTTGATCTGAAGATGGTTTAAAGGCTGTTTGATCTGAGCTAGTTTAGAGGCTTCTTGATGTAAAGATGGTTTAAAGGCCATTTGATCTGAGCTAGTTTAGAGGCTTTTTGATCTGAAGATGGTTTAAAGGCTGTTTGATCTGAGCTAGTTTAGAGGCTTATTGATCTAAAGATGGTTTAAAGGCTTTTTGATATGAAGATGGTTTAAAGGCTGTTTGTTCTGAGCTAGTTTAGAGGCTTCTTGATCTAAAGATAGTTAAAAGGCTGTTTGATCTGAGTTGGTTTACAGGGTTTTTGATCTGAAGATGGTTAAAGGGTGTTTGACTGGAGGTAGTTTAGAGGCTTCTTGATCTAAAGATGGTTTAAAGGCTGTTTGATCTGAAGTGGTTTAGAGGGGTTTTGATCTGAAGATGGTTTAAAGGCTGTTTGTTCTGAGCTAGTTTAGAGGCTTCTTGATCTAAAGATGGTTTAAAGGCTGTTTGATCTGAGCTAGTTTAGAGGCTTCTTGATCTGAAGATGGTTTAAAGGCTGTTTGATCTGAGCTAGTTTAGAGGCTTTTTGATCTGAAGATGGTTTTAAGGCTGTTTGTTCTGAGCTAGTTTAGAGGCTTCTTGATCTTAAAGATGGTTTAAAGGCTGTTTGATCTGAGCTAGTTATTTAAAGGCTGTTTGATCTGAGTTGGTTTAGAGGCTTTTTGATCTGACGATGGTTTAAAGGCTGTTTGACTGGAGCTAGTTTAGAGGCTTCTTGATCTAAAGATGGTTTAAAGGCTGTTTGTTCTGAGCTAGTTTAGAGGCTTTTTGATCTGAAGATGGTTTGAAGGCTGTTTGTTCTGAGCTAGTTTAGAGGCTTCTTGATGTAAAGATAGTTTAAAGGTTGTTTGATCTGAGCTAGTTTAGAGGCTTTTTGATCTGAAGATGGTTTAAAGGCTGTTTGATCTGAGCTAGTTTAGAGGCTTCTTGATGTAAAGATGGTTTAAAGGCCATTTGATCTGAGCTAGTTTAGAGGCTTTTTGATCTGAAGATGGTTTAAAGGCTGTTTGATCTGAGCTAGTTTAGAGGCTTATTGATCTAAAGATGGTTTAAAGGCTTTTTGATATGAAGATGGTTTAAAGGCTGTTTGTTCTGAGCTAGTTTAGAGGCTTCTTGATCTAAAGATAGTTAAAAGGCTGTTTGATCTGAGTTGGTTTACAGGGTTTTTGATCTGAAGATGGTTAAAGGGTGTTTGACTGGAGGTAGTTTAGAGGCTTCTTGATCTAAAGATGGTTTAAAGGCTGTTTGATCTGAAGTGGTTTAGAGGGTTTTTGATCTGAAGATGGTTTAAAGGCTGTTTGTTCTGAGCTAGTTTAGAGGCTTTTTGATCAAAAGATGGTTTAAAGGCTGACTGATCTGATCTAGTGAAGAAGCTTTTTGATCTGAAGATGGTTTAAAACCTGTTTGATCTGAAATAGTTTAGAGGCTCTTTGATCTAAAGATGGTTAAAAAGCAGTTTGATTTAAGCTAGTTTAGAGGTTTTTTGATCTGAAGAAGAGTTTAATTAGAGATAGCGTAGAGACTTTTTGATCTGAAAATGGTTTAAAGGCTTTTAAATAATGTTTGTCTGAGAAAAATTTACTGTTATCATCTGATCCTTAATCACTGTTTAAAAGTTAATATTTTTGCTGCTGAGGCATCTCAAATAAATGGAAAGTCAGTTAAACGGACTGGATGTGCTTGGTATATTTCATCATGAAAACATACCTATATAGTTTTGATCCCCTTAAACATCTCTTTTATACAGTAAAGCTGGGGTTTACAGGGATTTACATTAATTTGCTTATTTCTGCTCAAAAACATAGATTGTGGGTACTCATTAGAACTGCCTCACTGAGGCAGTTCTAATGAGAACCCACAATCTATGTTTTCAGCAGAAATATGAAAAATATCAGAATTTTTATCTGAAATCTTTCAGTTTTTGGTGGTGAAATTTTCAATATATTCCAATAGGTCTGTTTTCCTAATGTCTACCATTTTTTTTCCTGGCTTCCTGTTTGCTTTCCTGTATACTAATCACCTTCTGAAAGGGATCTACTCTAAAAGGAAAGAGTTTGCTGCCCTTGGGAAAAATTCTTACCTTTCAGAATAGATACCTTAAATTTCTTCCTTGAGATTAGACCCCTTTTCAGAAGGGAGACAGAACAATTTTGACAGAGTCACCTCCCCTGAAAGTGTATCCATTCGCCTTAACCCTTGTCATGCTGAATAAATTATGAAGCCACACCCACTTCTCATTTTCAGCCAATCAGATCACTTGATCCAGGTTGCTGATACAAATTCACATACTTAATGGCAAACAGTGCAGATCCAGATCAGTTGGCTTCTTCAGAAGCCAACTGATCTGGATCTACACTGTTTGCAAAGTTAGGGTATATCCGGGTTCAGCAGGACAAGAGTTAATATTAATCATTACATTAAGATTTGTTTGTTCATTTTAGATCAATAAAGTGATTTAACCCTTCTCTTGCCAAACACGACATGCCCTGTCTTAGCAAACTGTCTGAAGAAGCCAACTGATCTGGATCTACACTGTTTGTCATTTAATATATGAATTTCTATCAAAAACCCGGATCAAGTAATCTGATTGGCTGGAAATTAGAAGTGGGTGTGGCATCTTAATTTTTTCAGCATGAGAAGGGTTAATTTTCTAGGTAGCTGCAATTTGTACAGGGTATCCAAATCTACATACCATATAAAGCAATCTCCATGAAAAGAGATTTTTGTTTCACAGCAGTAAAGTGTAAATTCAACCCAGGCAGGCTATAGTATGTGCCAGAGTTTTAAAGCTAACTCCAGTAAAGCACCGCAATTTTAATTCTGGTGTATCATATACTTACCTCATTAAAGTAATCAGTGAAATTCTTCATGTTTAACTATATGTATGGAATATACAAGAAAACCTTAGTTTGTAATCTCTTTAAAGTGCAGTGATACTCTCAAGTCCTCACACTACACATCTTAATGTGGAATCAACATACATATTTCATATAAATACAATAGCTCTCCTTGTACTTCGTACAGGCGAGCTAATGACTTATCATACATGCCATGAGCTCTTGGCAGAAATATGTGAGATCAGGCTAATTTTTAGGGGAGATTTGACAAAACTCTTTCATAAAGATCACTTTCAAGCTCACAGAAATAAGTTTAATTTATAATTAGTTCTTCAGAAAATTTATAATTAGTTCTTCATAAAATATTCTTTTAGAGGGTCTGAAAATTCTGAGATTTGAAATTCTTATGGGAAATGGGAATTCTGTGAGATTTTGTCTCATAGTGTGAGGTATGGCATGTGTGGCTAAGAATTAATTATGAACAGCTATGTCTAATGATCAACATTGTGAAAATGACAAGAGGCTAAATAACAATGGCTAAATGCCACATACTTTAACCCTTAAAGCGCCAAGCAAAATTTGTAGCAGACAAAATTTATTTTTTTAATTTTCCAAAGAAAACAAGTCTTGATATTTCATGTGAGTCATCTGCTTGGCAGACGACTCACATGAAATATCAAGACTTGTTTCTTCTTTTTATAAAATTAAAAAAAAAAAAAATTTCAAAATGTCGTCTGCTGCAGTTGTGACTGGCGCTTCAAGGGTTAAAGACAATTCAACACAAATGAATTCATTTATTTTACTATTTTGTATTATTTTTACCAGAAAGGAGTTGTTCATGATAAAATACTGGTAAGTAATCCTTTGCCTTGTAAATAGAGGATCTTACATGAGTGGTCATTTAATATGAAATTTATGAAACGAGTTTGGGTAATTTTGGTATTTTGCGAGCTTTAGCGAGCAAAATACCGAAATTACCCAACGAGTTTCATAAATTTCATATTAAATGACCACGAATGTAAGATTCTGTTTATCACATGGCCCTTCCGATGACAAAATATGCAAAAAATATATTTTTAAAGATAACGGCTTTCCATAGCTAAGCGGAACAACTCACTACCAAGGATTAAGTAGTACTACGCAACAAATATAGTTCGCATATTATTTGATTACCCCGAAAATAACTAGAAACAAGATAAATATGCCATTTATTACTTCGTTAAACTGAAGGAAATAATGATAATTTTTATTTGAGCTAATAAAAATTTCATTTGAATAAATCAATTCAAAACTAAACATTCCATTGAACAACGTCATTCAGCGAGTCAAATCGTCACTGAGAATCAGTAGGGAAATCCCCCACAATCAGCTGTCATACATGTATTTAAAGGTCATTGACCTTGATCAGTACAGTTTTATGCGGTGTTTGACGCACTCAAGTAAACGGCAGATTTCAAGACTATTAACTGTAGTTTGGATTTTGATATGACACATTTATTGACTGTCATCCTCCTCCAATGCTTTTTTTGAGAAGGTGATGATTTTTTTTTTTTTTTTTTTTTTTTCATTGACGGCTTCACGATATCGATGTTGAGAGTGCCTACAAATATGTTGCCGGAAAACATCGAATTTTAACCACCATGAATATTTCTGGTAGCCGTGTTATTCGCAGTGTGATTGTTTTGTGTCTTCCCCTCTCCGTCGGTCTGACATTTATCGTTCTTCTCAAAATCATCTCAAAATTGAAGGCAGGATCTGTTCCAAATGTGAAAGTTGTATCGACGAATGCGGACACCATCTTGGTTGCTATCAATAAGTGGTGTAATACGAATATTAATGAGGGTAATTAGGCTAACCAATGGGAAGCCTTGCAGGTGTTATAACACGTGTGGTTATATGATTTTTATGACATGGGTTATTTCACTGAATAACTTGACGGTCATGTGATAAACAAGATTTCCAAATGTTATAAAATAAAAAGAAAATAAATAATTTAAAAAAGAATAAATTAAAAAACAACAACAAAAAAAAAAGAACAAAAAAAACAAACAAAAAAAAACAATAGGAATACAGATTGAAAATTTGGTGTATATTCTCTCTTGAAATAACTTATTACTAGCTGAATACTCCCCAAAATTTTAGATAATGTCTAGTAGTAAAGAGTGACTGTTTTAGGACCCAGCTCTGGAAGGCAGACAAGAATGTTTCACTTTTATGGTGCTTTCTTAAGGGGCGTGTAAAGCAAAGAGTGCCTTCAAGAATGCATAAAATGTGCGGATTCACATCTTCCTGCATATGCGCAATACTTGAGAAACGTATACTCAAAAGGAAAGAAAGTGGTAAGCCATGCCACTTTTTACTATATAATATATACATTTTTGTTTAGATACAACACTTTTGTGGTTCACCATTATACAGGTGTGTGGAATTATCAAATTTTATTTTTTGTCCATAAACAAGTAAATGGTCAAAATCCATTTGTCCAGCCAAGATTTACTTGCCCGAAAATTGTCATTTTTTCTTATTTCTCAAAGAAAACATATGTTGTGGGTACTCATTAGAAGTGCCTCACTGAGGCACTTCTAATGAGTACCCACAACATATGTTTTCTTTGAGAAATAAGAATAATATATATCTTATAATCTGGATACTCTCCTTAGCTAGATCTATGAAGTACTTGTCCCAGGCCAAGTAAATGAAAATTTCTTACTTGTCCTCAGGGAAATGGGACAAGTTGGATAAGTCGGGCATGGTATTTCCACAGCTCTGCATTATACCATCTTGGATTAGAAACCATCTTATAGGGAGAACCATCTTATGAAGAGGTTAGAGTATAAATGTAAACTTAACTGTATTAAGCAAGTGCCTGTCTTAAGCAACAGCTTTCTTGCCTTGATCTTAGGCACTTGCTTAATAATGGTTTGACTGTATATAAACACTAGTGGAATCCCACCAAATAGAAATGTTTCTTGCCCAATTGCATTGTCTGAATTTTGGCATGTAAAAAAACTGGGTTTACCTGATATATCAAGATCCGTCGGCCCAGATTCAATTGTTATTTCAAGATGCTGTTGGAAGCTGTGTATTACTATAAGTGTGTGTTTGAAAAACACTATGGCCCAAACTACAGTCAACTCTCCTTATCTTGAATTCCAAGGGACTCTCTGAAATACTTCAAGCTATCCGTACCTCGACATATCAGATTTGCAGAATTGAGGAAAATATAATTTGAACAATCACATTTAACAAATATATATGTAATTGGACTCTTGAAGTTAGAGATATATTGAAAATATTGTGGGATAGAGGAGAATTTACTCCTTAGGAGCAGGAACAAGATTTTCACTTTGAGATAAGCGAGGTCGAGATAACGAGAGTCGACTGTATATACTTGTCCCTTTAAATACCATCTATAAAGTGACATAGATCTCATAAAATTAATCTGATTTTTTTATCAAAAGTTATGCAGGCTAATCTACTCCTTAGTCCCAATAAATCTGCCAAATATCAGAGTCCTAGATCAAATACTTTCCGAGATGTCTTGTACATAAGGTTAACCCATTGTAGTCTGGAGACCCGTAAAAGTTTAATTGGCAAACAGTGCAGACCCAGATCAAATGCTGCAGATTGTGGCATCCGATCACGGTCTCCACTGTTTGCAAATAGTTTAGCCATTTTTCTGTAGGAATATCTAAATGTCAAAGCCTGACTACCTAAAATTGAAATTGGATTCTTCCAATATACAGTGTCGTGTAAAGTTTATTCAGTGTCCAATGGGTTAAGTATGACGAACAAATGAATGGACAAATGAACAGATGAACAAAGTAAAAGCAATACACCCTCTTAACTTTTATAAAGTTGGGGACATAAAAAATATGGGTCTGCTAATTTTTTTGTGATCCATATATGAAATATGATGGTTCTAGCATTTATTGATTGTGTTGGGGTTTAACGACACGTCAACCCTTGTGGGTCAATTTGTGTCGTCTCCCAGAGAAAGGGAGAAAAAGCGACAGAAGAGATAGCAGAAGAGATGAAAGAGAGGGACAGGGAAGAAAGAGGAACAGGAATAAAAGTGAAGAAACAGAAGAAATAGAAACATCACCTCCCTACCCTTACCCGCTACAAGGATAGCAGGCCTTGCCCAACTGTAAGCCAATATCAGCTGGACGCCCCGGTGATATAAGATACATGACACCTTCGCACCACCCGACCACCCATTCTAGCATTTAATATTCTTGAGTTATAGAGGATGTGACACATAGTCAAAGTTTATCAGTAAAGGGGAGTAACTCTGTAACTATGGCCCTGAGCTCCCTCAAACTTCAGCAAAGTAACATACACGTCATGTACTGTCTGTATACCAAAGATCAACTCCCTAGGACAAACAGTTAAGAAGTTGGAAAAATGCCAAAATTAAAAAGGGGGCATAACTCACATAAAATTTGTCAATTTCGTTTTAAACTGAATCAGGTGATCTACTACTTACACATCTTTTTGGCCTGCCTTGAAATATATCCATCCTTCTTAAATATATTAGATTCTCTAGTGGCAAAACATGAACATAGTGATCTTGACTGTTGCTAGGTGCATATATAGTTTAAGCCTCCCTCTTGCATGATGAGGCTAAATTCTAATAAGAAGTTTTCCATGAAATAACTTAATATTTCTGAAATAAGCTCCATGCTTTTTAACACACACTGTGCTGATATGCTATTTTTTTTATATTTTTTTATTTTTTTTATTTTTTTTTTTCTTCATTAAATTAAGTACATGTATATACCATATTCGAACTAATTACCACACATACCCCTATAAGCACAAGTTTGTAGTCTTCAGATTACAACTTGTGTACTTTTATCTATACTTCTTTATAAAAGCATATGTTGTTGGTACTTATTTGAATTGCCTCGACTTGTTGAGGCAATTCAAATAAGTACCAACAACATATGCTTTTATAAAGAAAATCAGAAGAAAATATCACATACGCATCATCAAATACACCCCTCATGAAGTCCTTTACTGAGCTTACTTTAAAACATGCCCATATTAGATGGATATTTTGCTACAAGTGTTTCCTGTAATTTTGAAAAACCTAAGTGCACACAGCG
The DNA here is from genome assembly GCA_964016985.1 of Anodontia alba. Taxonomy (NCBI): domain Eukaryota; kingdom Metazoa; phylum Mollusca; class Bivalvia; order Lucinida; family Lucinidae; genus Anodontia; species Anodontia alba. The sequence continues at coordinate 18,186,757 of OZ024832.1, read as the reverse complement.
TGGTAATTAGGCTGAATATGGTAACTCACCTTTCTACAGGGCTGAGACAAAGCCTGGAAGACATACTTGTCACCATCTTTATATCCATTTGGGCAGGGTGGCAATCTCCTGTTCTTAGAGTCACAGGTAATTTCTACAGCTGCTGTGGAGATGTTCCGGATTATACTCAGCTGAAGATCATACAAACTGGGAAGTGGATGGCTGTCAAAAACAAACAAAATAAAATGGCTGAGAAAATACATCTTTGAACAAATTAAATAAGTTAAAATTATGTTTAGATAGTGCAGATTATATTGTTTATTTCCTTTGAGATCATTAAACCCATTCTGGTTACTTTGAAAGTTGAATACCACTCATGTTTCTTCTGAGCAACATATCCTCCAGTCATATTGAATCCATGCTTATATCTACAGACATTTTAAAGCATTACAAAAACACGCCTTTTCAAATATATAGAAAATTCACTTCCAAAAATGGAACATTTACAGATAAAAAAACTCTGATGTTTTTCATATTTCTGCTCAAAACATAGATTGTGGGTACTGATTTGTGAGGTGGTTCTAATGAGTACTCAAAATCTATTTTTATAGCAAAAATAAGAAAAATAATGTATACTTGTGTAAACCCCAGTTTCACTTATAAAAATGGGGTTTAAGGGGGGCAAAATGAAATAGGCATGTTTTTGTGATGGGGTTATAACCCAGACATAACATTGTTACAATGGCAGACAACGCATAAACAATGAACTAACAATTGCCATTCTTAGATCATCAGTTCATGATAAAAGGTTTGGATATTAAGCCCTAACATAAAAGTTTCACAAAAGCAGATACCTCATACTAGAATAGAATAGAATATTTTATTGGAAAACCTACATATACAGAAGGTGTTCTCCACTGACATGAAATATATAATATAAACATACAGGGCCCAGTTGTTCAAAGCGTCGTTAGCTTAACGAGCTCATTAAGGGTCATTTCGTTAACTGTTTTAGCGGATTCAATATACATTATTCTGATATTTTTTGCTGAAAAAATGTGAGTAGCTTTTGCACTGCAAAAGCTACTCATATTTTTTCAGCAAAAAAATTCAGCATATTTGCGTATCACTCGATGTAAATTTTAACGAATCGTTAACTAACAACGTCGTTAGCTTTGAACAACTGGGCCCAGAAAGCAAGGAAAGGTGGTCATTCTTATGAACATTGTCTCATCATATTGAATCCACCTGTGAAGTTTCATGCTAAGACCTCTAAAAGTTAAGGATTAATAGCACAAAGTTTTGGGAAAGGGAGATAAAATAGTAATCAAGCAAGGAAGAGTTAATATGCTTTGCAGCATAATACATTGTCACATTTTGTTAAATTGACCTGTGAAAATTCATGCTTTTATCTCTAAGGTTATAGACATAGCTAGGACAAAAATTACATGGGGGGGAGGGGGGGGGGGGGGGAGGGGGGTGTAGAAGGAGTCAGGAGCTAACTCAATAATAAAGCAAAGAAGATCAACACATCATACTGAATCCACCAGTAAGTTTTATGCTGAAGATGAAGGGGTAATAGCTAAAACACAAAACTTAGGAAAATGGAGAAAACTCATAAATCAGGCAAAGAAGCACATACACTGATGGTAATTTATTTTTCTGCGTTTCTAGATTTTGTGGGGATATTGACTATATCAACGAAAAATGTAGAAGAAAATAAATTTCTACATTTTGCAACATAACTAATGTAGAAAATTTGTGCATTTTGAGTTAGAATCAACATAAAATGTAGAAATGTTTGCATTTTGACATTTTGCATTGCAACAGTGCAACCTTTCTACAACAGCCATCCTTAACCCATTGTAGTCTGGAGACCCCTGAAAGAGTAACTGGCAAACAAGGCAGACCCAGATCAGACATTCTGTGGCATCTGATCAGGGTCTCCACTGTTCGCACACAGTTCAGCAATTTTTCTCCAGGAATATCTGAATCTATTTTTCTCCAGGAATATCTGAATCTATAGCCTGACATACCTAAAATTGACAATATAGTCTTCCAATATATAGTTGGGAGAGTTCACTCAGTCTACAATGGGTTAAGAAAACATAAAACTGGCAGCTGCAGACAGGTGGCTGTTGTAGAGTGGGTCAAAATATGTAGAGGATATTTACTCTTTTGTAGTGAATACCATAAATATTTTCATCAAGTGTAATGAAGACATCAGTATTTTCACGAGTGCAAAGCACGAGTGAAAATTTGATTGTTTTCATTACACAAGATGAAAATTTTATGGTATTCACTGAAAAAGAGTAAATTTTCTTTTTATTTTATTGTTTACACACCAATGCGCGTTTCTGCCGTCAAAAATAACGTCACTAAACAAAACATGAACGTCATGGCGTCGACTGTCAGTGCTTAGCATGTGAAGCGCTGGACTGACAAAAACAAAAAGTTTTGGGAAATAAAAATAATCCTGTTACTAAAATGTTCCTTACATTCTAACTAAGAAAAAAATGCATATCAACTTTTGATAGTTAAGGTCAGAAACAAAGAAGTTAAAGTGTTCAAACATCTAAAGTGGAGGTTACATCCGCTTTTGAAACAATGAAGAAAACCGAATTCATCCAAAGTGAGGAGTGAAAATATAAATCGTATCAGTCACTAGTGAAATGATATGATATCATTTCACTAGTGATTGATACCACTTTTATTTTCACTACATATGCACTGATTTCACTGCTAACAATAAAATAAAGTAGCACAACTCACTGGGGAATCAGAAAAGTTATAGAGTCATATCTCGTTTACCTCGACTTCGCTCATCTCGAATAACCGCTTATCTTGAAGTGAAAATCTGGTCCCTGTTTTAACATGGAAATCTAACAACAGGTAACAAATTATTGTGGAAAAAAAGGAGCAATTTTTCCTCTTTTCCACAATTTTCTCAATATATCTTCATCTAATTTCAGGAGTCAAACTGCATAATCATTTGTGAATTGTGGTTGTCTGATTTATTTTTTCCTCAATTCTGTAAATCTGATATGTCGAGGTACGGATATCTCAAAATATTTCAGAGAGTCCCTCCCAGCTAGCATTCTTAATAAATCTATAGCGGGCCATTATCGGCCTGTCAGCTACCCTGATGGGCCAATAACAGCCTGCTATAAATTTATAAAGAATGCTTACTGGGCTTGGACTTCAAGATAATGAGAGTCGACTGTAGTTGTTGAGAGGTAGAGGTTGCACCTATATATATGTTAAGCAGTATTTTGCCCTTTTGTTTTCCCAAGAAAAAATATCAAATCTATTGGAAATCATATTATCTCTTTCTAGGAGAAAATAAGAGCTGGACGTTTTACAGCAGCAGCATATACAGTGAAGGGTGAATATTTATTATTATATAAATAACACAGACCTGCAGTGTTTGGCCACCACATTCTCAACTTGGTCTTTAACGTCCTGTGGAAAGCCTGCATGGTTCACGACATAGTTTATATCATCCTCATAGTTAATATCAACATATTCGGGAATTAGGTAGACACCTTCAACTGTCACCTTCACCTGAAGACCCGAGGGTCTTTCAAACAGTAGATCCATAAGCGCCATGTTGGTTTGTGTGTAGTGAGATTGCTGGACTTGTCTGATCTTGTAAAGCTGCTCCAGAAACACATTGTCAGACAATGTGTAGTTTAATACAAGTTGTTCTAAAGAAATGAGAAAATATACCATGTCTCACAGCTCTAGATAAGAGGGGCATCGGAAAAATTATTTGTATTATTTCATCACAAAAAATCATGTTGTGGTGCCACGAAAACATGCCTATATAATATTGACCCCCTTAAACCCCCCTTTTATATAGTAAAACTGGGGTTTACAAGGATATACATTATTTTTCTTAATTTTGCTCAAAAACATAGATTGTGGGTACTCATTAGAACTGCCTCACTGAGGGGTTCAAACAAGTACCCACAATCTATGTTTTAAGCAGAAATATGAAAAATATCAGAGTTTTTTATCTGAAATTTTTCAGTTTTTGGAGGTGAAATTTTCTATATGTTTGAATAGGCGTGCTTTTGTAATGGGTACTCATTAGAAGTGCCTCAACAAGGCACTTCTACTGAGTACCCACAACATATATTTTTATCAGAAACAAGATAAATATCAACAGTTTTTGGCTGAAAAAAGATGCCTTATCTGTAGCTATGATGTATACAGGTTATGTTATCGATGTAGGTTTTTGTGGTAGGTTGTTGGACATGCTAGTGAAAAACAATACTGAAATGAAATACACTTCAATCCCTTTATAACACGGTTCGTTATAATACGGTTTTGGATATAACATTGTTCAAAGATGGATCCCAAAAATGTATAGATTATATTGAAAAATGACCATAAATGGTCATTTTTCAATATAATCTATACATTTTTGTTTGGATATAACACAGTTGTTTAACTAAAACGGTTTATGCTATGGACCCGAAAAATAGTGTTATTAAGAGGTTGTGGTGTATTGTGAATAATGCTATCGTAAATCACTTTATTCATATACCTACCTGGTAGTCACAAAACTTGGACAGCACTTACTTTGGAATAAAAAAAATTATGTTGCAAGATCAGCTAGAACAAACATAGTCTGAACAGGTCAGCCAATTGTACAGTATCCAAGATCAGGTAGAACAAGCACAGTCTGACCAGGTCAGCCAACTGTACAGTATCCAAGATCAGGTAGAACACCCACAGTCTAACCAGGTCAGCCAATTCTACAGTATTCAAGATAAGCTAGAACAACCACAGTCTGACCAGGTCATTTAATTGTACAGTATCCAAGATCATCCAGAACAACAACAGTCTGACCAGGTCAGCCAATTCTACAGTATCCAAGATCAGCTAGAACAACAACAGTCTTACCAGGTAAGCCAATTGTACAGTATCCAAGAGCAGCCAGAACAACCACAGTCTAACCATGTCAGCCAATTGTACAGTAACCAAGATCAGCTGGAACAACCACAGTCTGACCATGTCAGCCAAAACTACAGTATCCAAGATCAGCTTCTACAACCACAGTCTAACTATGTCCACCAAAACTACAGTATCCAAGATCAGCTAGAACAACCACAATCTGACCTGGTCAGCCAATTGTACAGTATCCAAGATCAGCTAGAACAACCACAGTCTAACCAGGCCAGTCAATTGTACAGTATCCAAGATCAGTAGAACAACCACAGTCTAACCAGGTCAGCCAATTGTACAGTATCCAAGATCAGCTAGAACAACCACAGTCTAACCAGGTCAGCCAATTGTACAGTATCCAAGATAAGCCAGAACATCCAGTCTGACCAGGTCAGTCAATTGTACAGTATCCAAGATCAGCTAGAACAATCACAGTCTGACCAGGTTAGCCAATTGTACAGTATCCAAGATCAGCTAGAACAAGCACAGTCTGACAAGGTAAGCCAATTCTAAAGTACCCAAGATCAGCTAGAACAACCACAGTCTGACCAGGTCAGCCAGTTCTACAGTATCCAAGGTCAGCCAAAACAACCAAAGTCTGACCAGGTCAGCCAATTGTACAGTATCCAAGATCAACTAGATCAGCTAGAACAACCACAGTCTGACCAGGTCAGCCAATTGTACAGTATCCAAGATCAGCTAGATCAGCTAGATCAGCTAGAACAACCTCAGTCTGACCAGGTCAGCCAATTGTACAGTATCCAAGATCAGCTAGAACAAGCACAGTCTGACAAGGTAAGTCAATTCTAAAGTACCCAAGATCAGCTAGAACAACCACAGTCTGACCAGGTCAGCCAATTCTACAGTATCCAAGGTCAGCCAAAACAACCAAAGTCTGACCAGGTCAGCCAATTGTACGCTAGATCAGCTAGAACAACCTCAGTCTGACCAGGTCAGCCAATTCTACAGTATCCAAGATCAGCTAGAACAACTGCAGTCTGATCAGGTCAGCCAATTGTACAGTATCCAAGATTAGCTAGAACAACCACAGTCTGACCAGATGTATCCAAGATCAGCTAGAGCAACCGGTAGTGATTCTACAGTATCCAGATAAAAAATACAAGTATTGGGTTACACAGGATAGGCCACAATCATGGAATCAGTCCTCCCATGCCACTAAAGACGGTTTGAATGATGTAAAATGATATCATAAATCTGGGCCCAGTTGATCATAACTAAACAAAGTTATTAGCTAACGACGTTAAAATTTTTATCTTGAGATATGGCAAATACACTGATATTTTTTGATGAAAAAACTCACATTTTTGCAGCAAAAATATAAATGTATCTGAAAATACCTTAGCTACAACAGTTAACAAGTTTGTCATTAACAAGCTTGTTAAGCTAACTATGCTTTGAACACATTAACAAAAAAAAAAAAAAAAAAAAAAAAAAAAGAACAAACAAATGAAGAGAAATTGCAACAGAAATAGAGTGGCCTTTTTAAAGTGAAGATGGATGGCTCTGAACAGACCACCTGCAGGTATTCACACACGCCCAAAAGCTTTTCTCTTGTAGAAAATGGGGTCAATACAGAATAATAAAGAAGATTTCTGTGCTCAGCTTATATACAGCTAAAAAGTCAAACCAAAAGTAATATACTGAAGATGTCACAAAATAACTACATATTCAGAACTTACCATCAGTATTTTGAAGATTTTCTACGAAGTGACGAATAGGAAATGTCACATCTGAAAATACATAGTACAATAATGAGAACATTTGTTATAACATATACCAAGGGTGATGGCACTTGCACAGCTTAGCAACCACACAGTCCTAGCACACAGGTAATAAGCTATGAACGGCAATCAGGTGATTTATTAAAATGAAGAGAGACTTCCTATAAAATATATATATATATATATATATATATATATATATATATATATACACACTGCAGCGCCGTTACAACGTGGTCGTTGGGGTCCATGAACCCCGACCGCGACTTATGCTGGCCGCGTTCTACCGATCTCGACAACCCCACCCACTATTTTGCATGCATAATTGCCGTTTCCTCCACTTATTATGAGAAGTTATATATTGCATGTATTTTATAAGTTATATTGCATGTTGTTTATGTTTGTTTATTGTTGAAAGTTTGTGCATGTACCTTGCTTGATTTCCGTTTCGTTGTTATTATCCAGTGAAAAATAAATTTGTAAACTTTAAAAATGTTTGTTGTTCTTTTATGACCAGCGCCCCTATCAAGAGAACTAACTGCGACTGTATATATATATTCTAAGCATGTCAAAAGACTTTTGATACCTTGCATAAACAAGAAACAAACATGCATGCTATAGATGGATTTCTTTTTTATTGTTTTTCAATAGTGGAAAAAGTCTCAAAAGTATGTGAGATTGGAAATTCTTAAAAGAAGGCAAAATTCTTTGAGATTTTTTCTCACATTCTGAGATGACATTTCAGCCTTTGCTTAAGCCTTCTGATCAAGGACTTCTCTGTTTGCTTAGTAGGAATAGTGTTTTATACATGTTTTTATGTATCATTCTTTACTAGTGTAATAGGAATGATTTTATACAAATACTGAACTATGAATAGATTTGTTTGACCGAAAGTTTAACCATTTTATGCATTCGGCATTGCAGATGACACTTGTGACAATTTTTATTATCATCCCAATGCTTTTACTTTTATTATCATCCCCATGACTTTGTACATGGTATGACAAACTTCATAAATGGCTGCAAGTTTCAGACAAACAAATGACGTATTGTTTACCTGTTGAAAACGGTTCGCTATTTCATTACATAAAAGTCAATATATACAATAAATGTTCTATTATCTTCATGCATTTCAACGATTAATGGGGCTAATGTAATCCCTTCCTGTACAAGGGTCTCAAGGATCAAGCAAGATACTGAAAATATTACTCTAAAGTAACTGAGCAGCCAGCAGGACTCTCTTGCTTTAAAACTGCCTCTCAGCTGGACAGACAGCTATGAATCCAGCTTCTTCCCTGTTAGACTAAATATAGTCCCAACTTCTACAGTATCCTGATTAGACTGTGGTTGTTCTACCTGATCTTGGATACTGTCCCAAGATCTGTGACATTGGTCACTGCTAAACACTAATCTCCCTGTTGCACACCCTTGGTGAAAGACTAATCTCCCAGTTGCACACCCATGGTGAAAGACTAATCTCCCTGTTGCACACCCTTGGTGAAAGACTAATCTCCCTGTTGCACACCCTTGGTAAAAGACTTATCTCCTTGTTGCACACCCTTAGTGAAACACTAATCTCCCTGTTGTACACCCTTGGTGGAAGACTAATCTCCCTGTTGCACACCCTTGGTGAAAGACTAATCTCCCTATTGCACACCCTTGGTGAAAGACTTATCTCCCTGTTGCACACCCTTGGTGAAAGACTAATCTCCCTGTTGCACACCCATGTTGAAAGACTAATCTCTCTGTTGCACGACCTTGGCAAAAGAATATTACTCAATATATCACAATATATCACAATCAATTTAGATTCAGATTCTGGTCTGTCTGTGGGTCTATCTTTCTTATCCCCTCCAGTTTCAACCAAATTTGCTATTTACCTCCATGATCTGCTAGGCTCATGCAATACCAAGTATTTTTGACCCTGGCCAAGTGTCAAAAGGTCAAATCCTGGTATTGATTTTTGTTTATAATCATATTTCTTAAACTGTTGCTGAGGAATTGTTAAGGAGGAGTATTCAGTGATAATTCTGAAATAATTTTTCTTATTTCTCCATAAAAACATATATTGTGGGTACTCATTAGAAGTGCCTCAGTGAGGCACTTCTAATGAGTACCTACTACATATGTTTTTATGGAGAACTGGAGAAAATTATCCCAGAATTATCACCAAATACTCCTCCTTAACAATTCCTCTGTGCTGGGTAGACTTCCACCAAATATGTTGTACAGCATGTTTTTATAAGTTGTGCTTTCTCAACAGGCTGTTCCCCAGGTAAAAGTAGTCATGTCATACACCACAAACAGAAACAAGCATTAGGATTCTTTCAGAGGATTGCAAAACATTTTGGTTTGTTTAAAATTCAGAAAAAAGAGAATGAGAATTTTATAGCATGTGGTGCTGCCCAACTCTAGCACATGGAACATTGCATAATGGGTAGATGCGTGGCAGGTAAGAGATGATAACAAGTCCCACTTTTTTTTTTAAAAAATCCTAAATAAATAACCATCAGGTACAACAAAAAGTTTGTGACAATATTTTATAAGCCCTTGTTGGAAAGTTTTCCTTAGAGTAACAGAGCAAGAAACATATTTGAAAGAGCTGTTGACTAGCACAGTTAGTATGTATTAGGAGCACTATGGTAGAAAGGAACACAGTGGCCAAGAGCTGTTGATTAGCACAGTTAGTATGTATTAGGAGAACTATGGTAGAAAGGTACAGAGTGGCCAAGAGCTGTTGACTAGCACAGTTAGTATGTATTAGGAGAATTATGGTAGAAAGGTACAGAGTGGCCAAGAGCTGTTGACCAGCACAGTTAGTATGTATTAGGAGAACTATGGTAGAAAGATACAGAGTGGCCAGGAGCTGTTAACTAGCAAAGTTAGTATGTATTAGGAGAACTATGGTAGAAAGGTACAGAGTGACCAAGAGCTGTTGACTAGCACAGTTAGTATGTATTAGGAGAACTATGGTAGAAAGGTACAGAGTGGCCAAGAGCTGTTAACTAGCAAAGTTAGTATGTATTAGGAGAACTATGGTAGAAAGGTACAAAGTGGCCAGGAGCTGTTAACTAGCACAGTTAGTATGTATTAAGAGAACTATGGTAGAAAGGTACAGAGTGGCCAGGAGCTGTTGACTAGCACAGTTAGTATGTATTAGGAGAACTATGGTAGAAAGGTACAGAGTGGCCAAGAGCTGTTGACTAGCACACTTAGTATGTATTAGGAGAACTATGGTAGAAAGGTACAGAGTGGCCAGGAGCTGTGAAATAAATGACAGAAAACAAAGATAAAGACAGATATTTCAGACAGAGCAGGGGAAATAAATCAACAATGAAATGTTGATAAATTGACTTTATTCCGCTCTTATGTTTTATTCTGGCAGTAATAGATTGGCTCATCAATATGTCACAAACATCTCTATATTCCCTGACTGTTTCTGTCTCAAATAATTCTCTCTTCTGTGTTTTACTATTTCCTAGAAGACCATTAGTTAACCCTAGTCCTGCTGAACCCGGATATACCCTGCCTTTGCAAACAGTGTGGATCCAGATCAGTTGGCTTCTGAAGAAGCCAACTGATCTGGATCCACACTGTTTGTCATTCAGTATGTTAATTCATTTCAACAACCTGGATTAAGAAATCTGATTGGCTACCAATTAGAAATGGGCCTGGCATCTTAATTTATTTAGCAGGACCAGGGTTAAGCATATAAGGTGCTATTATTATGGTCTCTTGACCAGACTCTCTAGTATTAACAAGTTTTACACATGTAAATGAACATCAAGGGACTGGATACAGTTGCCAGATGTTTCGCCATTTCCATCAAGGGAGACAAGTTTTGTCACTTACTGTTTGCTTTATTGCATGGCAAGCCCCTTCTAAAAAGGGGCTACTCTGCAATGGTTGATTGATTGTGTTGGGGTCTAACGACATGTCAACCCTTGTGGGTCATTTTGTGTCGTCTCCCAGAGAAAGGGAGAAGAGATAGAAGAGACAGTAGAAGAGATGAAAGAGAGAAACAGGGAAGAAAGAGGAACAGGAATGAAAGTGACGAAACAGAAGAAATAAAACATTCCCCCTCTACCCTTACCAGCTACAAGGATAGCAGGCCTTGCCCAGCTGTAAGCCAATATTAGTTGGACACCCCAGTGATGTAAGATACACAATACCTTCACCACACATGACACTTGAATGGTTTTCAAGTTATAGAGTGGACATAATTTTGTGACAGACAGACAGATGGATTGACAGACACCCAGGGAGAAGAACAATATGTCTCCCAACCCTAAAGGGGGGAGATATAATAATAGCCAGAATGGCAGAATTACAGAGATGTAAATCCATAAAACTCCATAACTGGGGTATAATCAAGAATACTGTATTCTATCTAATTATTGCACTGTGTGCCTTTTTCAAAGTTACTGGGAAAACTATGCATCTACCTACTAAGGGCACAGCAAAGATCAGCAAAGGACTTATTTTTTGATGAGGTTTATGCAATTTTTTTCTGTTTTTCTTTATAAAAGCATATGTTGATGCAATTCAAATGGGTACCCACAACATATGCCTTTATAAAGAAGTAGACAAAAAGTGCTACAGAAAACCACAGAATTGCTTGACTGTGCCCTTAGAGGGATATGTGCGGTAATTAGGTCAAATATTTATGGGAATTGGTACATTTTCAAGAAAGCCAAATCTGCCAAAATGAATGTTGCCTCGCTTCTAAAAAGGGGTCTATTTTACAAGAAAAGACTTTGTTCTCAAACGGAACAAATTCTTTCCTTGTTGAGTGGAAACCTTTTTTGAAGGGGCTGGGAGTCTCAGGAAAAGTAAACCAAAAGTCACAAAAGTTGTACCCCTGTTAAAAAAGGGCAGAAAATCTGCCAAGTGTATCCAGCCCCCTTAAACTGTTGTCGTCTAATATTTAAACCTTGTCATGCTAAATAAATAAAGATGCCACGCCCACTTCTAATTTTCAGCCAGTCAGATTACTTACTCCAGATTGTTGATATAAATTCACATACTGAATAACAAACAGTGCAGATCCAGATCAGTTGGCTTCTTCAGAAGCCAACTGATCTGGATCTACATTGTTTACAAAGGCAGGGTACATCCGGGTTCAGCAGGACAATGGTTAACTCAGTATTCAAAGTGTTGGATTTATAACATAATTCTATCTATAGTTCCAAAACTAGAAATTGTGTTTGTAAACCATTCCAATGCCTCCAACCATATGCTTTCCTCTGAAGATAATAGAACAAGGTAGAAAAGCCCAAAACTTCAGAGGGTCATTACTCATGAAGTTTTTTTTTTTTGTTTTTTTTTCAAAATTTATTCAGAAGTTAATCAGATTGTCTACCCATCACTACCAATCTATTCATTAAGACACAAGGCTCTAGCTTCAACAGGTTTTTAGATATTTTGCTGACAAGACTTCATCCATATTTTTTCAAAAAGCATAACTCAGGAAAGGGGCATAATCCTGTGGAGAAAAAATATGTCAGCTATCTTTTCATGAGGAATCCACACAAGAAATTTCAAAACAGTAGCATGCGTGTTTTCCAAAGTTATGCTATGCAACAATAAAATACCATTGTCATGTCATGGGGAGATAACTGTGTCAAAAGTGACGAAATGTATCCAATAGAAATCCCAAACCAGATGTCCACATATCAAGTTTGGTGAAAATCTGTTGTGATTTACTCAAGTTGTTGTCCTGAAACGAAAATACCATATGTTGTGGCAGATAACTCTGTCAAAAATTGACAAAATTTGCCCATCAGATCTCCACAATATCAATGCTCATACCAAGTTTGGCCGAAATCCATTGATATTTACTCAAGTTATCATCTGGAAACAAAAATATGGTCTTGTTGCGGGCAGGTAAGTCTGTCAAAAATTGATGAAATTTGCCCATTGGCAATAACAAACCAGATCTCTGCAATATCCATGCACTTTCTAACTTTGGTGAAAATCTATTGACATTTACTCAAGTTATCATTCGGAAACGAAAAATCAGATGTTTCACAGGCAGATAACTCTGTCAAAGACTGATGAACTTTGTCCATTAGCAATCCCAAACCAGACCTTCACAATATCAATGCACATATCAAGTTTAGAGAAAATCCATTGAAATTTACATAAGTTATCGTCCGGAAATGAAAATATGGACAGACGACGGATGGACAGACAGACAGTTGGATGGATGGACTAAAAGAAGGACAGACTGACAGACAGACACACACACACACTACCTGAGTGAAACCATAATATCCAGCCACTATTGGATATAAAAAGCATGACTAATGGACAGATGGATGGATGGACGAATAGATGGACAAAGACCCAGAAGCAATATTCCCCTCCAACTGCTTTGAAGTTGGGGGCATAATAAAGTAGGTCACAATAATGGGTTCAGTCAGAGCTCTAAATTACTTCCTTCAATGAAAAAGAATTAATGTTATCCTTACTTCTCCAAGAAACCATATGTTGCAGGTACAGTAAAATCTGTGTAAGACAGCCACCTTTGAAATTGACCTTAGTGGTTGATGTGGAAAGGTGATTGTCTGATAAAGGTACATCATGTAATTTTGCTAGCAAAATTACATGACATGTACATTTATAAGACAGACAATTTTTTCCACATCAACCACTATTTAAAGTCAGTCTCAAAGGTGGGTCTCTTACACAGGTTTTACTGTACTCATCAGAAGTGCCTCCCTCAGGAAGAATCTAGAGATCTGGTCCTCTTCTTGAATGGCAGAATGGTAAGTGAAAAATATAATACATGAAGCTGAACATCACAAAAACATTCCTATATAATTCTGACTCCCTTAAACCCCACTTTTATATGGTAAAACTGAGGTTTACAGGGGTATACATTATTTTTCTTATTTCTGATAAAAAACATAGACTGTGGGTACTTGTTAGAACTGCCTCCATGAGGTGGTTCTAACAAGTACCCACAATCTGTTTTAAGCAGAAATATGAAAAATATCAGAATTTTTATCTAAAAACATTCAGTTTTTGGTGGTGAAATTTTCAATATATTTGAATAGGCGTGTTTTGGTAATGATAAAACTGACAAGGTATGACATTTTCACAAGATCTTACCGATACATATAGTATCCTGGGTAGTTGCACACTGGGCAGCGGCATACATTGTACCAGAACAGACACTGCAAGCTGAAATTAAAGTTAAATGTTAGCAGTTTCTAGGCAAAATACAGCATTTGACTTAATTACCTCACTGGGCACTTAGGTTTTTCAAAATTGCTGGGGAAACTTGTGGTAAAACATTTACCTACCTACTATGGCCACAATATGTTGTGGGTACTCATTTGAATTGCATCAACAAGTTGATGCAATTCAAATGGGTACCTACAACATATGCCTTATAAGGAAGAGGACAAAAAGTACACTGCTGAAGACTACGGATTCGCTTTACTGTGTGCTTATATGGGTATGTGTGGAAATTAGGTGGAATATGATAAAGTTACCAGTGAAGAAACTAAGACCCCAAAAAAGAAACACACACACACACACACACACACACACACACACACACACACACACACACACACACACACACACACAAAAAGCAAGTCTGTTATTTCATGAAAAAAATTTAAAAGTCCTATTTTTTAATGAAAACAGGACATGGCATTTAAAATCTCAGAAGGAAACAACACCAACTTTATACTAAATGAATATAGCATTGCCCTTCTTGAATCAGTGGAAGGGGAAAATAACCAAAGAAATTAATTCATGATCAATCTCTATGGAGGTTAAGAGGCCAAGCTGGAATTTGGACACTTGCTCCCCTGAATCTGCAGTCAGGCAAGTTACCAACTGCATATGGAGCCTGGCTTCTGCAGAGACAATGTCAAAACAATACCAACTTGTACTTTGTGGGAAAAATAAGGAAATATCTTCCATTTCATTTTTTGCCTAACTGAGGACAAGCCTCAGCAGAACTGTGAATGTTAACCCTTGCCATGCCAAATAAATTAAGATGCCAGGCCCACTTCTAATTTTCAGCCAATCAGATTACTTGATCTAGATTTTAGATACAAATTCACATATTGAATGACAAACAGTGTAGATCCAGATCAGTTGGATTCTTCAGAAGCCAACTGATCTGGATCTAAACTGTCTGCAAAGACAGGGCATATCTGGGTTCCGCAGGACCAGGGTTAATGCTGCTGTGAGTATCAACACAGTGGGATCAGCAAAACAGTGATAGCTAACAGAATGTGATTCAAAGCAACATTCATACTTAGCTAGGGAAAATCCGGTGATAGTATTTAAGATATTTTCCTTTTTTTCTTTCCCAGACAAAAAGATTTGGCATTTCATTTATTGTGAATTGTCTTCTACTTATGAGACAATTTGCATGAAATGTTGTTTTTTCTCAGGCAATAGGATTTGACATTTCATACAAATTGTCTCTTGAGACAATTTCATGGCATCCTATTTTCTTGGGGAAAAAAAAAGAATAATACAATTAATTTGTTGTCTATTAAATGTGCCCATTAACCCATTGTATACTGAATAGACTTTCCCACACTATATACTGGAAGAGTCCAAAGTCAATTTTAGGTATATCCGGCGATGAGATTTACATATTCCTAGAGAAAAATGGCTAAACTATTTGCAAACAGTGGAGACCCTGATCAGACGCAGTCTCCATTGTTTGCCATTTACCCTTTTACGGGTCTCCCGACTACAATGGGTTAAGTGGTAAAGGGTAAAAAATTAAAACTGGGTAAAAAAACATCAGAATTCTACTATTTACTCCAAAATGCTCTGACTGTCTTTGAAGTGTTTAACTCTACATCAGAACCCAGAAACAAAAGTTAAAGACAATATAAGTGAAATGAATGTTTGTGTGATAATTGGCAACTTTAGAAAACCAGAAGCAAGAATTTCTCTTTAATCAAATTAACCCTTGTCCTGCTGAACCCAGATATGCCCTACCTTTGCAAACAGTGTAGATCCAGATCAGTTGGCTTCTGAAGAAGCCAACTGATCTGGATCTGCACTGTTTGCCATCAAGTATGTGATTTTATATCAACAAACTGGATCAAGTAATCTGATTGGCTGAAAATTAGAAGTGGGCGTGTCATCTTAATTTATTCAGCAGGACAAGGGTTAAAGAAAGTGGAGAGACTTGAAACTAATAGACAGTGTCTTGGCATTTTGTTAAATGCAAACTCAAGATAGACTGAAGACAGAAAGCTCATAAATTAGGAGTGATTTTTGTTCATTGTGAAATAGAAATTACAACAGGAAATGACACACTCCTGGCCTTCTTCCAGAAGAGTTATTTATCCAATTTCAAACAATGAAAAGCAACATGTAGGTCCAGGAGCAGATTCAGTGGGGGTTCAATTGAATCCCTCCCCTATTATGAAAACGTGCGTATTCAAATGTATTGAGACTTTTAACACCAAAAAATGAAAATTTTCAGATGAAAAATTTTGTAGTTTTCATATTTCTGCTCAAAACATAGATTGCGGGTACTTGTTAGAACTGCCTCAGTGAGGCAGTTCTAACGAATACCCACAACCTACGATTTTGAGCAGAAGTAAGAAAACTAATGTATACCCCTGTAAACCCCAGTTTTACTATATAAAAGTGGGGTTTAAGGGGGTCAAAACTATATAGGCGTGTTTTTGTGATAAAAGTTGACGAAATTTGCCCATTAGCAATCCCAAACCAGAACAACAATATCAATGGCTCATGTGATCTAACAAATCACCAAAGGTTCTGATTCTATGTGGACTTTTTATGACTTTATACATGTATTATAACATCAGGGTAGGGCATACCACATCCAAGGTGCACAATTTTGACAGTAAGCTTTGGTCAATACTATCCTTTGTTGTCAAATTCAGAAAAATAATTTCTGACTTTAATTTTATTATTTTACACATGTATAAAGCCCAGCACTTGATCAAAAATTCTGCAAGTTTCTTTCATGAGTCTTTAATAGAGTTTCAGAAAATGACTTTCCAACAGTTTCCTTGTATAATATATAGGGAAGCAAATTTGACCTTGCTGAAATCAACCTAGAATTAAAATCCCTCCCCCCTTCACACACACACAAAAGATTTTCTATCCCTTATGCTATATACCAAGATTCAGCAAGAGAACTTTCTTGGTTGTGCAGAAAAAGGTTTTTAAGTGTTACTACCATATATGGGCAAGGTGGCCATCTTGGTCAATGGTCTGTGACCATTTCTACAAAATTTCACTCTCCTACTCCAGTAAGGCTTCACATGAAATTTGACATACTTGGTCAGAAAAGTAGTTAATTCTTTGCATGCTGGGTAATTTTGCATGCTTTTTTGTTGTCTTTGGATTTTTTTTCAAAATTAACTTTTTCAAAAACATTTTTCAGGAATACAATGTACCATCAGAGTGTCAACCAGTTTGGATCCAGATCAGGCCCGATGTTTTGTCGGGGCAGATAACTCTGTCAAGGATCTGGGTCCAAAATGTTTGCAAAGGTCAGATGACAAAAGTTGCCACTACAGGGGAAAGAGTTAAAAAGTTTAATGGAAGAATTAATGAATGTAGTGACAGATGGACAGAAAGTGACGACTAAAAAGACAGGATTCCTATGACATCAAGATTCAATGCTGAATTTCCATTGCAAATGTCAAGCTGTGATGCCAAATTTCCATTTCAAATATCTGACATTTTAATTGAAGCACTTGTAATAAAACAGCATTGTAGCAATGTTTATAGAAGTTTTTGAATATGAAAGAAGTTCTTTAAGAGCATAAAAGGTATTTTAATTTAGTTTATGTTCAAATTATAATAGATTACAATAAATACAGTCGACTCTCGTTATCTCGAACTCGCTTATCTCGAATAACCGCTTATCTCGAAGTGAAAATCTGGTCCCTGTTTTAAAACAGAGATCTACCAACAGGCAACAAAATATTGTGAAAAAGAGGAGAAATTGCTCCTTAGGAGCAATTTCTCCTCTTTTCCACAATATTTTCAATATATCTGTAACTAAGGAGTCAAATTACATATTCATTCTGTTAAAGGTGGTTGTTCGATTAATTGTTTTTTCCTCAGTTCCGCAAATCTGATATGTCGAAGAACGGATATCGCGAAGTGTTTCATAGAGACCCTTGGAGTTCGAGATAACGAGAGTCGACTGTAATACCATGAATTTGGGTCAGCTAGATGAGCAGATGTCTTGTTTTTTTCAACTGCCTATTTTAGATATGACTTTTGTGGACTATTCTCACAACATTTAAATCTTCTTGAAGGAAAATAAATAAAGAACATATTTATTACAGGTTTATATATTTTTTTTTGACTAATTTACAGATATGCCATGGCTGAGCATGGATGTCTATGGCCATTTTACAGCAAAAATATGAGTAGCTGGGTGCAGTACACACAAATAAAAATCAATAATGTAAGGGTTAACCTTTAAAACCTGTATCTGAAAATGTCGTCTGTTTATGTTGTCTGCTGAATATTCTTGCAAACTTTTCAAATCTATTTTTGCATACCGGCAAACAGTGTGGACCCAGATCAGACTGCTCCTCTAGGAGCAGTCTGATCTGGGTCCACACTGTTTGCAAAAATGACTTTTAAAATCACCAGCATATAACAAAGCAGATGACAATTGTTGTGATTGGCGTTTTAAGGGTTGAGTTGTTGGATGTCTTTGGCCATTTTACTGAAAAACAAATCAGTAGCTAGGTGCAGTACACACTAATAAAAGTTAGTAATGGAAGGGTTAAGAATTGTTGGATGTCTATGGCCATTTCACTGGAAAAAACAAAACAAAAAACAAATCAGTAGCTAGGCACAGTACACACCGTAATAACCCAGTTTTGGGACAGACAGGCCTGTGCAAACAATGAAGACCCAGTTAAGATGCTGCAGCAGGTGGTGTCTGATCAGGGACTACGCTGTTTGCCACTTGTCCAGCACTATTTTAGACTGTAGACACATCAACAGGTAGTAAAAACCTTATTTTTTTTTAGATTTTAGGATAAGTATGGTAAGTAATTATGGTGTCCCAATACTTAGGGTAAATATGGTAATAAAAATCAAGCTCAGTTGTTCAAAACATTATCAGCTTAGCAGAGCATTAGTGGTCAAAATGTTAACTGTTCTAGTAAGTACGATATCTAATTTACAGGTATTTTTGCTGAAAATGTGAGTAGCTTTTGCAAATTCAAAAGTCACTCACATTTTTTTCATAAAAATATTAGTGTATATGCCATATTTACTGATCAAAGTTTTAATGATACATTAACTTAAGACATGATTAGTTTTGAACAACTGGGCCCTGTGCAGTAAGGATTAATACTTGTATTTCTGAGAATTCTGAAAAATTGGGAGGCAACTTTCTGTCTGCAAATGGGCGGGAAAATCTTTCAGGTGGATCCAATCATTTTTGAGCTGCCTCATGACAAAACCAACATAACGGATGTGCACCCAGCCAAGACTCAGATCAGCCTGGGCATCCGCCCAGTCTGACCTGAGTCTTTGCTGTGCACTCAATGAGTAGCTAAGGACCCAAGCTTTCTTCATGTGGACAGAGACTGGATGTTACTGTACAATTAGTTTGTCTCTCTCTGTCTGTCTGTCTGTCTCTCTCTCTGTATTGATGGCAACAAAAATATGAAATAGCCAATTGTTACAATTATTTACAAGAACAGAGTCAATGTACCTGGTTTCGAAGTGGACTTGGTTTTGCAAGACAAATGTAAAATGGTTCCTAAATGTCAAAATGCTTTAATTTACCTCAGAATAAATGTAATATGACACCTTGCATATTTGACTTAAATTACATAGCATGTTTATATTATACATGTAAATAGCCTGGTTTTCAGCACAGCCAATAATAAATATCTCATTAGAATATCTATGTAAAAGAGTGAAAGTTCAAAATGACAGACTGTTGTTTTATGATGTCATAAGTATGGGTTGTTGAAGTGCTTAAATTTCGTGCCAATAGGCGAGAAATTTAAAGCACTTCAACAACTTATTTGTGGCTTCTTGGTGGCATTATTTTATTGTTGCATTTGCTCACGTTTATACATGTCTGTTTATTACATGCCTTTGTTTGTCTGTTTGTATACTATGCTCTTACGCCACCTGCGTGTGGCCTGAGTTTATTTTCAATAAAGTTGTGTGTTCTGTTTAACTGACAGAATTAATTAAGTTTTGATTTGCTTATCTAAACACATACTGGGGCTTTGGGATCACAGGGTCATTTAGCTGTATCAGAAAAATAAATAACATTTACCATGATGCAAGCTAAACTGCCAGAAAAGGAATGTTTGATTGTTTTCTTTCATAGTTTCCTCTATTTGTGTGGTTACTAAAGTTAATTTTCATTACCTTTTTGTATATGAAATAAATAACCACCCTTTAAAAAAAATAACAACAAACTATTGTTTGTGTTGAGGTTTTACTGCCCAGTCAACCCAATGGGGTCATGTCGAGCATGGTCAGTTTACCTAACCACACGTTTACTGGACAGGCTTAGTCCTCTAAGCGATTAACCAGTATTGTGCATATTCTTTTGCCAGAAACTGATAACTGCCCTTCTTAAATCAGCGGAAGGGAGAGAATGATAGTAGAAAATATTTCACGATCAATCTCCACGAAAGAATGTTGCTGACCTTGGCGGGGGCTGAACCCGCGACCTCCTGGTCTCCAGTCGGATGGCGCATCCAACTGAGCCACTGTGGCCGGCTTTAACAATGAACTATATTTTAATACGTTGTAATCTACAAATATGTAAATTTTGTTTGTTAAGATGATTACAATGTGTGATTTATTACTGCAGGTGGTCGATTATGATTGAATTAGGCTGGCACAGTTCCTACTTGCTGCATTTCTGTCATGGTGATTGTCTGCTTTTTATTGTTTTAGTGTACCACTCATTATCTGCACAAATAGCCACAATTATGGTTAGCTGCTATTCCATGTTACCATTTAGAAATCATGCTAATTTCATAATTGGGTATTTTCCTGCTTGTACTTAGCCTCAGTTTATGCAAACAAAGGCAAAGCTACCTGCAGTACCACTGACATTCCCATTATGTGCTGTGTATTTTGGGGACAGAGCACCAGTCAGTTTAGTTTTTATATACAATGATTAATAATGAACAAATTCTTTCGATCTTTTATATGTATTAGTAAAATATATAGCACTTTATATGTCAGTGCTCCAGCTAGCCCTATATGGAGGGGCCAACCGCCCCTTCTGCCCTCTCCTGCCACCCCTCTGCCCTTCTTAAGCTGTCCCATCTTATTCCAACTCCAGACATAAAACCCTACATTTTGGTGAAAATTTCATGAAAATCAGACCAGAATTAAAAAAGTTATTAATGTTAAAAGGTCACTTTTATGTGTACTCTATTTTTGAGGTATTTATTGTGGAATGGGATTATATTTTGTAACATGTCTTGATACTAAGCACATCACATGACACATGGTTTCCTCATTCTTGTATGTCCACGCAAAAAGTGCCCTACCCAGCACTCCCTCTGCAAGCTTTCAAGTGCCCTCCAGTGAAAAAGTAGGGATAAAGTAGGGCTCAAAATTTTGAAAAAGTAGGGCAAAAGTAGGAATTTAAATAATGAAAAGTAGGGGTAGTAGGGATGTTCTGAGTGTTTTCAGACTTAGAAAAAGATAAAATAAGAAAACAGTTTTCTCTGAACAATAACACTACATCACCATGGTAAGGAAATACCAATATAAATGTTCCAAAAAAGGAGTTACAACTGAAGTAAAAATATTTCATAAACTTTTGCATTGTGACTGCTCAGATTAAGTTAATCCAATTTTAACAAACTTCGAGCGAGCGAGGAAAAAAATTACAGTTTTTGGTCACTTCAAACATTTTTGGACTAAAAAGTAGGGATAGTAGGGCATTTTCAGAAAAAAAGTAGGGAAAAGTAGGAGCACAAAAAAAAAGTAGGGAAAAGTAGGAATAGTAGGAAAAGTAGGGCCCGCTTGAAAGCCTGCCTCTGCCCTCAAATCCTAGCTGGAGCACTGTATGTTTGTTTTTTTGTTTGTGTTGAGGTTGCACAGCCCAGTCAATCCAATGGGGTAATGTCAAGCGCGGTCAGTTTACCTAACCACACGTTTATTGGGCAGGCTTAATCCTCAAAGCGATTTACCAGTATTGTGCAAATTCCTTCGTCAGAAACTGACAATTGCCCTACTTGAATCAGCAGAAGGGAGAGAATGACCGTATAAAATATTTCATGATCAATCTCCACGAAAGAATGTTGCCAACCTCGGCGGGGGCTGAACCCGCGACCGCCTAGTCTCCAGTCGGACGGTGCATCCAACTGAGCCACCGAGGCCGGCCTAGCACTGTATGTGCATATTCGTTGATTACCTAGTTCAATTTCTTCAGCAGAAACTTTCGGATGTGAAAACAGGCACATTTTGCCCTATAAAACAAGAAAAAATGCTAAACTAAAAAACTACGACTCCCTATCACTACATCATTGGTATGGAAGAAGTAAACACTTATCTATATATAAATATGGTCACACATATACTTGAATGTAAACTTTTAGTCACTGGTTATGTCCTGTTTTAAACATCCTAAAAATATAGCAAAACTGTGCTAAACCAAGTACACTGACTCCATATCTAACATGAAACTCTGGAGACCACAAATCTGGGCCCAGTTGTTAAAAGCATTGTCAGCTTAACAAGCTTGCTAATGTCAAACTCATTAAATGTTGTAGCTAAGTATTTTAAATACATTGATATTCTTGCTGCAAAAATGTGAGTAGCTTATGCAAAAGCTACTCACATTTTTCAGCAAAAAATTTCAATGTATTTGCCATATTTCAAGTTAGAAATTTTTATGTCATGTTAGTTAATAACTTTGTTAGTAAAAATTTGAACAACTGGGCCCTGATAAAATTTTTCTGCACCTGAATAATGAAAATCAGACCGTAGTACAATGTAGTAGTTTACTTACGCTTGCAAATCACATCACTGGTTGCACCACACTGCTGGGTCATGTAAAATCCCTCCTTACATGAAGTCTGACAGGGGATACAGGTTAGATCCTTGAGGTAGTAACCCTGATTACATCGACACTGCAAACCGGCATCTGGATTGGTGGAGTCACACAAGGCATGGGTTCTACATAATGTGAGATTATGTCGACAATCAGAGGACAAATCTGAGGATGAAACAACATTCATCATTTGAACAGCTAGAAATAAGGCTGGCTAATCAGAGCTGAAAACATAATCGATTATCAGCTATTGTGATCAATAATCGATTAGTAATCACTGAAGATTTGGTCATACATTTACCTGTCTGAGCATGACTCTTACCAAATGTTGTACTTTATTTATTTTGGTCAGACAGGCCCGAGCAAACAGTGTAGACCCAGATGAGACGTCGCATTTGAGACACAACAGTATGTAGTAAATTATACTTGTTCAAATTTTAAAGTATGGTAAGGAGTTGAGGTACCTGAATACTTAGGGTAAATACTGTAAAGTAACAGACATAGAAATCAAATGATCGATTATTAGCAAAGCTGTAATGATAATCATTTATCGATCAATTAATCGATTATCCGATTCATTGTGCCAGCCTTAGCTAGAAATCCCAGAATGACGCATATACTCTAGAAAGTTAGCATCCCAAACATAGCTCTAGGTACAGTCCAACTTCAATAGCTCAAACACGGATGGCTTGTTTACCATGGCTAATTCCAACTTGTTTTTCAGTCCCTACAAAATTCCTGTGATAGCAAGAAAACAAATATTCAGGGATATTTTCTTATCATGAAATTGTATGCTGTGTGTACTAATTAGAATCACCTCATTGAGGCAATTCTAATGAGTACATTCAACATACCATTATTGTATAGAAGAACAAAAAGACTTCCCAAAATAATCGCCATTTGCTTCCTGACCTTACGCCATGATTAACCCTCAGGGGCTCAAACTACCCATGTTTTTGAGTAAATTTCCAGGGTCCAAAGATGTTTGAGCCACTGAGGTTTAAATGTAATGGGGATATCCAAATATTTTTTCTTATTTCTCCAGGAAAATGTTTTAAGAACTTATAAGAATTGCGTTGATGAGACAACTCATCAACAACATATATATTCCTGGAGATATTAGGAAATATCAGTATTTGGTTGGAAGTAAAGAGAAGAAATCTTATCTTGAACTGTGTCCATGGGTGCACAGCAGATAAAGAAATCAGTCTGGATCAGCATCTAAACAGCGGCTTCTAGTACTACAACTTCTCCGCACAACAAGCAAAATGCATTTAAGATGCTGGTTCCCAATACTGTTTTTGCAACCTAAAAATCTTCTCTAAAGGTTGCTTCATGCATAATTTCATCTATTATGAACTTGGGAAAAGGGTCCTTCTGTTATATAAAGGCAATGAAGGCCCAAACCAATCACAGTATGTGCTTCTTAAATAATCAATGGATACTGCAGGATATATCGATGGACAGAGAAGACACTGATCAGAATGCAAACATGCTCAGTTGGGTCACTACTACTGGTATTTGATTATGACAAAAGGCTATATCCAGAAAAATAGCTTTTCTTATTTTTCCACTATGGTGGATCTAGAATGATTTCTGAGGGGGTTCAATTTGACAATATTACCATACTTACTCCATGTTTTAGGATAGACAGGCCTGGAGCAAACAGTGTTAACCCAGATCAGATGCCGTAGAATGCGGCGTCGGATCAGGGTCTTCACTATTTGCCATCCAACCAGCAAATTTCAAACACATTAATAAGTAAAAAAATAAACTTTTTAAAGAGAAGTATAGGTAAAGAGTAAGGGTTGTGAATATTAAGGGTAAATACGGTATCCCAAATTTATCCAAAATTTATCCATGAAAACGAAATTATGAGTCAAAGATGGGAGCCCCCGGAACCCCATCTGAATCCGCTGCTGCTCCATGGAAACATGTTGTGGGTAGCCATTAGAATAGCTTTGGAGAGGCACTTCTATTGAGTACCCACAACATATGTTTTCCTGAAGAAATAAGAAAAATATCAATGGTTTTTGGCTGTAAAAGTTGTCACATCACGAAAACATACCTATATAATTTTGACCTCCTTAAACCCCACTTTTATATAGTAAAACTGGGGTTTACAGGGGGTATACATTATGTTTCTTATTTCTGCTCAAAAACTTAGATTGTGGGTACTCATTAGAACTGCCTCAGAGGTGATTCTAATGAGTACCCACAATCTATGTTTTGAGCAGAAATATGAAAAACTATCAGAATTTTTATCTGAAAACTTTCAGTTTTGGTGGTGAAATTTTCAATATATTTGAATAGGCGAGTTTTCGTAATGATTTCTGGAGCTATGATAATGGATCTTTTCACACTGTGAACATCGCCTACTGTCGTATAGGTCTAGATAAGAGTGGGTATCAGGTAAATAGTTTTCATATTTCTCGACAAAAACATATGTTGTGGGTACTCATTAGTAGCGTCTCACTTAGGTGCTTCTAATGAGTACTCACAACATATGTTTTCGTCGAGAAATAAGAAAAATATAGCTACTTTTTGGTTGAAAAAAGCGCCTTATCAAGAGCTATGTGTCTTACTCTCTAATATTATGCAACTCCAAAAAGAATGCAAAACAATAAAATAGCATCAGTATCAATTATCTTGTTACATAATTGGGTTAAATTCCTATCCTGTTCATTTTATCAGCTGCCTGGAAGTGGAACTGATAAACTAAGACTGGTTATCAAATTTATTGTCTCAGATCAATTTCCATAAATCTTCCAGAAATATGCAAATTTACTCTGCCATTATCTAAGACAGGGAATAACAATTAACAGTGAACTAGTCTAAAATGTGTTTCAGGTAAATGCTTTACAAGTCTTTCTGCAAATGACAATTCTTTCTCATTACTAATTGAAGGTCAGTCATCATTTATTTATTATTTGATTATATAGAAAAAATTAGTGACTGAGTCTAACATTCTATGAATTAACCCTTCTCTTGCTAAACATGGCATGCCCTGTCTTAGCTAACAGTGTAGATCCAGATCAGTTGGCTTCTGAAGAAGCCAACTGATCTGGATCTGCATTGTTTGTCATTAAGTATGTGAATTTCTATCAAAAATTCGGATCAAGTAATCTGATTGGCTGGAAATTAGAAGTGGGCATGGCATCTTAATTTATTCAGCATGAGAAGGGTCAATCACATGGTTTCTTCTTGAATGAGAATTTTTGCAATAATTATTTGCAACCTTTAGCAATTTGACACTCCCCTGCACAATATTTTATCTAATAACAATAACAGATGAGATTATCACTTCACCGCTTAGATGTCAGCACAGTGTTTCGAAAGCCTGTACAAAATATAACTGGTTGTGTCTATAGTTGAGCAGGGACACAACTCGTCTTTAGAATATGAACCTCCTTTGCTGACATGTCACAAAAGATTATAGTAACCATTACAAAAACAAGCCTATTCAAATATACTGAAAATTTTACCACCAAAAAATGAAAATTTTCAGATAAAAATTCTGATATCTTTCATATTTCTGCTCAAAACATAGATTGTGGGTACTCATTAGAACTGCCTCAGTGAGGCAGTTCTAATGAGTACCCACAATCTATGTTTTTGAGCAGAAATAAGAACAATAATGTATACCCCTGTAAACCCCAGTTTTACGATATAAAAGTGGGGTTTAAGAGGGTCAACATTTATATAGACATGTTTTCGTGATGTGTGATCAGGCATAAGCACTTTCTTTAACAACATGAAAGCATAGACTTAAACAGAAAATTAATATTCTTGTAAAACAGAAGATTGGTTACTAAAAGAAATAATACACAAGAGGATAATAAAAATCATAATACATCAAATTATGATAAATGCACTAACATGGATGATATTAAATAGTCCTTGGGGTAATATCACAGCAGTCTGAACAGAAGTAATTGGAAGATGAAAGAGATTTTGTCAATACAGAAAAAAAACATAATTATGTTTCTCTTCTTAGAAACAATGTAATCAAACTCTTAAAGAAAGCCTGCATCTGAAAATGTCGTCTGTTTATGTCGTCTGCTGAATATTCTTGTAAACTTTTCAAACCTATTTTTGCATCCAAGCAAACAGTGTGGACCCTGATCAGACTGCTCAAGGAGCAGTCTGATCTGGGTCCACACTGTTTGCAAAAATGACTTTTAAAATCACAAGCAGATGACAAAGCAGACGACAATTGTTGTGATTGGCAGTTTAAGGGTTAAAACACTAACACAACTGCAGCTGACTATATTCTGTTGTTTTTTTTTTCTTTTTTTCAGAGACAATAAGGCTGGCCATAGCAGACAATTGCATAAAATGCCATGTCTTATTTTCTCAGAAAAAACCCAAAAAAAAACTGAAAAAAAAAAAAAGTCAAAATGTCATCTGCTACAATTTTGCCTAGCACTTTTAATTTTCTATGCTGAAAGGTGTTCATAGCAAATGATAAATACCGTATTCACCCTAATTACCACACTATGCACTTAGATTTTTCAAAATTACGAGAAAAAACTTGTAGTGAAATAATCTCCTAATATGGGTACACTTTCAAGAAAGGCAGCAGAGAACTTCATGAGGGGCGTATTTAATGATACTTTTGCAATATTTTTTCTGTTTTTCTTAATAAAAGCATAATTATTTATGCTGTTGGTACTAATTTGAATTGCCTCAACTTGTTGAGGCAATTCAAATGAGTACCAACAACATATGTTTTATAAAGAAGTAGAAAAAAGTACACTGGTTGTAAACGTAAGACTACTAAATAGCTTGACTGTGTGCTTATAGGAGCATGTGCGGTAATTAGGTTGATTATGGTATATGTTTCTTTTCTTCAAGATAGTAGGGTTGATATACCATGCTATTCCAAAAGAATAACAAAGACCTGCCATTTCATGTGTAGACTGTCTTGTAAAGGGATAACAAAATGAGCCAGCACATGACAAAACCCCACCCCTATAATAAGATCTAAGTGAGCAGTGAAGACTCAGATCTGCATGTGCATCCTAGCAGTCTGATCAGAGTCTTTGCTGATCGCATGTGCCTTCTACAGCCTCCAGGCTATCCAAAGAGGGATAAACGAGACCCTTGCCATACTAGGTGGATATACAGAAGGATCTGAGTTTTCGCCGGTCACACAGGTTTTATTGAAGGTTTTGTTGTGTGTTAGCTCAAATGCCAAATACACATTAACCTCTTTATAACACGGTTCATTAGAACACGGTTTTGGATATAACACTGTTCAAATATGGATCCCAAAAATGTATAGATTATATAGAAAAATGACCATAAATGGTCATTTTTCTACATAATCTTTACATTTATGTTTGGATATAATAGTTTGTCTGTCATCACTGACAATGACCAATCTTAATCACATGCAAGAAATGCTACTGTTTGTGTATTTAACTAACATGGTTTATGCTTTAGACCCCAACAATAGTGTTTTAAAGAGGTTGTGGTGTACATACGAAAAAAATTTCTTCGGAAAGGCCACAATCAAATAACACAGCCCTCCCAAGGCAATGAAAGACAGGAGGAGGAGGAAGGATTTTGAGAAAAAGTCAAGTCAAGATAACAAAAATTCTAAAAAAATGACAAGCCTATTTTCTTGAGAAAAAAAGTCTGATACTATATATACAGTCAACCTTCAATGGCTCAAACACCTTTGGGACCATGGAAATTTGTTCGAGATATGGGTAGTTCGAGCCACTGAGTGCCAGGTCAGGAAGCAAAAGGCAATGATTCAGGGAAATCTTTTTGATCTTCTACACAATAATGATATGTTGAGTGTACTCATTAGAACTGCCTCACACAACATAAAATTTCATGATAAAATAAGAAAATTTCTCTATTTGTTTTCTTGAGCTATCTGAAGAACTTCAAAGGGTCTCAAAAACAAGTTCAAATTACCATATTCTACCTAATTACTGCACATACCCCTATAAGTGCACAGTTTGTAGTCTTCGAATTATAGCCCCTGTACTTTTTGTCTATTGCTTTATAAAGGCATATGTTGTGGGTACCCATTTAAATTGCTGGAGATATCTGTACCTCGACATATCAGATTTGCTTCACTGAGAAAAACATACCGGTATATGCAACAACATCATTCCACAAGTGAATATATAATTTGACTCCTGAAGTTAGAGATATATTGAAAGTATTGTGGAAAAGAGGAGAAATTGCTCCTTTGGAGCAATTTCTCCTCTTTTCCACAATATTTTGTTACCAGTTGTTAGATTTCCATGTTAAAACATGGAACAGGTTTTTAGTTCAAGATAAGTGGTTATTCGAGATAAGCGAAGTCGAGATAACGAGAGTCAACTGTAGTATGGCTCACTAAACAAGAAAAGAACAAAGCAATGAAGACTAGAAGCATGTTCTGATTTACCTAGTAACTGTAGCCTTGTCAGTAATGACAAGCTCTTGTCTTGGCCCAGATCAACATCCCAGATTTCTGGTGACTCCGAGTAAGATCGGATATGTCCTGTTAAACAAAAATAAAAGAATATTACTTTTAGGTCTGACTGAGCACTGTAAAATAGAATTTAATGATAAGAGTACATACTATGAATCCCTTCAATGTTCCAAAATGTAGCATTTAATGTAAATTAACATATTTACCGAAAACATTTGGTCAGTTATGCCTGAGCAAATAGCATAAACCCTAAAGAGCAGTCTGATCAGAGTCTACACTATTTGCCAATCAGATAGACTTTTTAGACAGATTACCAAGCAGTGAAACAGATTGCTGTGCTTTCAACATCATTTGGAAGGACATTTTTTATTTGGCGTTTTATTCCAAATGGAAAAATTTATTTGCGATTGACAATATCTTATCAGAACCCATTTGTCATTTCTGTTCCTGTGCTTTGTTTTTAACTATTACAGCAAAATTAATTTTATGACCTAAAATGGGTCTGACCTATGCAATTTCTATAATAAACTGGACTTGTGGAAATTTTTTTATAAGTAAAATATGTTATTCTTCACTGATTTTAAATTACTGCTGTTACATAGCAATATTGTGAAAAATTTCAGAAATTCTAAACAAGTGGAACTTGTTGAAAACCTGCGTCCAAACTATACCCTTTAGATTTTTGTATATTTTGCAGCCATTTTTACTATGGGAAAAAAATGAAAATATTTGATTTTTTTTTAAACCAATAATTAGAATAAAACTTTTTCTGCATATTTAGTTATGAAAAATGGTCTTGAAGTTTGCAAATTTACTTCTTCTGTGTAAAGCGCCAAGTAAACAAAGACTTTCTGAAAGATTTCAAAAGAACAGTAGTTGAAACTTGAGAAAAAGTAAGGTGTTATGGATATTTTGAGGAATTACAATAAATGTCAAAATTTTTTAACACTTAATTCCATGCTTTTTTAACTTACATTTTGCTTTTTATGTAGCTGTCTCTTAAAAAATGCTTAGTGGAATGGCAAACAGTGTAGACCCTGATCAGACTGCTCCTTAGGAGCAGTCTGATCTGGATCTGCACTGTTTGCAAATGCCAGTTTTTCAGACACTTTGGTGTTCCAAATTTTAGGACATTTACCCTAGAGTAACTTGTATTTTGGTAAACATTCAACTCTCAGCAGGCTGAATTTGAATATTAGCTACAATATAAATGCACTGAAAGTTTAAACTAGACATTTTGCAATCAGTGCATGAAAGAGCTACTGAGCTTTCAGCATCTTTCAGACAGTCGTTTTTTTTTTCTTGGCACTTTACACAGAAGAAGTAAATTTGCAAACTTTTGTCATAATTAAATGCAAAACCATTTGTCATAGCCACCTATGCACAAGAAGTTTTATTCTAATCACCAGTTTTAAAACAAGATTCAGCCTCAAAGCTTTCTTGGATCTGGAGAAGAAGATTTTTAAGTGTTTTTTACCATATATTAGCATGGTGGCCAGCTTGTTCAATGGCACGGATCAATTTGGACAAATTGTCGATTTTCTTTCGACAGAAGGCCCCATGTGAAATCTGGTGAAAACTGCTCAAGCAGTTTCAGAGGAGAAGACAATTTAAAATTATACAATTTTATACAGATAGCCAAGGGGCAAGAGCAGACAACCCCCAGGGGACAACATTTGATTGTAATGAAAAAGTTTTACTACTTTAATCAAACATCATAAGTTTCAGCCATTAGTCTTTAATATGTTTTGAGAAAATGACTTTTCATCATTTTCCTCATACAAAACTTATTGAAGCTTAATTTTGCCTTGCAGTAAAAAGGTCAATGGTCAACCTACAACTATCATATGAACAAACTTGGTCAACCTTGAGTCCTCAATGCTATATACCAAGATTCAGCCACAAAGCTTTCTCAGTTCTGGTCAATGGAGCAGAACCATTTGAACAAATTGTCAATAACCTTTGGACAGAAGGCCTCATGTGAAATCTGGTGAAAACTACTCAAGTGGTTTTAGAGAAGAAGATATTGAAATATTACACAATTTTATACATGTATATAGCCCAAAGGCAAGGGCAAATAATCCCCAGGTCACAAAATTTTGATTGTAACAAACATTTTTTTATAATTTAATCATACATTGTAAGTTTCAGGCATTACTCTTTAATACATTTTGAGAAAACAATTTTTCAACATTTTCCCCATACAAATGCATAGGACCATGATTCAGCCTTCAAGCTTTCTTGGTTCTGGAGAAGAAGATTTCTAAGTATTTTTACCATACATGGGCATGGCGGCCATCTTGATTAACAGACCGTGACCAATTGAACAAATTTTCAATCCCCCATTAACAGAAGGCTCCAAGTGAAATTTGAAGGAAATTGGCCAAGGGGTTTCAGAGAAGTCTTTCAAAGGTGTTTACGGACAGATGACAGACAGACAGACGGATGACGGATGGCAAGTGATCACAATAGCTCATCCTGAGCCTTAGATTCAGGTGAGCTAAAAATTAAATATTATCATTTTTCCCATAGTACAAATGAATGCAAATTATGCAGAAATCTGTAAGGTTGGAGGCAGATTTTCTATAACTTGGAATTATGCAGAAATCTAAAACTTGGAGGCAGATTTTCAACAAGTTCTGCTTGTTCATTTTTTTTTGAAATTTTCACAATATTGTTGTGAAACATCAATAATTCAAATTCAGCAAAGAAAAGTGAAATTATTTTCTCGGACAAAAATTAAAAAAAAATCACTTTACTATAGAAATCGCATAGGTCAGACCAATTTTTGGCTGTAAATTTAATTTTAGGGTAAATATTTGAGAACAAAACACAGAAACAGAAAAGACAAATGGTTTCTGATAAGATATGGTCAAGCAGAACAAAACATTTTCATTTAAGATAAAATGCCAAGCAAAAATATCTTTCCCAGTGATGTCGAAAAGACAGTAGGCCTTCAGTATATACATATGTGCTAAAGTCCCTTTTCAGCATGTCATAGCTCAGTTAACCCCAATTAAGATATCAATGCTTCTAAAGTTGGTTAAGTGACATTTCTCGTAAGTTGTGTTAAATTAAATCTTATCATCAATCTAAACAATGTACATTCTGATCTACAAATCTAGCTTCTGGTGAAATGCCATAGGAACTACATCAAACATGAAGGTGCCTTTCAACATATAAAGAGCTCATTCCCAGATAGGCCTTCTCCTGCGCACAGTCCAACCAGGCTCTATACAGTTTGCTGTACAGATTTCTCTCTCCATCATACTGTCCAATCAGGCTCCAGCTTAACCCTAGTCCTGCTGAACTGTCTTTGCAAACAGTGTAGACCCAGATCAGTTGGCTTCTGAAGAAGCCAACTGATCTGGATCTGCACTGTTTGCCATTCAGTATGTGAATTTATATCAACAGTCTTGATCAAGGAATCTGCATGATTGGCTGAAAATTAGAAGTGGGCATGGCATTGCTTTGTTTCATCACAGTGTTTTTTGATTACCATATTAGACCTAATTACTGTCCATACCCTTATTAGTGCACAACCAAGCAATTTTGTTGTCTTCAAATTACAACTCGTGTACCTTTCCCTGCTTCTTTATAAAAGCATAATTTTTTGTTGTTGGTTTATTTGTGTTGAGCCCAGTCCACCCAATGGGGTCATGTCAAGCACCATCAGTTTACCTAACCACACTTTTACTGGGCAGGCTTAGTCTTCTAAGCGGTTAAGCAGTATTGTGACATTCTTTTGCAAGAAACTTACAACTGCCCTTCTTGAATCAGCAGAAGGGAGAGAATGACATTTCATGATCAAATCTCCTTGAAAGAATGTTGTCAACCCAGCAGGGGTCGAACTGGCAACCTCCTGATCATCAGTCGGATGTGTTGAGGCCAGCTTTTTTTTTTGCTTGTTGTTGGTACTCATTTGAATTGACTTGACCAGTTGAAGCAATTCAAATGAGTACCAACAACATGTGCTTTTATAAAGAAAATCAGAAAAAAATATTGCATAGGTATCATTAAATAATCTTCTCATGAAGTCATCTTCTTATCTTTGATTATAGTCCTTAATAGGTGGATATTTTACACTCCATCTGGACTCAATACAGTTTGCTATACAGATTCTGCACTCCTGCTCACTGTCCAACCAGGATTCATATAGCGTTAATTCTATACAACATATTCTACTCTCCTACACACAGTCCAACCAGGTACCATACAGTTTGCTGTACATATTGTACTCTTTTGGACAGTCCAAATAGATTCTATACAGTTTGCTATACAGATTATACTCTCCTGAACAAAATCTAACCAGGCTTTATACAGTTTGCTATACAGATTCTACTCTCCTGCACACACTCCAACCAGGCTCCATACAGTTTACTATACAGATCCTAGTGTCCTGCACTCAGTCCATCCAGGCTCCATATAGTTTGCTGTAAAGATTTTACTATCCTACACAGGGTCCAACCAGGCTCCATACAGTTTACTATACAGATTCTACGCTCCTGCACACAGTCCAATCAGGCTCCATACAGTTTACTATACAGATTCTACTCTCCTGCACACAGTCCATCCAGGCTCCATACAGTTGGCTATACAGATTCTAATCTCCTGCACACTGTGCAACCAGGCTCCATACAGTTTGCTATACAGATTCTACTCTCCTGAACACAGTCCAACCAGGCTCCATACAGTTTGTTATACAGATATTACCCTCTTGCACACAGTCCAACCAGGCTTAATGCAGTTTACTATACAGATTTTGCTCTCCTGCACACAGTCCAACCAGGCCTAATACACTTTTCTATACAGATTTGCTCTCCTGCACACAGTCCAACCAGGCTCCATACAGTTTGCTGTAAAGATTTTACTGTCCTACATACAGTCCAACCACATTTCATACACTTTGCTATACAGATTTTACCCTCCTGCTCACAGTCCAACAAGGCTCCATACAGTTTGCTATACAGATTCTACTTTCCTGCACACAGTCCAACCAGGCTTCATATAATTTGCTATATAGATTTTACTCTCCTGCACACAGTTCAACCAGGCTTCATAAAGTTTGTTATACAGATTCTAGTTTCCTACACACAGTCCATAGATTTTACTGTCCTACACACAGTTCAACCAGGCTTCATACAGTTTGCTATGCAGATTCTAGAGTCCTGCACACAGTCCAACCAGACTTCATACAATTTGTTATACAGATTTTAATGTCCTACACACAGTCCAGCCAGGCTTCATACAGTTTACTATACAGATTCTCGTGTCCTGCACACAGTCCAACCATGCTTCACAGAATTTGCTATACAGACTGATGTCCTACACACAGTTCATACAGACTAAAATATTACAGTGTGCTGTACAGATTCTACTCTCCTGCACACAGTCCAACTAGGCTTCATACAGTTTGCTATATAGATTCTATATCATCCAGAGACTACAACCTGCTGAATGTGTAGACTCAGAACAAGCTAGAAAGTCTCTCAGGTAAGTCAGTCCTAACAGAGTAGCAAATTTACCCTATTCAGGCATTTGGACAGGCAGGTCTGATACTGCCAAATGTGGTGTGTGATCCGGGTCTTCAATGTTTATCACTTATCCAGTAGTTAGTAGACAGTAAATCTGACTTATTAAAATTTTAAGACAAGAATGTAACAGAGTTAAGATGTGCAGGGCCCAGTTTTTCAAAACTTAACGAAGTTGTTAGTTAACATGACACTAAAACTTCTGTCTTGAAATATGGTAAATACATTGATATTTTTGCTGAAAATAATGTGAGTACTCACATTTTTGCAGCAAAAATATCAATGTATTTCAAAAAATACCTTAGCTACAACAGTTAACAAGTTTGTCATTAACAGGCTTGTTAAGCTAACAATGTTTTGAACAACTGGATCCAGATATTTAGGGTCAATACAGTAAATAAGTTCAAAGGCTGCTTTTCACTTGATACCAGTGTACATGTTCTAACAATTTGTTCTGCCAAGAAAGCAAAGCTGATACAACATAAGAAAAATGCCCTTATCATGTGCTGAAGGTCCAGATCAGCCTGCAGGGTATTATTTACCTGTTAATAAGACCAAGGGATATATGGTTGAAAATACTGAAAAGAAGACAGTGATCAGACCGGGCATATGTGCTGGCTTATTTTGGCCTTTGCCATTTGCATATGACATAAAGGTCATTATCTTGCACTGTGCATCACCCTATCTAGGTAAGCACAGAAAGAAATGAGAAATCACAACTGTTCAGGTATTTTCAAGCTAACATTTAATGTTCTGAAACAGTGTCAAAGAATGGGTGCCTGGATTTTCAAAATAAAAATTAAACTAAAAATATATTAAAGAGATATGCCATCAAGCTGAATTAACCGTTGTCCTGCTGAATAAATTAAGATGCCACACCCATTTCTGATTTTCAGCCAACAGATTACTTGATCCAGGGTTTCTTCAGAAGCCAACTGATTTGAATCTACACTGTTTGCAAAGGCAGGGTATATCTGGGTTTAGCAGGACAATGGTTCATGAGAATAAGGTCTTCAGGGTGTGTACAGGGGCATATGCTGACACAAAAGGTTTATATAGTTTTATCAGCACCTTTTCTGTTCATTTACAGTATAGATTACACTAACAAAGACCAAACACGATACCAGGCTGAGGGTATGTACTGGGCTGAGTGCATCTACTAGGCTGAGGGTATCTACTAGGCTGAGGGTATCTATTAGGCTGAGGGTATCTACTAGGCTATGGGTATCTACTAGGCTGAGGGAATCTACTAGGCCAAGAGTATCTACTAGGCTAAGGATATCTACTAGGTATGGCTGAGAGTATCTACTAGGCTGAGGGTGTCTATTAGGCTTTGGGTATCTACTAGGCTATGGGTATCTACTAGACTGAGGGAATCTACTAAGTCAAGAGTATCTACTAGGCTGAGGATATCTACTAGGTATGGCTGAGAGTATCTACTAGGCTGAGGGTGTCTATTAGGCTTTGGGTATCTACTAGGCTATGGGTATCTACTAGACTGAGGGAATCTACTAAGTCAAGAGTATCTACTAGGCTGAGGATATCTACTAGGTATGGCTGAGAGTATCTACTAGGCTGAGGGTGTCTATTAGGCTTTGGGTATCTACTAGGCTATGGGTATCTACTAGACTATGGGTATCTACTAGGCTGAGGGAATCTACTAAGTCAAGAGTGTCTACTAGGCTGAGGATATCTACTAGGTATGGCTGAGAGTATCTACTAGGCTGAGGGTATCTACTAGGCTGAGTATCTACTAGGCTGAGGGTATATACTCGGCTTAGGGGATTCTACTAGGCTGAGAGTATCTACTAGGCTGAAGGTATCAACTGGGCTGAGAGTATCTACTAGGTTGAGAGTATCTAAAAGGCTGAGGGTATCTACTTGGTTGAGAGTATCTACTAAGCTGAGGGTTTCTAGTAGGCTGAGGTTATCTACAAGACTAAGAGTATCTACTAGGCTAGGGGTAGCTACTAGACTGAGGGTATCTACTAAGCTGAGAGTATCTACTAGCTGGGGGTATCTTCTAGGCTGAAGGTATTTAGTAGGCTGAAGGTATCCTATAGGCTACAGGTATCTCTAGGTTGAAGATATCTATTAGGCTGCGGGTATCTACTAGGCTGAGAGTATCTACTAGGCTGAGGGCATCTATTAGGCTGCGGGTATCTACTAGGCTGAGGGCATCTACCATGCTGAGTATCTTCTAAGCTGAGAGTATCTACTTGGCTGAGGGTATCTACTAGGCTGAGAGTATCTACTAGGCTGAGGGTATCTACTCGGCTGAGGGTATCTACTAAGCTGAGGGTATCTACTAGGCTGAGATTATCTACTCAGCTGAGGGTATCTACTAGGCTGAGGGTATGTACTAGGCTGAGAGTATCTACTTGGCTGAGAGTATTCTACTAAGCTGAGGGTATCTACTAGGCAGAGGGCATCCAGTACATTCTCCTAGTCCTATGTAAGTAAAGACAGGGAAGTATACTTATTTTAGGTAAGGATGAGCTAAGAACATAGATTCGATACAAGATACCGAAGGACCATACAACTTATACAGTAAAATACCATACATACTCCAGGTATTTGGACAGACAATGCCTGGGCAAATAATGCAGTCACAGATCAGATGCAGCAGAATGAGCCTCTATTCAGGTGCTACACTATTTCCCAATCATCCAGCAAGTTTTCAAACACATCAACAGACAGTAAGATGAACTAGTTCACATTTTAGGACAATTGTGGTAAGTGTCCACATATTTAGGACAAATATGTTATATACAATTTCAGAAGCATTATTGGAATATTTTCTTTTCAAAATATGATTATGGGTCCCGGCACAGCTGTGTCTTTTGCTATTAATGAAAAAATAAGACAGACAGGCAATATACTAACACACAGGAAGTGTAACACATAAACCATGTGCTAATATCTTTATTTATTATGCCTAGTTAATCTTAAATTATCATCCTTTTATACAGCCAATTAATTAGTAAGCTAATTACAGTAAATGTCCTAAAATTTGGAACACTTTATGCCATACCTTTTGGCCTAAATTAATTTTTTTTTTTTTTTATGCAGTTGTTTCTTAAAATAATTGGTGGAATGGCAAACAGTGTATTAAGACCCTGATCAGACAGCTCCATCAGGAGCAGTCTGATCTGGATCTGCACTGTTTGCATATGCCATTTTGTCAGACACTTTGGTGTATGATATTTTAGGACATTTACCATAACCTTAAGCAGGCTGAATTCAAATATCCATTTCAGTTCTTAATTCTCATTTAAAACCAAACCATTTCATTCAAATCATGTCCTGAAAATTTGAATGAAATATCTTTAACCCTGGTACTGCTGAGCCCAGATATACCCTGCCTTTTCAAACTGTGTAGATCCAGATCAGCTGGCTTCATCAACAATCTGGATCAAGTAATCTGATTGGCTGACAATTAGAAGTAAGCGTGGCATCTTAATTTATTCAGCATGGCAAGGGTTAAAGCCCTATTTTCTGAGAAAAAAGGTAAAAAAATATATCTGTCAGTTTGCCTACTGTATGATGATGGTTAAGTAATAGTAAAAAATCCAAATTACATAATATAGAACTTATTTGAAGGAAACCTATCTGATCAGATAGAAGGCTTAGACCAGCTGGCTAAGACTTACTTTCATTCAATTATTGGGATGGCCTATTGCAAAGGTAGCAACTAGACAAAGCCAGCTGAACTACCATATATACCCTAAATATTGGGGCACCAACTCTGTACAATACTCAGGGGTGGATTCAGAGGGGGTTCAGGGGTTCAGTGAAACCTACTATTGACTCAAACTTTCATTTTTTATATGGGAAGTTTTTGAAAATTTGATAAATTTGGGATACTGTATTCATTGAAGTTACCCTAAATATTCACATCCATTACTCTTTACCGTATGTTTCTCTTCAGCAAGCCCATTTTACTACTTATGAACGTGTGTAAAAATGCTGGATGAGTGGCAAATAGTGTAGACTCTGATCAGATGCCACATTCTGTGGCATCTGATTTAGGTCTACACTGTTTGCTCAGGCATGCCTTTCTGTATACTTAGAGTAAGCACCATAATTTGATGAAATCGACCCCCTCAGAAATCATCCTGGATCTGCCCCTGATGCTTGTAGTAAAATTGCAATAAGTCCATTTTCCTACCTGCTGAGCTGAGGTGCCTAACCATTCTCTTGCTAAACATGACACACCCTGTCTTAGCAAACAGTGTAGATCCAGATCAGTTGGCTTCTGAAGAAGCCAACTGATCTGGATCTGCACTGTTTGTCATTAAATATGTGAATTGCTATCAAAAATCTGGATCAGGTAATCTGATTGGCTGGAAATTAGAAGTGGGTGTGGCATCTTAATTTTATTCAGCATGACAAGGGTTAAAAAACTGCTGGATTAGTGGCAAACAGTGTAGACCCTGATCAGTCATGGCATCTGTGGCAACTGACATGCCTCTACACCATTTGTTCCAATACTTAGAGTTATAAGGGTAGTACACTGGTGTCTATAAAATGTTCACCTAGCCTGACTCTGAGTTTATCTGGTATTCTCTTTTTATTTTAACTACCATACTAACCTTAAGAATTGGGACAGATAGGCACTTGCAAACAATATAGACCCAGATCAGATGCTGCAGAATGTGGCATCTGATCAGGGTCTACACTGTTTGCCATACATACAGCAATATTTTAGACATATCAAGAGGATATAGAAATTGACTATTTCAAATT
The DNA here is from genome assembly GCA_964016985.1 of Anodontia alba. Lineage (NCBI taxonomy): Eukaryota > Metazoa > Mollusca > Bivalvia > Lucinida > Lucinidae > Anodontia > Anodontia alba. The sequence goes on along the minus strand of OZ024832.1, from coordinate 18,147,322 downwards.
TTAGCATAAGTATGGTAAGTTAGTAAGGGGTCCCAATACTTAGGGTGAATACGGTAGTTAACCTTTGTCATTTATTGGTAGATATACAATCCAAGAACAATTCACAGAATGTTGAGATTACAACACTGAGAGGTAGCAGGTGGTCAAAGGAGGAAGATTATAATAAGTGCTTTCTTGAAGAAAACAAAACAAATGAACAATAAAGAACAAATGTGCAACTTTATATAACAGGGTTACCTACCATAATAATCCTACCGGTAAGTATTGGGACAGATAGGCCTGAGCAAACGGTGTAGACCCAGATCAAAAACTGCAGAATGCAGCATCTGAGAAGTCCACACTGTTTGCCACTTATCCAGCAGTTCTTCACCCTTAAACTGCCAATCACAACAATTGTCGTCTGCTTTGTCATCTGCTTGTGATTTTAAGTCATTTTCACAAACAGTGTGGACCCAGATCAAACTGCTCCTCTAGGATCAGTCTGATCAGGGTCCACACTGTTTGCCTGTATGCAAAAATAGGTTTGAAAAGTTTGCTAGAATATTCAGCAGACAAAACAAACAGACCACATTTTCAGATGCAGGTTTTCTTGGCATTTTAACACATTGTAGTCGGGAGACCCTTAAAAGGGTACTTGGCAAACAGTGCAGACCCAGATCAGATACCACAGAATGCGGCATCTGATCAGGGTCACCACTGTTTGCAAATAGTTAAGCCAATTTTCTCTAAGAATATATAAATCTCATAGTCGGGTTTACCTAAAATTGAAATTAGACTCTTCCAATATATAGTGTGGGAGAGACTATTCCGTATACAATGGGTTAAGGGTTAAAATATATCCACAGAAAGTAAAATGAACTTGTTAATTAACCTTTGTCCTGCTGAATAAATTAAGATGCCATACCCACTTCTGATTTTCAGCCAATCATATAATTTGATCCAAATTATTGCTATAAATTTACATACTTGATGGCATTCAGTGCAGATCCAGATCAGTTGGCTTCTTCAGATTTCAGAGAGATGATTAAAAAATCATTTCATTTTTGATCCAGTTCAAAAATGAGAGACTAACTGAAATTTTACAGGCTGTCAGATGCCACATTACATGATCATATTAATACTATATATCAATTTAATAAACCTTTCTTGGATAAAAAATGTCTGTTTTGAGGAATACGTAGCCTTGAAGACTTTTACTAGCTTTATAAGTTGTTTAAAATATAACCTGTGATAGGTTTTACTGGCTTTTTTTTACTGGCTTTGCACCATTTTCTGGAAAGTTTGAATTTTGTACAAAGCATGAATTAATGGTTTATATTGGTTTTATCAGGCTTGGACCAATTAGGGATTCCCAGATCATGCACACAAGGTACCTACTATCAGAAGTTGGAATCATGCATTAAGGAATCATGATGTTACAGAACAGAATACTGTGTCCCCTAACTTTTCTTGGAAAAGGTGTCAGGGTAGGTTTGGGAGGGGTGTGTGTGTGTGTGTGGGGGGGGGGGGGGGGGGCAGGGGCAGGAGAAGGGGAGAGATGGTCCTGTCCAAAGAGTCAGCCAGAAATGTCCAATCAGGATAAATAGATCAAGCATATTTTCTCAGAAAAAGATAAAAAGATGGCTCATTTGTTGTGTGTTGTTGTGTGTTGATTTTGTGATGAGTCTAATAAAGATTAAATTTTGGGGCATCATAAATATTAATTTTATCCTGTATCAATTATGAGTTTCCTCTTATCTGGAGCATTACCCTAAATATTCAGACACCTTTTAAAACTTTTTACCACACTTGTAAAGTTTGAACAGGTTCATTTTACTACCTGGGCCCAGTTGTTCAAAACTTAGCAAAGTTGTTAGCTAATGTGACATTAAAATTTCTATCTTAACCCTTAAGCTGCTAATCGTGACTATTGTCATTTCGGAGGGGTATGCCAACTCCTGTCCTACTTCCAATACACCAGATGCAACCATTCAGACCAAGTGCTCCTGTACAGGAAGGAATCTACTTTCATACAAACACACCGCTCTTCATTAGAAAGTAAGGTGCTGGATTTTACCCACGCTAATAAAGACCGAGAATACAAAATTTCAAGCTGCCAACAATTTTGGCACTCACTTCGTCAGTTTTATCACGATTTTTTGGAAAAAACACCCATGACACCTAAATCATTTCCAGTGAGGAAGAAGTAGGAACAACAGTAGAACCTACATATGTCACCTGTTTCTTTCTGCATTGCACACAGTAAATGCTGGTCTCTTGTATTTTTTTTTTTAAGTGTCTTAAATGGATCCCGGTTGCCATGTGACTGTCACCTGACTGAAAGTCATGTGATCATCACTTCTCAGGTAAATGGCCACATACAATCGGCAAAAATATGTGTGAAAATGCCTACAAAATCGAGGCAAAACCGAGGGTGTTATGGCTTCTCAAGTAGGGGTACCCCCTCTAACAGGCCTGATTTACGACTTTTGCCGCAACCTAAGGGTTAAAATATGGAAATACATTGATACTTTTGCTGCAAAAACGTGAGTAGCTTTTGCATTGCAAAAGCTACTCACATTTTTGCAGCAAAAATATCAATGTATTTGAAAATACCATAGCTACAACAGTTAACAAGTTTGTCATAAACGAGCTTGTTAAGCTAACGATACTTTGAACAACTGGACCTTGATAATGTTTCAAAAAACTGCTGGACATTACGAAAACACGATATTCAAATATATTGAAACTTTTACCACCAAAAAAAATGAAAATTTTCAGATAAAAAATTCCGATAAATTTCCTATATGAGATCAAAACATAGATTGTAGGTTCTCGTTAGAACCGCCTCAGCGAGGCGGTTCTAATGAGTACCCACAATCTATGTTCTGAGCAGGAATAAGAAAAATAATGTATACCCCTGTAAACCCCAGTTTTACTATATAAAAGTGGGGTTTAAGGTGGTCAAAATTATATAGGCATGTTTTCGTGATGATGAGTGGCAAACATTGAAGACCCTGAACAGACACCACATTCTTTAGTGTCTGATCTGGGTCTACACTGTATGCTCAGACCTATCTGTATGAATACTTAAAGTAAATATGGTATATTCGTATCAGCTGTTTTCTATGCCAGTCACAAGCCGTACTCCAGAATTGTTTGTGGAATCTAGGAAGTATTATGGTGGCAGGTAATAAACAGATTCTCTATATTACCGCCAAAGAAAACAACCACGAGAATGGAAGGAATTCTTTTCACCCGAGGCATTCAACTGTGACTACTGGCATATTACATAAATTGTGCATCTGTTTTATAACTTTGATAGTAAAGCCTATTACGTCAGTACAGTTCCATTAAAATGTTTATGGTACCAATGGAAAATTATGGAGGTCTTATTGCCACCCCACAGCTGCAAAATACTAACATATTAAAGTTCTGCAAGACTGCATAAAAGGTGTATTAGATTAACAGATTAACTACTCTAGTATGTTGAAGAGCCTAATTAAATGCCACCATCAGCAACATTCTCATCACTATCATCATCAATAGTATCATTCTCATCATCTATTACGAAAACACGCCTATTCAAATATGCAGAAAGTTTCACCTCCAAAAACTGAAAATATTTTGAGATAAAAAAAAACTCTGATATTTTTCATATTTCTGCTCAAAACAGAGACTGTGGGTACTCGTTAGAACTGCCTTGGTGAGGCAGTTCTAATGAGTACACACAATCTATGTTTTTGAGCAAAAATAAGAAAAATAATGTATACCCTGTAAACCCCAGTTTTATTATATAAAAGTGGGGTTTAAGGGGATCAAAATTATAGGCACGTTTTCGTGATGCAAGGAAGGTAATTTGTACTTACTGACTTTAGTATTGGAAGGAACAGTTATCTTCAAAACAGATACATCATCTGCTCTCTTTCTAAATCCCGACATACCAAACAAAACTAGTGTTGAAATGAGAAGTACACAGACAAGACCAACAACTGGTAGTAAATGCAATGCTTTTGAAGCTTTTTCTCGACTCTTTCTCATTTTTACATTGTTACCATCCCTCTTGATCGTATTGGCATACTTGCACTCATCCAACACTGCGGAAATTTGGTGACTCTGCCAGGAATCTCTGTCATATGTTCTTTGGTTAGACACCTGAAAAGACAAAAATACATGTGCAGTACCAGTTTTACCCTAAAAATATGGGCATCTGAACTCCTTACCATACTTGTTCTAAAAGAAGCCAGCACACCCTAATTCCTTATTATAGTTATCCTAAATATTTGAACACACTTACTCCTTATCATAGCTATCTTAAATATTCAGACACCCTAACGCTTTGTATTATTACTAAATATTTGCACACCCTAAATATTTGAACACCCTAATTCTCTATCAAAGTTACCCTAAATATATGCACACCCTAACTCCTTATCATAGTCATACTAAATATTTGAACACTCTAAGTCCTTATCATAGTTACCATTAATATTTGCACATCCTTACTCCTGATAAATTTTCCTAAATATTTGCACACCCTAACTCTTTATCATAGTCACTCTAACTCCTTATCATAGTTATCCTAATATTTTTTTACACTAACTCCTTATTATAGTTATCCTAAGTATTTGAACACTGTGACTCCTTATCATAGTTATCCTTAATATTTGCACACCCTAACTCCTTAGCATTGTTATCCTAACTATTAACACCCTAACTCCTGATCAATTTTCTTAACTATTCAGACACCCTATCTCCTTATCATAGTTTTCCTAAATATTTGAACACCCTAACTCCTTATCATAGTGATCTAAAATATTCGCACACCCTAATGCCTTATCATAATTATCCTAAATATTTGAACACCCTAACTTTTTATAAAAGTTATTTAAAATATTTTAACACCCTAACTCCTTATTATAGTTATTTAAAATATTCGCACACCCTAACTCCTTATCATACTTGTCCTAAATATATGCACACCCTAACTCCTCATCAACATTTTCCTAAATATTTGAACACCCTAACTCATTATCATAGTTTTCCTAAATATTTGCACACCCTAACTCCTTATCATAGTTTTCCTAAATATTTGCACACCCTAACTCTTTATTATAGTTATCCTAAATATTTGCACACCCTAACTCTTTATTATAGTTATCCTAAATCCTAAATATCTGCACACCCTAACTCTTTATTATAGTTATCCTAAATATTTGCACACCCTAACTCTTTATTATAGTTATCCTAAATATTTGAACACCCTAACTCTTTATTATAATTATCCTAAATATTTGAACACCCTAACTCTTTATTATAGTAATCCTAAATATCTGAACACCAAAACACCTTATCATTATAAGTTATTCTAAATATTCACACACCCTAGCATCCTATCAAACTGCTCCTTTAGAAGCAGTCTGATCTGGACCAGGATTGATTGCTCACACATTTCTGTTGAATACCTGTGGTAAATATGGTATGAAGCCAAAATGTCAGAGTGCAAAGAGATAAAAAAAATTAAATTTTCTTATAATAAAAGCTGCAACCCAGAAAGTCTGTCTCTTTTTTTTCAACAAAAGAAACAAGAAAAATCTTCCAAAGTTCACAGCAGGTTCTTACACATTTAACCTCCCTAATTGTTCTTTTTTCCCACTGCCAGTCTTTAACCATGGTCCGACTATTATCTAGATAAAATGACTATAATCCAATGAGACTTTGCTATAAATAACTTATTAAACCAGTGATTTAGTTATTATTTATTGTTAGACCCTGTCAAATCATTGATCAAATCAAACATACTATGATAAAAAAAAAATAATACAGCCAATTTGGTACCAAATTAAACCAATTTAGCATACTTTATAGTTTAAACTGCTCCGATAATTTTCACTTTGCTTCCAAAATTGCAGAGAAAACAATCTGAAAGTTTATTTTACCATATTTACCAATAACTATTCAGACAGATGATCCTGAACAAATGATGTAGACCCTGATCAGACTCGGAATCTGATCAAGGTCTACACTGCTTGTCACTCTCCAGTAAATATTTAGACACATCAACTTTTAGTCAAACAGCATTGTTCAAATTTTAGGAGAAGTAAGAAGTTAGGGTGTCTGAATGCATACCGTACTTACCATATGTATTCAGACAGACAGGTCTGAGCAAGCAGTGTAGAAATGCAGAATGCAGTGTCTCATCAGGTTCTACACTGTTTGCCACTCATCAAGCAATGTTTAGACACAACATTGGGTAGTCAATTGCGCTTGTTCACATTTTAGAACAAGTATGGTAAGGAGTTGAGGTGTCCCAATACTTATGGTAAATACAGTAAGGTAAATATGGTACAACAGATTAGATCTCATTTGTCTTTGTTGCAATCTTTGCTTATAAAGTCATAATAATAAATTCTGCAGTTATTCTCAATAGTATTCTTACTACACAATCTACAAATTCTTTCCTCTCTTGCCAAAGATCCTTTTTCAGAATACCTTCCTGTTTCAATTAACCCCTGCCTTGCTGAATAAATTAAAATGCCATGCCTACTTCTAATTTCCAGCCAATCAGATTACTTGATCTGGGTTTTTGATAGAAATTCACATATTTAATGACAAACAGTGCAGACCCAGATCAGTTGGCTTCTTCAGAAGCCAACTGATCTGGATCTACACTATTTGCTAACGACAGGGCATTGCGTGTTCAGCAAGAGAAGGGTTAAGAGGTTATGTGCTGGATTCGCATATAGCTTCCTGCAAAGAAAATGTTGTATACATGTATATTAAAATATGATTGTCTACAGAGAGCTGTTTTCAAATTTAAATATGTGTACTGATTCTCAATTTGCATGTAGCTTTCTGCGAATGAAAATGTTGTATATTTAAATATGATTCTTTACAAAAGTCTATTTTCAAATCCAAATATTTATCAAGCTTTCCATCCTGAATTTTCTTCCCTTTATCATGTCTCCAGTGTAAGTTAATACATATGCATATCATATATATATGCCAAGGTCTGGAAAATAAGCCATCAATTTTGAAGTGCTAAATTTACTTGTATGAATAAGGAATGGTCCTGGGGGCAGGTGCTCCCTGTTGAAATTTCTAAAAAGTCTTAAATAAATGTATACATATTCACACTTTCCACCAATCAGATGCTTGGTTTTCAAACCCATAAATGTAACTGGATAAAATTTCTACTATACCACCTGAATTAATTCAGCCAAATGAGGGGTGGCCAAAAATATCCTGACTTTAGACTCTCCTGTGTTTTCATGTGCAGCTACCTACACATATTATACATGAGTGGAAACTACTTTTCATCTAGTGCCTATAAATTGGTCAGTTTCTTTACAATGAGAAGTGTGTATACACAAAGTTTTGAAGCCGGCCTCTGTGGCGCAGTTGGATGCGCGTCCGACTGGAGACCAGGAGGTCGCGGGTTCGACCCCAGCCAAGGTCGGCAACATTCTTTCGTGGAGATTGATCATGAAATATTTTCTACAGTCATTCTCTCCCTTCTGCTGATTCAAGAAGGGCAGTTGTCAGTTTCTGGCGAAAGAATGCGCACAATACTGGTTAACTGCTTAGAGGACTAAGCCTGCTCAGTAAACGCGTGGTTAGGTAAACTGACCACGCTCGACATGACCCCACTGGGTTGACTGGGTCGTAAAACCTCAACACAAACAAACAAACACAAACTTTTGAGCATTTAAACAAGGTATGTGTAAGGGCTACCATGGAAAAATTTCCCCTATATTAAGTCTATGTAAAACAGGTGACCTCTGGGGCAGGGCCATTTTTGGCCCAAGGGCTTTAATTTGAACAATCTTGGTAGAGGTTCACAACATAAAGCTACACACCAAATATCAAAGGCCTCGGCCTTCTAGTTTCAGACAAGAAGAATTTTAAAGTTTTGCCTTTAGGAGTCTATGTAGGAAAATTTGACCTTTCTGTAAAAAAAAGCCAGTGGTCGACTGAAGGTCATAATTTTTTCAAACTTTATTGGGCCCATGTCCCCAATGCTACAAACAAAGCCCCAGGGTCATTGGCCCTTTGGTTCTGGCAAAAATTTTAAAGGGTTTATACCATGTATAGGCGTGGCGGCCTTGTTAATCATGTGATCCAGATGCCTAAACTATAAGCTCACCTAAAGGCTCAGGTGAACTAAAAAGGCTTGCTGGACTATAAGCTCACCTAAAGGCTCAGGTGAACTAAAAAGGCTTGCTGGAAACAAATATGAGATCAGGGCAGCTTTGATTTCAGCTGTAAATTGGTACCTAAGCAGTAGGTTTACTTTATAGTTTGCAAAGGGAATACAAAAGCCCACATGAAGATGGTAAAACTGTATATACATAGGTGGGAAATTCTTTGAAGGAAAATAAAAAGAATTTTTTAAAAAAATATTTAATGTTTTAAGAGAAAGAGTAAAAAGTCTGGATATTTACCCCCCCCCCCCCCCCCACACACACACACACACACACACACACCCCTCTCCCCACCCCACATCCCCACTTACATACCCCAGAAAAGAAAAAAAAAAATAAAATAAAGGGAGAAATATGAAGTACTACTGAAGAGGGTGGGTTTTTTCGAAATCTCACTCTGACATGTAGCAGTAAGTGTGTGTGTGTGTGTGTGTGTGTGTGTGTGTGAGTGTGTGTGTGTGATGATGGAGAATAAGAAAAATACATGCTAATATTGATACTTCATTTTGGTAAAAAAGTCTTTCTCCAGGCCAATGTGAACAAAAGAAGACCATAATGCAGTTGGCATTTACAACACAGAGTAGAGTAAAGAATTACCAACATGATTTTACTACATAACAAAATAGTGGGTCAATAATATACTTAGATCAAGAAAGCTGCCATTTGCAACAAATTCTGTACTTTTTTTATTAACCCTTGTCCTGCTGCATAAATTAATATGAATGAATAAATTAAGATGCCACATCCATTTCTAGTTTTCAGCCAACCTTTTTCAGCCAATCAAATTACTTGAACCAGATTGTTGATATAAATTCACATACTTAATGGCAAACAGTGCAGATCCAGATCAGTTGGCTTCTTCAGAAGCCAACTGATCTGGATCTACACTGTTTGCAGACAGGATATATCCGGGTTCAGCAGGACCAGGGTTAAACTGACCTTTTGTTAGTTCAGAAACAAGATCAGAAGATTCCAAAGCAAATTCACTAAGGGCCTTGGTTCTCAAATCAAACTAATTAACCCTATATAGTCACAAGTTCAGTGAAGTCAAAATAGAAGCAAAGTTCAGTTTTGGTTTACAATAATTGATTTTGTCCTGTGGTAATTGTGTCTCCAATTAGCAATGAAGATCATTCCACTTGGACACGTTGGAAGCCACCCTTGCCAAAGTTCACCTTCTTGCTTCATCTATTATATCAACAAGAGCAACTGACTTCCCAGAGGACCAGACATAAAGGGTATTGAGACAGGTATGTTCTTATTCCCTATGTTGTGACAATTAACTTATCAGAACTGTCTCATTGAGGTCATTCTAATGAAGCTACAGAATATATTTAAGTGTAGAAATAAGAAAACTACCTACTTTGTATATTTTGTTGGTTAGTTTTGTTTAAAAAATTCTTATCTATATTCTAGATTTCCTCCATAATTGGAGTTAGTTTCAGACAAAATTACCCCTGATAACAATTCAATTACTCTCATAATGCCACTTGATTCCATGATTACTAGGAATCATTATTACTTTTTTCTATTATTTCAATCAATGATGACGAGACTATGCTAATCTTGTTTCTTCTTGATGGCATCTTTCACATGATTCAATTATAAGTTATTATATTAAACATGTTTCAAAACCCTATTACAGTACAGCTGCCTGAGGATGAACCTCTTGTACAAGGCAAGGGACTTCAATCACTGTTGATGGCCATGCTTTGCTCTTTAATTGCATGAGGGCGGTTCGAGTCTCAGACTCAATGATGGCCTCTTCAGTTGGCTTTTTGGTTCAAGAGAAGAAGTTCAAAATGAATTTTCAAATTGGAGGCCATGGTGGCTATCTTGGATTTCCTTTCAGAACAATTTTAGCAGTTTTTTTTTATCTGTAAGTCACCCTAAAACTTTTCATCACGAAAATATACCTATATATTTTTGACCCCCTAAAACTCCACTTATATAGTAAAACTGGGGTTTACAGGGGTATACATTTTCTTATTTCTGCTCAAAAACATAGATTGTGGGTACTCATCAGAACTGCCTCATGGAGGCAGTTCTAATGAGTATCCACAATCTATGTTCTGAGCAGAAATATGAAAAACATCAGAATTTTTATCTGAAAACTTTCAATTTTTGGTGGTGAAATTTTCAATATATCTGAATAGGCGTGTTTTTGTTATGTTACCAAGCTTCAAGTTAATTGGCCTTTCAGTTCAACAAAAGAAGTTCAAAACAGATTTACAAGATGGCGGCCAGGGTGGTTATCTTGAATTTCCTTTTGGAATGATTTTAGCTGTTTTTTATCTACAAGTTCCCCTGACACAGGCTACGAAGTTTTGAGTCTAGGTGGCCATCTTGTTCATTGGACTGGAACAATTTTAACTATTTTGGTAGTGTCACCTAGACAACATTCCTACCAGGGGTGTAGTTGTCATTTAACGCGAATTGTTGAAGCTGCACAATGGATGATGCACGATTGACACTGATTGATCACAATAGCTCACCATGAGCACTTCACGCTCAGGTGAGCTAAAAAACTATAACTCTGTCAAAGTGCAAAGCAGAAAATGGAAAGGACACTGCAGCTTTCAGTATTTTGTAATTTTCCATTGAACTCGATAGGAAATTAGCATGTCTGTACGTCATAAATTTGATCATTCTGTTTCTGGCATCCTGATCTGAGTACCTGTAATGTGATGATTTATTCAATAAAAAATCAAAGCAGTTTATCTGCTGTATTTTTTAACAGAAAAAGTTAAACACCAGGGCCCAGTTGTTCAAAGCTAACGACATCGTTAGTTAACGATTCATTAAAATTTACATCATGTGATATGCAAATATGCTGAAATTTTTTGCTGAAAAAATGTGAGTAGCTTTTGCAGTGCAAAAGCTACTCACATTTTTTCAGCAAAACATATCAGAATATTGTGCATTGAATCTGCTGAAATAGTTAACGAAATTATCCTTAACGAGCTTGTTAAGCTAATGACGCTTTGAACAACTGGGCCCAGTTTACTGAGATTTTAGCCAACTCATAGCTGGTTAGAACTTTTTATTAGTATATTTGTCTAATACATATGATCAACTTCTATTGATATGTAATAAAAATGTAAAATGATAATACCCCACCATTATCATGTCGTGGGCAGATAACTCTGTCAAAAATTGACGAAATTTGCCCATTATAACATCAATGCATGTACCAAGTTTGGTTAAAATCCCTTGACATTTACTCAAGTTATTGTCCGGAAATGAACATATGGGCATCTGGGGCAGATAACTCTGTCAAAATTTGACGAAATTTGGCCATTAGCAATCCCAAACCAGATCTCCACAATATCAATGTGCACACCAAGTTTGGTATAAATCCACTGATGTAATCAAGCTATCATCTGTAAAGGAAATACGGACGGACGGACTACTGACAGATGGAAGTTCTTACAAGAGGTGGATGCTATGAGGTTATTCCTTTGATGTTTCTTTGATCTTCTTTAACCCCACAACTACCACATACTACTATTTTTAACCCTATAATGACGGAATAAACCAGACACCAATACAAATGCTAACCTCCCAATGTACCTGGCATATGTATGGACAGACAGACACACGGACATCCAACGTGAAACCATTATACCCCGCCACTATTGTGTGGTGGGGTATAAAAATATAAAATGCTATCATTATTAGTTTTCAAGTTATCACAGGATCTGTGTTGTTCCAGGTGTTAATCTTAATGTATTAATTTATGGCATATAACTGGGGATCTATTTTCTTACAATGATGATGTTTGTTGTCACACTTGTACTGCCATGTTTTAACTCTTTTCCCATTAATGGCGATTTTTATTGTCTGATGATAACCTTTGCAAACAGTTTGGACCCAGATCAGGCCCGACAAAACGTCGGGCCTGATCTGGATCCAAACTGTTTGACACTCTGATGGCATTTCTGAAAGATTTTTTTTTTTTTAATGATTTTTAAAAAATCCACGGACGACAAAAAAGCATGTAAAATTACCCAGCATTCAAAGACTGACAAAATGTTGGGCATGCCGTATGGTCTGGATTGAAACTGTTTGACACTCTGATGGTATTCCTGAAATATTTGAAAAAGTTAATTTTTAAAAAAAATCCACAGCTGACAATAAAAAAAAACATGCTAAATTACCCAGCATGCATAGAGTTGATGTCTTGCTACAAAAAATTTTTTTTAAAGCAAAATATGTTTCAGTGTTAGCTGAACTTTCGTCCACACCAGAATGACGACATACAATGTACCAAATTTCACTTGTGAAGTTGATCTTTACATTTAATATTCATTTCCATGAATCAAAAGGCCCCACCAGTGAACCTAGATATAAAACCTAGATATATAGAATTAAGGTAAAAAAAAAAAGCAACATGTTGCACAGCAGTCCATAGTGCCCTATCAGATGAAGCGAGTATCTATTTGATCAGTGTAAGCTTTCAGCATGTGATATACACCCTAGGTAAGTGGTATTGTTCTGTAATGTGACAAACCAGATTCAGTAGATTTGTCCATACACCAACTTTGATCTGCATAGGCCATACAGTTTAACCGATTAAAGACTGAATCAAGTCTCCAACACTATATATTGGAAGAGTCCATTTACGATTTTAGGTATGTCAGGCTATATAATTTAGATATTCTTTAAGAAAAATGGGTGAACTATTTGCAAGCAGAGGAGACCCTGATCAGACACCGTGTTCTGCGGTGTCTGATCTAGGTCTGCACTGTTTACCAGTTACCCTTTTAAGGGTCTCCAGCCTTCAATGGGTTAAGAGATATAACATGGATAAGCTGTTTTTTTTCTGTAATATAAAATGTGGGTCAGTAGGTCAAAGTTAGCCATATTGGTTATGGTGGCCTACTTATGGTACACAACATAACAATTTAAAAAGATGTACCCAAACTCAGCTTTAGGCTAAAATTCCAAGTGGCTTTCAACAAAATACTTGTCCCACTGCTATTTACAAGAATACAAGATATGGAATTATTCCCGGTGGTACAGCAGGGAGGCTATTATTATTATAATTATTATAACAGAGAATATGGTACTGTACATTAATTAAATATTGAAAATTAAGATCTTTACAGACTGGATTTATATCTGCCTTGGAACCACAGACAATCTGTAATACTTTAAAAGGAAATTAGAAGCAATTCTTTCTGACACAATGAAGAAAACCGATCTATTGATGCCTAAAACGGTACTGACAATTCCATCTAACAATCCAGAAATTAACATTGCTTCCAATGAAAACTAGCCCATCAAGGGAGGTATTAAAGAAGATGGTTTAATCATAGATGGAGAATCTGATCTCAGACCAAATAGCAGAGGAAGGCAAGTGGTTATTATAGCCATACCAACTAGCAATTACAAGAGACTCTGGTTACCAGTGATCAGATGGTAATTAGACATAGAACTGTCAGTAGGAAGGCGGTAATTGTTCTAGGAAGAACACAATCTAGAAATTACTGTCTCACAGCTCTTGACTGGCACAGTGGCTCAACTCGTAGAGCATCCACTTTGTGGCTGGGATGCTGTGGGTTGATCCTGGGCGGCTGAGTCATATCAAAGACTTCATTACGAGAACACGCCTATTCAAATATATAGAAAATTTCACCTCCAAAAACTGAAAATTTTCAGATAAAAAACTCTGATATATTTCAAATTTCTGCTCAAAACATAGATTGTGGGTACTCGTTAGAACTGCCTCGGTGAGGCAGTTCTAACGAGTACCCATAATCTATGTTTTTGAGCAGAAATAAGAAAAATAATGTATACCCCTGTAAACCCCAGTTTTACTATATAAAAGTGGGGTTTAAGGGGGTCAAAATTATAAAGGTATGTTTTCGTGATGTTAAAAATGGTACCAGCTGCTCTTTCCCTTGCAGATGCCAAGGCTGATTTGAGTCTTCGCTGGGTGCACAGTCACCTTGTTGGTTAGTTGCAGCTTAATTTTTTCTTCTCAAACATATATTGAGGGTACTAGTTAAAAGCATCTTGTTGAGTTGCTGCTAATGACTAGCCATGTTTTAATGACGAAATAAGAAAATCCAGATACCCTCTAATCTAGAGCTTAATTTGCATTTAAATATTTTTTTTATATTCCTTGAGAAAAAAAGGCTTGGAATTTTGTTTGTATGAATTCCAAAGGAGGTACTTGAAATAAATATTGGCCTTATTTCTTGAATGTGTGTGTGTGTGTGTGTGTGTGTGTGTGTGTGTGTGTGTGTGTGTGTGAGGGTGGGGGACAGCTAAGAATGTATTCATGTTATGTACCAACTTTTACCTGCGCATGGTCAGTTAATAGTCAGAGTCTAAAAGAAATGACCTAGACTGGCTCCAGTCTCCAGTGACTATATAATTTTTTCTCATAATCCTATTTGAAAATCCACTAAAATAAAACCAAAATAATATCATGACTGTAAAGGCTGGTCTAGAGTGGTTCATTTATACATGTCTATTCTAACAGAGTTCATAGGTAAGAGTGAGTATCAGGTAAATATTTTTCTTATTTTTCCATGAAAACATATGTTGTGTGTACTCATTAGAAGTGCCTCAGTGAGGCACTTCAAATGAGTACCCACAACATATGTTTTCATGGAGAAATAAGACAAATATCAAGCCTTTTGGATTGACAAAAGCACCTTATCAAGAGCTATGTGAGTTTGTGATTATCATCATGATTTCAGGATCTGACAAAGACTAATGAGAAATGTACATATTTGGTTATTCTGGCTCCATTCACGACAGTTAATCTTTGACAAATCTGCAGTTCAATGCACACTGATTGTCAACAATTATTCTTGTTTCCTATGAATCATAACTGTGATTAATGATTTCTCCAATACTTTCTCTTCATCATCCATGAAGTTCCTGACTGAATTTCCTCACATTTATGGCTGAACCAAGGCAACTAATTTTCATAAAATCTTCAAGCACAATTATCAGGCTGGGTGGAGGAATAAACTGATGCAACAAATGAAATATGTTTTTCCCTTATAAACAGGGCCTGATTTTTCAAGTTCATCATTTCCAGACCCTTAGATATGATTTTTATTAAATGCCAAGCCCTATTTCAGCAGGTTAATTAGTTATCAAGAAGAATTCAGTGGAAAGTGGTGTCCTGGCTGACAGTGTCTATGTGTTACTGTTGTAAACGTCATGGATGTTAGGGCTAATTAAGCAATACAGGCCACAGTCAAAATCCTTGAAACAGTGACCCAGTAATGAACAGTTATTAAGTCAATGATTTGTTAACCCTTAAAGTGCCAAGCAAAATTTGTAGCAGACAACATTTATTTTTATTTTTTTTTATTTTTTCAAAGAAAACAAGTCTTGATATTTCATGTGAATTGTCTGCCAAGCAGATGATTTACATGAAATATCAAGACTTGTTTTCTTTGAAAAATTAAAAAAAAATATTTGAAAATGTCATCTGCTGCAGTTGTGATTGGCGCTTTAAGGGTTAAATGGTGACTGATATGCCTTCCTAGTACATTACTTTTCATGGACACATATTTTTTTATCAGGTGATCCAGTTTACATACAAACAAAACGTCAGTCAATGATTTGTTCAATGCACGCTGGTATACCTTCCTACTACATTAATTTTCGCAGAAATCAAAATTTCATTAGGTGACCTGGGTACAAGACATTGAACAGCCAATCAATGATCCTTTTTCTTACAATGTTACTTGACCCTTGTCCTGCTGAACCCAGATATGCCCTGCCTTTGCAAACAGTGCTGATTCAGATCAGTTGGCTTCTTCAGAAGCTAACTGATCTGGATCTGCACTGTTTGTCATTAAGCATGTGAATTTGTATCATTAACCTTTATCAAATAATCCGATTGGCTGAAAATTAGAAGTGGGTGTGGCATCTAAATTTAATCAGTAGGACAAGGGTTAAGTTCACAATGATTCAATTTTCATCAGGTGACCCAGGTAAAGGACAATGAACAGTCCCACCAACGATCTGTTCAATGCAGACTGGCATATCTTCCTACTACATAACTTTTCACAATGATCCAATTTTCATTAGGTGACCCAGGTAGAGGACAAATGAACAGCCAGTCAATGATCTGTTCTATGCAGACTGGTATGTATCTTCTGACTACATTACTTTCCACAGAGATCCTATTTTTATCAGGTGACCAAGGTATAGCATTACAAACAGCCAGTCAATGATCTGTTCGACATTGACTGTTATACCTTCCTTCTGCATCACATTCAAACATGCTAAAAGAAACAGAAAACTGTATGTTGCTTTCTGCTAGCTGATTCAACAAAAAGTCAGTTTTCTCAGCTATGTTTCTGTGTGTTTCAAGAATGTCTTCTATGTTGTTTCAATTAATTGCCTGCGTTAACAGGTCTTCCATCCGTTTCAGTTATTTGCTGAAAAGTACTAGGGTCAACAAAGACTACCAAACTAAAGAACATATGTTCCAAGAGTGTTTTCTGTTTTAGTTTGTCAGTTTTCTGACAGCTTGTTAGTACATGGTGATAATTTATTGTTCATAGATATGATTTATTTCTATCTTTACCCTGCCAACATCATCATCTCTGATAAAAGAAGATTTGTTTGTCTTTTGTCAGAAATAGACAAACATCTAAAGTTCAATCATTGCAAGGAGAAATAATAGTCTGGCAAATAACTGAGCTGAAACATGTGAAAACAGCCTTTAACCCATTATGGTCTGAAGACCCCTAAAAAGATAATTAGCACACAGTGCAGACCCAGATCAGATGCCGCAGAATGCGGCATCTGATCTGTGTCTGCACTGTTTGCACTGTTTGCAAACAGTTCAACCATTTTTCTGACATACCTAAAATTGAAATTAGAATCTTCCAATATATATTGTGGTAGAGTTCATTTGGGTTACAATGGGTTAAGTGATAAGACAGTGAAAAACCAGATCAGCCTGCACATTGATTGCTTTGCAAATGAGCTAAGAGTCATTTCCTCAGGTTGCAGCTTAATTGTTCTAACCATTGGAGTACTAAGATTGAAGAAATGCAAGAACATTTATGAAATTGCTTATAGACGCCTTAATTTGGCAGCCTGTTGTGTTGTTTTACCGTATTTACCCTGCATATTGGGATGCCTGGACTCCTTACCATACTTGTCCTAAAATTTGAGCAAGTCTTGTTTTATTACCTATGGGAGTGTCAAAAACTACTGGATGAGTGGCAGACAGTGTAGACCATGACCAGATACCACATTCTGATCTGAGTATGCAATAATTGCTCAGGCCAGTCTGTCCCAATTCTTAGGGTAAATACAGCATGTATTTTGAACATAAAGATAGATGAAATTCACAGACAAGTTTTTGGCATGTGAATGTTGCCATTTTTTAATACGAAAACTAATTTGTTCAGATAGAGATGGGAGGTTTGTGGTGTATCTGAAGAGCAATTTTAGGACTTTTTGGTAGACACATTGTTCTCTGTCAAAAAGCAATGATTAAAGAGAAACCAACCAGGACTTCTGAAGGAGAACTATCTATTCTTATGACCCAAGAAGAGTAGCAAATGACACATAATCCATGATCTATCAGATCCAGGACCTAAACTACAGTTAACATATTTGGCATCATGACATTTTCTTTAACTTTGTCTCTATTTCTGTAGAGTTCATAGAAAATCAAAGCACTCAGAGTGCTGATGGGGATGGTTGCCTGTAATTATACAGGCCTCACATTTGTTCAATATTTCTTATTAATTCATGTTAATGCAACCATTTTCAGTACTCAGTTTTTGGTGTTAAAATCTTCTTTTCAATGTCAAAAGTCATATGTGAATTGTACGGTTCTAAAATTTCATACACCAAAGTGTCTGACAAAATGGCATATGTAAACAGTGCAGACCAGATCAGACTGCTCCTGAAGGAGCAGTCTGATTGGTCTACACTGTTTGCCATTCCACTAACTATATTTTAAAGAAAACAACTACATAAAAAGTGAATTTAGACAAAAATGTATGGAATAAAGTGTTCAAAATTTTAGGAAATATACCGCAATACCATATCTATAAAGTCCTTTTGAGTACAGATAGCTCCTTTTCAGTTCTTTTCGGTAAAAAAGGATGCTTTTTGTTGTTTAGTGGGACCATGGCTCGCATTACAAATTTTATCCAACATAGATTTGAAGCATTTTACTGGCATATTAACCCTTAAACTGCCAGTCACAACAATTTTCGTCTGCATTGTCATCTGCTTGTGATTTTAAAATTTATTTTTGCAAATAGTGTGGACCCAGATCAGATTGCTCCCAGGATCCACACTGTTTGCCTGTATGCAAAAATAGGTTTGAAAAGTTTGCAAGAATATTCAGCAGATGACATAAACAGACGACATTTTCAGATGCAGGTTTTCTCAGCATTTTAAGGGTTAATATTTGTCAGCTGATATTGTATTCAATATGATTAAATTCTTACTTCTTCAAAAGTTTGAAGTTTTCTTCGGTTTTGTTTATTTATTCGCTGTTTATAAGCATCCAAGTGTATAAGGCTATATTTGAATGCAGAACTTAGCATTATCAGGGAAGTATTTGCGCGGTAGTTATTAGGCTAGTAGTAACAGGAAAAAGGACTGTGAAAATGTGGTATGTCAAATCTGGTGGCGGTTTGGCAACTGGCCCCAAATATCCAAATATGCACTGGCTGGCAAGATGTTAAAGAACAAGAGCTGTCCCAAAATAGCCCACCTCAATGGCAGCTTGACTGCCTATGGCACAATAAAATTCATCACCTAAATATAATTATATAATGTTGACCCCCTTAAAC
The DNA here is from genome assembly GCA_964016985.1 of Anodontia alba. NCBI lineage: Eukaryota > Metazoa > Mollusca > Bivalvia > Lucinida > Lucinidae > Anodontia > Anodontia alba. Next base: position 18,128,334 of record OZ024832.1, on the reverse strand, counting down.
CCCACTTTTATATAGAAAAACTGGGGTTTACAGGGGTATACATTCTTTTCCTTATTTCTGCTCAAAAACATAGATTGTGGGTACTCGTTAGAACTGCCTCAGCAAGGTGGTTCTAAACTGCTTCAGCAAGACAGTTCTAAGAAGTACACACAATCAAAGTTTCGAGCATATATATGAAAAATATCAGAATTTTTATCTAAAAAATTTTCATTTTTTTTAATGGTAAAATTTTCAGTATATTTGAACAGGCTTGTTTTCATAATGTATCAGAAAGTGTAATGTTAAACTTCTCCAAGTCAGTGGCATTTAACCTGAAGGAGGGCTGGGCTAGTAAAACTTTGAACTGGTATCTAACAGCAACTGAAAATGAACTTAATGGGACAGGATGTACTTTTCCCTATATCTTAACCCTTGTCATGCTGAATAAATTAAGATGCCATGCCCACTTCCAATTTTCAGCCAATAAGATTACTTGATCCAGATTATTGATATAAATTCACAAACTTATTGGCAAACAGTGCAGATCCAGATCAGTTGGCTTCTTCAGAAGCCAACTGATCTGGATCTACACTGTTTGTAAAGGCAGGCATATCTGGGTTAAGCAGGACCAGGGTTAATAATGTAGATAACTATTATATCTTCCTGTTTGAGTTCCTGCACACGTTCTGAAAAAAGGGTCTACTCTAAGAGGAAAGAATTTGCTTCCCTTTGGAGCAAACTCTTGCCTTATAAAGTAGAACTTTTTTTTCAGAATGGAGGCAAAGCAAAGTTATCTCCTCTGTTAGCACTTTCCCTTCATACATGTATTTGTAATGTATGAAAATGCATAACTGTAAATAAATATTAAATATTTAGTGATAGTTTGTAAATGAAGCAAGCAATGAAGATATAAAAATCTTCATAATATATAATATCTATCATAGCACAATCACTGGCAAAATCACAAGACATGACGTTTACCACATCCCATAAACTCATCTAACAAATCAACTTACGCTAAGGTGCACAACCCACAAAAATGCATTGACATGATTATACTGTCAAATATTACTAAAATATTCCCAACGCTTTCAGCATTTTGGTGGTTATCATATTTTCACATTTTTTTTTTGGCCTCTGGAAGGCTATTTATAACTATTGATACAGAAATCTTACATTTGACAAATTCATTGGTAATTAAGGTCTTATCAATATGTATCTAAATGCCAAAAATTATCAAAAAATTCCAAGCGGTTTAAAAGTTATAACAATTTTCACAAACTGATTACTGATGGACATACCTCGGCAAGGCTATTTACAAAGAAATCTGGCATTTGACAATTTCATTGATTAGATCTTATCAACAGGTATCTGCATGCATAAAATTATCAAACTATTCCAAGCAGGTTAAAAGTTAGTGATTTTTACAAACTGATTACTGACAGATGGACATGTCTCGGCAAGGTTATTTATAAAGAAATCTGACATTTGACAGTTTCACTGGTTGTAGGTCTTGTCAATATGTATCTGCATGCCTAAATTATTAAAATACTTTTAAGTGGTTTAAAAGTTATAGGGATTTTCACAAACTGATTATGGACAGACATATGGACATGGTGATTATAGGGCAAACTGATTATAGACAGACATATGGACATGGTGATTATAGGGCAAACTGATTATGGACAGACATATGGACATGGTGATTACAGGGCAAACTGATTATGGACAGACATATGGACATGGTGATTACAGGGCAAACTGACTATGGACAGACATATGGACATGGTGATTATAGGGCACTCCTTGTAAGTCCTGCCTTCCGATGACTTTACTGCTGGTTGTACAATTTCAGATAGCAATATAGGGATCAAACATGGTTTTTCATGCATTAACATTCACCAGTTCCAGAGGGAGGTGTTGAAAACCGAGGCCTATGGCCTCAGTTTCAACACCTCCCAAGGGACCTGGCGAATTGCATAAAAACTGAAAACATTTGCTACAATTCGCGTTATTTCTTACACTATTTTGTTTTGCCTTTTCACCGATGTCTCGTGAATGTAATTTCCACTGACTATGCTTGTTCTAGGGCCGGGCAGTACACATCTCGTAATGGCAGAAAATCTGTGGCCCTGGTACGATCATATTGAAAGTTGTGTAGCCATGCATTAACAACACGTGATTTGCAGTTAATGCACGGCTGTTAATAACGTGCAACATTGCTTTTTATGCAATAATCCTTGTTCATAAAATGAATGATAAACATTGTAGACCTGATCAGACTGCATTTGGCTGTGTCTGATCTTGGTCTACACTGTTTGCTCAGGCATTTTTGACCCAAAACTTAGGGTAAATAGGACAATTATGTAATGAAGGTTTTTGCATGAAGCAGATCAATTCAGTTTTACTAATACCATTAAATCTGTTAAATTTTGCTCTTGAGAAAAAAAAATCAAATTCATTTCTGATTTTTTTAAGTTGCTTCAGGAATAATTTCTAGTAAAATAGAATTAACTAACAGACTAGTAGCCAATGAAATAATTTTCTATCAACTGCAGAGTCTACAACCAATACCAATTCTGAGCAATAAAAGTTCAAATCCAATTATCTTGGGACTTAATTTAAGGAAACGGAGACATTTTATGTCATTTTTATGACATGTTTTAGACTGAATTTCTAATTATATCTGATTTCTTAGCACAAAGTCCAATAAAATAGAATATATTCAATTCTAATAATCTGATGGAATCAGACTTCTCTGTGCCACCCATAGATCAGTAGGTTTGGTTTATCATTCACATGTTAAACTAAACAGCCTTGGTTAAAATCACATTCAGGGCAATATTCATGACTGTACAGGGTTCCCTTGGCCAAAAGTATACTTTAGAGGCAAACTGACTAAGTTCACCATGTGAATGAATAAATAAATCTCAGGACTATATCCAAACCACATCTTCAGATCATGCACAGAAAAAGTCTGCAAAGTTTTGAAAAGACTCTATGAAGAGTTGCACATACAAGATACCTATGTATATACCACATGTATGACCCACTGCCAGTATTTAATGAAATCTTGATTAGAACACATGTATGACCCACTATCAGCACACAGTAAGGCCTTGACTAGACTGCAATATGCAATATGCTATTGATAAGACCATAATTTATGTATGACCTATTATCAACATACAGCAAGGCCTTGATTAGACCACATGTATGATCTACTATCAGCACAAAGTAAAGAAATGATTAGACTATATGTATGACTCACTATAAACATATAGCAATGCTTTGATTAGACCACATGCAAGACTCACTATCAGCATACAATGAGGTTCTGACTAGACTCCATGACACTGGACTAGACAACTATCAACACATAAAGGCCCTGATTACACTTTATATGTGACCACATTTTTCCATGAGATGGCTCAAGTAATTCTGTGGTCAGTCAGAGCACAAACAAAATTAAAATTTGGAATGACATGGATACTGGTTTCTTATACATATACCCTACTGAACTCCTGAGTTCAATAAAGCCAATTATTCCGATACTGAGGCACCTTTTTTGGATTTGAATCTATGTATATTTAATGGTACAGTTTCCACCAAAATTTATGATAAACGGGACGATTTTGATTTTGATATAGTCGATTTCCCTTTTCTGGATGGTGATGTTACCTGGCGTATCTCATATGGGGTATACATATCTCAACATTTTAGATTCGCCAGAGCTTCTTCAAATCTTAGTGACTTTAACTACCGTAATAAAGACCTTACTGCCAAACTTCTTATGCAGGGCTATCATTATTTTAAACTTCGTAAGGCGTTTTCGAAATTTTATCACAGACAAAGTGCCTTGGTAGAAAAATATAACGTCAGTCTGAAAACATTTCTGCAACAAGGTATATCAGAACCAGAATTTTTTGGTGACTTAGTGTATAGATTTAGAAAAATTGTGGGAAAATCTAACTTTTCAGAGCAATTCAGAAAATTAATTAACCCTTATAAAAGAATCAGTTATAGTCTGGATATTATGCGGCAGACTGCATGCTTAGTTATCAACCCAGTCATTGTTGATGGCTATGCTTCACTCTTTAATTGCATGATGGTGGTTTGGGCCTCAGACTCAATGACGGCCTCTTAAAACTTTAACCAGTGGACTGGGGCTTGACGATTTGTCTTTGGCTTGGCCTGCCGTGGTTCAACTATTGGTTTTCATTTACTTTGTCACACAATAGAATTGGCGATGAGTACTCATCTTTGTTTATCATAGTGATAAATTTGATTTTTTTGTTTTTGCTTTGATGCATTGAACTAAGTTGGGAGCCTTTATGCAAACCAAATTTTTATGTTTTTCTGTATTAAGAATTACATCAGGACCCAGGGTGAATTTCGCTGGCTGTAAAAGTGCTTTAAACCCCCGATGGTTAATCCTACTGACCGTTCTAAGGTGGTGGTCCCGGTGTTAGTCTTACTCTTCGTTGCTTTGTGGTTTATTCTACGAGGCGATTTGTTTTATGTCTTGCCTTGTGTTATTTTGTTTTTGTGTTTTTCAGTCCTTTTAGCATTGCGATTATCCTCGCTTGGGGAAGTGAGAGCTAGTCTTGGTGCTTTTCGTAGGTTTGTTCAATTTGCGCTTGTTTGGTTTTGTCTGTTTCCTCTTCCTCTTGGTGTCTTGGAAGGGCTGTGGTTTGTGATTGTGGCACTCCCTGGACTTTTCTCTTACCCTTTTTTAGTAATCTAAACTTCACAGAAATTCTATACAATAAACTAAGCTTAATTCAATTCTAGATTAATTTGTCTCCTTTACAACTGAATTAAATTATCCTGCCTAGGGAATGTGTCAACTTGTGTAAAAATGTACGGATAGAATGCTTTCAAGGTTCTCTGTAAGTTATTTTGAAGAATAAACACAAGTATTTTTCTCTCTCCATGAAAATAGGCACATGTATTATGGGATCAACTGTCACACTTGTCACAGAAACATTATTTGAACTAGATCCCAACACAAAAGCATGTTGAGTGGATCAAAGTTTTTCATGTTTTCTTACAGAAAGGTTAGTTATTGCCTTGCCGAATGTGGGTGTACAGTAAAACCTGTGTAAGACAGCCACCTTCGAGACTGACTTTAAATAGTGCTTGATGTGGAAAAAGTTGTCTGTCTTATAAAGGTACATGTCATGTAATTTTGCTAGCAAAATTACATGACATGTACCTTTATTAGACAACCACCTTTCCACATCAACCACTAAGGTCAATTTCAAAGGTGGCTCTCTTACACAGGTTTTACTGTAATCAAAGTTTCTGATCATACTGTGTGGAAGTGCAAGCTGATCTGTGCCTCTCCTGTTTGTATTAAGATCTTCTTTTAGTCTGATAGGCTTACTTTATTATTTGAGCCATAATGTAAGACATTGTACTTTGGTCATCCAGTGAAGACTCAGATTGAAATATGTGTCCATGCAGTCTGATCAGTCTTTGCTGGACACTCTTTGGATGATTTATAAGAATCCATCATGAGTGTCCATGCAGGATAGGGAAATCTCACCCAAGGGGTACGAATTTCAACCAGGGATGAGGCTTGCCAAGCCCCTGGTTGAAATTCCTACCATGAGGGTGACATTCCCCTATCCTGCATGGACTGGCCCATGATGGATTCTTTTTCTCCCACCTTTAAGTGGATTGTTTTCTTTTTCTCCCACCTTTAAGTGGATTGTTCCTAGGTCATGTGAGATAGACGTTTCTCACATGGGCAAAAGGCCTATCTCATATAGGCATCAGTGTGAGAAAATGGAGATTCTGATCAGATGGCACAAATTTGCAGGCTGATCTGAGGATTCATTGGAAGCTCATGTCTGAAGATCCACTTATCACCTTGCAGTTCACTTTCTGCAAGCTTCAGGGGTAGGTTCATAACCTCAATTAACAGTACAATCATACAATACATTTTGTCTTATTAACCTTTGTCCTGCTGCATAAACTAAGATGCCATGCCCACTTCTAAGTTTTAGCCAGTCAGATTACTTGATCCAGATAGTTGCTCTTAATTCACATACTTAATGGCAAACAGTGCAGATCCAGATCAGTTGGCTTCTGCAGAAGCCAACTGATCTGGATCTACACTGTTTGCAAATGCAGGATATATCCAGGTTCAGCAGGACAATGGTTAAAAAGATGCTTTTTAAAATAAGGACTAAGGTTCTTTCTGTGTCTACAGGGCAGTTTAGCATGAAACAGCTGTAGGGATGACGTTTTAACACCTAAAGAGAAATGGTTGAGAATTCAAGATGTAAAGCCGACACATTAGTGCTCAATAAACTGATAATATATGGAGAAATGTTGACAACTAAAAGTGCAACTCCTCCAGTTTGTGATGAAATAATGACAATTCAGAGTGAAATTTTCTCAGATTAAACTGCTGTAATGACAGTTTAGAGAGAAGTGTTGACAGCCATGTCATTTTAGAATGCATAAAATAGAACAATATGGACAATAACAGAGGAATGGATAAAATTCAGAGCTGACATGAAGACAGCATTGTAGTGTGGGCCATTCTAAGGTGTAAGTGTTGTGCTTGAAGCTATCAGTAGTCTATCTTTAACTGTTAGCATTGTTAGCTGAGCTGTTCTGAGTTGTCAGTGTAAATTGTGCTTGAAGTTACCAGTTGTCCATCTTTAACTGTTAGCATTGTTAGCTGAGCTGTTCTGAGTTATCAGTATTGTGCTTGAAGTTACCAGTAGTCTATCTTTAACTGTTAACATTGTTGTGTGAGCTCTTCTGAGTTGTCAGTGTTGTGCTTGAAGTTACCAGTAGTCTATCCTAAACTGTTAGCATAGTTATTTTGCCAGTGTTGTTTTTGAAGCTACTGTCAGTGTTGTATGGTGAGCTGTTCTAGGTTGTCAGTGTTGTGCTTGAAATGATCAGTAGTGTATCTTTAACTGTTAGCATTGTAATTTGAGCTGTTCTAAGGTGTCAATGTTGTGACTGACGCTAACAGTAGTCTATCATTAACTGTCAGTATTGTAATTTGGGCTGGTCGAAGTTGTCAGTGTTGTGCTTGAAGCTATCACTAGTCTATATTTAACTGTCAGTATTGCAGTGTGAGCTTATCTTAGTTGTCTGTGTTGTCGATGAAGCTACCAGTAGCCTATCCTTAACTGTTAGCATTGTAATTTGAGCAGTTCAAAGTTGTCAATGTTGTGCTTCAAATTATCAGGGCCCAGCTGTTCAAAGCATCGTTAGCTTAACAAGCTTGTTAAGGGTCATTTTGTTAACTGTTTTAGTGGATTCAATATACAATATTCTGATATGTTTTGCTGAAAAAATGTGAGTAGCTTGTGCAAAAGCTACTCACATTTTTTCAGCAAAAAACTTCAGCATATTTGCATATCACTCAATGTAAATTTTAATGAGTCGTTAACTAACGACATCATTAGCTTTGAACAACTGGGCCCTGAAATTGATTTTTAACTGATACAATTGTAGTCTGAGTTGTTCTAAGTTGTCAGAAGTGGCTTAAAAGCTACCTATCTATCTATCTTTACTTGTTGGAGTTGTTTCAAGTTGTCAGTGTTGTGCTTTAGCTATCAGTAGTCTAACTTTAACTGTCAGTACTGTATTTGGAGCTGTCTAAGCTGTCAGTTTTGTGCTTGAAGATATCAGTAGTCTATATTTAACTGTTAATATTGTATGGTAAGCTGTTTCAAGCTGTCAGTGTTGTGCTTGAAGGTATCAGTAGCCTGTCCTTTACTATCAGCATTGTATAGTGAGCTTATCTAAGTCATCAGTGTTGTACTTGAAGCTATCAGTATCCTATCTTTAACTGTCAGTATTGTAGTGTGAGCTGTTCTAAGGTGCCAGCATTGTGCTTGAAGTTAACAGTAATCTATCTTTAATTGTCAGTATTGTATAGTGTGAGCTGTTGAAAGCTATCAGTGTTGTGCTTGAACCTACCAGTAGTCTAACTGTTAGTTATCAGAAAGCTAGGTTTAACTGTCAGTATTGTATAATGATATGTTCTAATTTACCAGTGATGTGCTAAAAGCTGTCAGTAGTCAATATTTAATTGTCAGTATTGTATGGTGAGCTGTTCTAAGCTGTCAGATTTTGTTTGAAGCTACCGGTAATCTATCTTTAACTGACAGTATTGTAAAGTGAGCTGTTCTACATTGTAAGTGTTGTACATGAAACTTCCAGTAATAAATTCTTAACTGTTAGCCTTGTATAGTGAGCTGTTCTAAGTTGTCAGTGTTGTGCTTGAAGCTGTAAATTATATATCATTAACTGCTAGCATTGTATAGTGAGCTGTTCTAAGCTATCAGTGTTGAGCTTGAAGCTGTAAATTATCTAACATTAACTGTTAGCATTGTATACTGAGCTGTTCTAAGTTGTCAGTGTTGTGTTTAAACCTATCAGTAGTCTATCATTTACTGTTAGCATTGTATAGTGAGCTATTTTAAGCAGTCAGTGTTGTGCTTGAAGCTATCAGTAGTCTAACATTAACTGTCAGTCTTGTATAGTGAGCTGTTTGTTTGGTTTGAGGTTTTACGGCCCAGTCAACCCAATGGGGTCATGTTGAGCGCAGTCAGTTTACCTAACCATACGTTTACTGGGCAGGCTTAGTCCTCCAAGTGGTTAACCAGTTTTGTGCACATTCTTTCACCAGAAAATGCTGTTCTAAGTTGTTAGTATGTGCTAGAAGCTACCAATAGTCTAGCATTGTATAGTGAGCTGTTCTTAGCTGTCAGTGTTGTGCTTGAAGCTATCAGTAGTCTTTCCTTAACTGTTAGCATTGTATTGTGAGCTGTTCTAAGCAGTCAGTGTGCTTGAAACTATCATTAGTCTATCATTAACTGTTAACATTATACAGTGAGCTTTTCTAAGCTGTCAGTGTTATACTTGAAGCTATCAGTAGTCTATCATTATCTGTTAGCATAGTATATTGGGCTGTTCTAAGCTGTCAGTGTTGTGCTTGTAACTATCAATAGTCTATCTCTAACTTATAGCATTGTTTAGTGAGGTGTTCTAAGCAGTCAGTGTGCTTGAAACTATCAGCAGTCTATCTTTAACTGTTAGCATTGTATAATGAGGTGTTCTAAGCTATCAGTGTTGTACCTGAAGCTATCAGTAGTCTACCTTTAACTGTTAATATTGTAAGGTGAGCTGTTCTTAGCTGTCAGTTTTGTGCTGTAACCTACCAGTGGTCTATCTTTAACTGTTAGTATTGTAGTATGAGCTGTTCTAAGTTGCCAGTGTTGTTTTTGAAGTAAGCAGTAGTCTATCTTGAAATGTCATTTTTGTAGTGTGAATTGTTGTAAGCTAACTATGTTTTGCTTGAACCTACCTGTAGTCTATTTTTAACAGTCAGTATTGTAGTGCAAGCTGTTCTAAGTTGCCAGTGTTTTGCTTGAAGCTACCAGCAGTCTATCTTCAACTGTCAGTATTGTAGTGCAAGCTGTTCTAAGTTGCCAGTGTTGTGCTTGAAGCTACCAGCAGCCTATCTTCAACTGTCAGTATTGTAATGCAAGCTGTTCTAAGTTGCCAGTGTTGTGCTTGAAGCTACCAGCAGTCTATTTTCAACAGTCAGTATTGTAGTGCAAGCTGTTTTAAGTGGTTAGTATTGTGCTTGAAGCTATCAGCAGTCTGTCTTCAACTGTCAGTATTGTATGGTGAGCTTTCTAAGTTGCCAATGTTGTGCTTGAAGCTACCAGCAGTCTATCTTCAACTGTCAGTATTGTAGTGCAAGCGGTTCTTAGTTGTCAGTGCTGTGCTTGAAGCTACCAGCAGTCTATCTTCAACAGTCAGTATTGTAGTGCAAGCTGTTCTAAGTCATCAGTGTTGTGCTTGAAGCTACCAGCAGTCTATCTTCAACTGTCAGTATTGTATGGTGAGCTGTTCTAAGTTGCCAGTGCTGTGCTTGAAGCAACCAGCAGTCTATCTTCAAATGTCAGTATTGTATGGTGAGCTGTTCTAAGTTACCAGTGTTGTGCTTGAAGCTACCAGCAGTCTATCTTCAACTGTCAGTATTGTATGGTGAGCTGTTCTTTGTTGTCAATGTTGTGCATTGTGCTGTTAGTAATACATCTTTAACTGTTGGCATTGCAGTGTGTTAATTTTATAATTTGCAGCCAGCACTAAATATATCTTTTCTTTATAACATGCCAAAGTGTAAAGAGACCATTTTTATGAATCAGCAAGTCCAATGCTGTATGAAAAATATCACTGATTTGTAGCTGTCATCTGATTTTGTCACCTGCATACTAAGGATTAAATTATTTATTCTTGACTCTTGAGTTCATGGACATTATAGAAACTTGTCTAATGAAAGAACTCATCAACTGAGTGAACACAGACTAAGGCCTCTCCTATATTCCTGTCAAATAAATCCCAATTCAAAAATGTTAACTGAATTTACAACTTCCCCCCAGTCTTTATCTAAAGTCAATTCCATTTAGATTCTGTCTTTTGGCAATTAGTCTAAAAGCTCTTCTGAAGAGTGTTGTCAAATCAATGAGGACTGCATCATTGAGTGATGTCACTTCAAAACCATAAATAACCTGCATTCCAGACTCAATTTAAATGAAAATAAATCTTAAAATTTCAATAAATCATAAACCTCAAGTGCAAAACAACCCAAGTAACAAGTGTGTATGCTTGTGTGTGTGTGTGTGTGTGTATGTGTGTGTGTGTGAGAGAGAGAGAGACGGACAGTACATATGTAGAAAAACAATGGATAGCAAATCAACCAGCTCTCTCTTCTACAATGAGGTAAGCAGAATGCCAGACAGGACACACCGAACACAGCAACAAGATAATAAAGAAGACAGAACATTACGAAAACATGCCTATTCAAATATACTGAAAATTTTACCAACAAAAAAATGAAAATTTTCAGATAAAAAATTCTGATATTCTTCATATTTCTGCTCAAAACATAGATTGTGAGTACTCATTAGAACTGCCTCAGTGAGGTGGTTCTAATGAGTATCCACATTTGAGAAGAAATAAGAAAAATAATGTATACCCTTGTAAACCCCTGTTTTACCATATAAAAGTCGGGTTTAAGGGGGTCAAAATTATATAGGCATGCTTTTGTGATGCATGAAAAAAAAAAGCCTTGCAGCCAGCAGCCACAAGGAATGAACAATGCAAAAACTATTGCCGTAGAATGATCAGTAGTAAAAACTACTGCTGGGATATACAGTAAAACCTCAATGACTCAAACACCAATGACTCGTTTACCCATTATGAAAACGCGCCTATTCAAATACACTGTATATAGAAAATTTCATCTCCAAAAATCTGTAAATTTTCAGATACAAAAACTCTGGTATTTTCCATATGTCTGCTCAAAACATACTGTGGTTGCTTGCTCTTTAGAATTGCCTCACCAAGGCAGTTCTAATGAGTACTGACAATCTATGTTTTTGAGCAGAAATAAGAAAAATAATGTATATCCCTGTAAACTCCAGTTTTACTATATAAAAGTGGGGTTTAAGGGGGTCAAAATTTTATAGGCCTGTTTTCCTAATGATGGCTAATATTCCAACCATAGGAAATACTCTTGATAGCCCAAGAAAGCAAATATTTATGGATATTTACAGGAAATTTTCTCATCTTGTAATAAAATGTATGTTGTGTGTACTCATTAGAATTGCCTCATTGAGGCAATTCTAATGAGTACACTCAATATACCATTATTGTACAGAAGATTGAAAAGGCATCCCTAAATTATATCCATTTGCCTCCTGCCCTGATGTTATGATTAACCCTCAGTGGCTCAAACTACCCATGTATAGAACAAATTTACATCATATCCCAAAGATGTTCGAGTTATTCAGGTTCGCCTGTAAATTGATTTGATACCAAATCTGCTATGGATATTTTGGTTGTCAATGCAGCATTGTCAAGAAATCGCCACAGGAAGGGTTGAAAGTGGGTGGTTACGCATTACAGCTGTAAGTTTTGTTAGTATTTATATAGATCTAATGTGTAACCACCCATTTTCAACCCTTCTTATGGCAATTTCTTGACAATGCTGCATTGACAAACAAAATATCCATAACACAAATAACCATATGTGTCTATCGTGTGTGCATGATGATATGCTGAACTTCTAGCAAAGTGCAAAATTAAATAAAGGACAATAAACACCACATATTTCCACGTGTTTTCTATGGCTTTGGGTACACCTTCAGCAAGCGAAAAATAATTCAGCCAATATGCGTGAAGTGGGTGGTCTGAGATTTACTCCACAGATGCCGGTATCAATGGGCTGTTGAATGTAATTCCCTGTTTTTAAATAATTCCTTCAAAACATTTATATCGCTCATGAAACACAGAAAATGCAATGTCTGTTTACCTTTTTTTGAGTCCTCGAATGCCTGTCCAGATGTCGCTCTATTTGATTCATGTTCTTAACCGATGGTTATGCATTCTTTCATGTGGTTAGCGTGCATAAAAATAAAATCTGCCCCTGAGTACCCATTACACATTTTTCTGGAGAAATAATACAACTATTAATATGGAAACTCCACTTATTTCGAACTTTATGTGTCTAAAAATGCCGGATGAGTGGCAAACAGTGTAGACCAGCTGAGACACCAAAATCTGCAGCATTTCATCTAGGTCTACACTGTTTGCTGGAGCCTGTCTGTCTGAATACAAACAGTAAATACTGGAGGCGAAAAGATTCATTGAAATCGTATCATGATACTTTATCTGACTATATGCGTATCGTATCCTGAGAAAAATATTGCAATACCTGAAGATACACCCAAAAGTACATTTTCCAAAGAAAATGATAGTTTTTACATATTTCAAGACCATCTTCATAATGCATTACAAAGCTCTAAAATGTTACTAAAATATACTGATCACTCACATGACAAACAGGGTCATCTTACACAGGCATTGTTACACAAGAATGAACCTCTGAGATGGTTTTGAACCCGTTTTACAAGAGTATTAAAACTTTCAAGCTGTTACTTATGCATGAAAATAGTATCATGATACGTATTGTATTGTGAGACAAATATCACAATACTTACAATATCTTGAGGTGACTGTATCATTATAGCCCTAGTAAATACTGTAACAATGTTTGCCATTCAACTTTTACTTTTAGAAATATGAAATGACTTATTCAAAGTTTACAAGAAATACAGTAAGAAATGTTTTGGGTAATTATTAAATGTAGGTTTTCTCATATTCTAGTTCAATACATCAGTTCAAGAAGATTAATGTTTTTCTTCCCAAGACCTGTTGTCATGAATAGACACAGGACAAACTCCAGTCTGACAGTTCCATTCAATCAGACTGCTAAACAGACAGTAATTTCCCAGAAATTGATGTGAAATCAATCAAACTTCAATCCAAACCTAGTTATCTTATATCTACTAGGTTTTATAAGGAAATACTTAGAGCAAACTATCTTACTAGAGGAACAATTTCCACTAGATACATGCAAACTTGGTAAAAATACCATGTTATGGAACATTTTCCCTTTCCTTTTCAACGAAGTCTGATTCAAATTCTTAATTTTCAGTTTTTCTACTGCTGTAACCTTGCAAGTTAGGTCAAGGTCACAAAATCTAATCAGTTCTTTGGTATGTCCCAATTATATATCCATGAAAATGAATCCAACCACTAGTTCATGATATTGTGCAGGTAAGAAATGTTATGCCAATGCCAAAGGAGTCCACACCAAAAACAATATGTCCTCCTCCCCTTAGCGGGTGGAGGACATAAATACATTAAAACAAACATAAAACCCAAAAAATTATATTAACCTGCACTTTAAAACAGTAGACTCCAACCAGCCAAACCAATGGTGAATTTCATATTATATAGCTTACTGTTGTTTTGCTCATGTGGTTCTAAAAGTGTGGAAACCATATTTTCCCATACGTGAACAGCAGGCTAGAGAACACAAAATAGAGGTCTGGCAATTATGCACCAACTGATGGCCATTAATTTATTCAGCAATTCAGACATAGTCGCTGTGACAGAGCTAACAGATAGTGTTTGATGGCAACTTATTATACAGCTATTTAGACATTGTGACAAAGCTAACAGGAAGTGTTTGATGGCTACTGTATTATAACACTATTTAGACACTGTGACAGAGCTAACAGGAAGTGTTTGATTGCAGCTGTATTATACAGCAATTTAGATGCTGTGACAGAGCTAACAGGAAGTGTTTGATTGCAGCTGTATTATACAGCAATTAAGACACTGTGACAGAACTAACAGGAACTGTTTGACAGCAACTGTATTCAACAGCAATTTAGACACTGTGACAGAGCTAAAAGGAACTGTTTGATGGCAATTGTATTATATAGCAATACAGACACTCTGACAGTGCTAACAGAAAGTGTTTGATGGCAGCAGTATTATACAGCAATTTAGTCACTTCAGACAGCTAAGAGGAAGTGTTTGATGGTAGCTATATTATGTAGCAATTCAGACAATATGAAAGAGCTAATTGGAAGTGTTTGACAGCAGCTGTATCATACAGCTATTCAAACACTCTGACAGAGCTAACAGGAAGTGTTTGATAGCAACTATATGATGCAGCAATCCAGACACTGTAACAGATTGATCAAACAGGAAGTGTTCGATGTCAGCTGTTTTATACAGCTATTTAGATACTGTGACACAGCTGTCAGGAATTGTTTGATGGCAGCTGCAGTATGCAACAATCCAAAACTGTGACAAAACTAACAGGAAGTGTTTGATAGCAACTGTATCATACAGATTTTCAGACACTGTGATTGAGTTAATAGGAAGTATTTGATGGCAGCTGTATTATGCAGCAATTTAGACACTGTGATGGCACTAACAGACAGTGTTTGATGGCAGCTCTTTTATGCAACAATCCAGACACTGTGTCCGAACTGTTCAATGGTAACTGTATTATACAGCTGTTTAGACATTGTGACTAAGCTAACAGGAAGTATTTGTTGGTAACTGTATTATACAGCTATTTTGACACTGGGACAGAGCTAATAGGAAATGTTTGATGGCAGCTGTATTTTACAGCTATTTAAACACTATGACAAAGCTAACAGGAAGTGTTTGATGGCAGCTGTATTATACAGTATTTAGAAGCTGAGATAGACAAGACAGTATGTGTCTGTTGGTAGCTCTATTATTCATATTTTAGTTTAAACTTTTATTTCATGTATAGTATTATTCCTTGTCCTGCTGAATAAATTAATAAGCCACGCCCACTTCTAATTTTCAGCCAATGAGGTTACGATCCAGATTGTTGTTATAAATTTGCATACTTGATGGCAAACAGTGCAGATCCAGATCAGTTGGCTTCTTTAGAAGCCAACTGATCTGGATCTACACTGTTTGCAAAAAAGGGTATATCCGGGTTCAGCAGGACAAGGGTTAACATATTTAAACATATACAAGACATGTATTTACAACATTATAATATTATAAAATGGGATTCAGAAGAATGTCAACTGACTTATGAAGTTTGTCTATTCACATTTTTAGACCATCCTTGTGGCATTCAATCGAAAGTAACTGTTGTCAGCTGTATTATTTGTAAAGCTATTTAAAATCTGTGACATAACTAACAGAATGTCTTTGTTGGTAGCTGTACCTATTTAGACACTGTGGCTGAGGCAACAAGAATCATCTGTTGGCAATAATTGTATTAAACAGCTATTTAGAATCTGTGACAGAGCTAACAGGAAATGTTTCTTGGTATTTTTATTATACAGGTATTTAGAAACTGTGACACAGCTCCCAAGAAGTGTTTATACTACACAGCTATGTAGACATGTGACAGAGCCAACAGGAAGTGGACATGGCCACTGTATTAACCCTTGTCATGCTGAATAAATTAAGATGCCACACCCACTTCCAATTTTCAGCCAATCAGATTAGTTGATCCAAGTTATTGATACAAATTCACATACTTAATGACAAATAGTGCAGATCCAGAACAGTTGGCTTCTGAAGAAGCCAACTGATCTGGATCTACACTGTTGGCAAAGGCAGGGTATATCCGGGTTCAGCAGGACAAGGGTTAAACATCTGTTTAGGAACTGTGACAGAGCTAACAGAAATTGTTTGATGGCAGTTGTATTAAACGGCACTTTTTTCAATATAACAGAATTAACAGGAAATGCTGTTGCATTATTCACAATGAGAAGCTGTGACAGAACTAACAGGAATTTTTGTTGGTAGCTGTATTAAATGGCTATTTAGACATTGTGACAGAGCCAACTGGGATAGTTTCTTGGCAGCTGTTTTATACTGTTATTTTTAGTCAAGACTCTCTAAACATAAAATAACATACATTTTGAAAAGAAAATTGCACCTAGCAAAGATCCTGATGATCATGTACATTTGCCGAGCCTGTTCATTTGCTCACAGTATTTTAAACCCTTGTCAAGCTGAATAAATTAAGATGCCACACCCACTTCTAATTTCCAGCCAATCAGATTACTTGATCCAGGTTTTTGATAGAAATTCACATATTTAATTACAAACAGTGCAGATCCAGATCAGCTGGCTTCTTCAGAACTACACTGTTTGCTATGACAGGGCATTTCCTGTCCAGCAAGAGAAGGGTTAAGAGCCACACATGTTAGTGAGTTGTGTAGATTGCTAGGGGCCTACAATGCTCACATCCCAGATAAGGTCCATTTCTACTTTGAGTGGCTCAAAGGCTTCCACATCACTTTGAACTTCAGGTTCTCTTGAAGTGGATTAAGTTGTAAAATGTTTTTTTTTCACCATAACAATCAAATGCCTATTAGTAGTAATACAGCAGGTTATAAAATGTATCAATTAATTTCACAGTCAATTGATTCTGACCTGCTTTATCAATCAGTTGTACTCCAACCATAGCTCTAGTTAAGGTGATCATTTGATGACAATTTGGGATAATGTTTGTTAGTTTATTTTGCCAGAAAACAGCTAACATGTTAAAAATATTCATTAGGACTGCCTCAATGCAGTAATGCTAATAAATGTCCACAACATGTTTTAATGTAAGAGTACCCAAAAATATTTTCTGAGTACTCCTTCATCTGCAGCTATGTATAACTTAATTAGAATCCATTTATAGGTTCCTCCTCCTCTTCAGGTTCTCAATGATGCATCTTTTTATTGCCTGAAAAATTGGTTTTGTGATGATGATGTACGATGATGATATGCTAAAATATCTAGGACAATCTACACTGAACAGTTTAAAAATACTTCAGTGTCAACATAATAAAATACAAACCTCTCAATTTGTGTCTCTAGAACCTATCACAGATTAACCCTGGTCCTGCTAAATCCGGATATACCCTGCCTTTGCAAACAGTGTAGATCCAGATCAGCTGGCTTCTGAAGAAGCCAACTGACCTGGATCTGGGCTGTTTGTCATTCAGAATGTGAATTTGTATCAACAACCTGGATCAAGTAATCTGATAGGCTGACAATTAGAAGTGGGCATGGCATCTTAATTTATTCAGCATGACAATGGTTAAAAAGAAAAACAAATTGGTTGCTGGAAATCTTTACACATTACGAAAACATGCCTATTAAAATATACTGAAAATTTTACCACCAAAAAATGAAACTTTTCAGAGAAAAATTGTGATATTTTTCAAATTTCTGCTTAAAACATAGATTGTGGGCACTCGTTAGAACTGTCAAGGAGGCGGTTCTAACGAGTACCCATAATCTATGTTTTTGGACAGAAATAAGAAAAATAAGGTATACCCCTGTAAACCCCAGTTTTACTATATAAAAGTGGGGTTTACGGGGGTCAAAATTATATAGGCATGTTTTCGTGATGCTACTATTAATTTTTTTTATGAAACTTTCTACAGACATCATTTGCAAGAAATCCATACATAAAGTACCAATATTCCATCTACTATGTTTATTATATAACATAAAAAAATTGTATAAATATTTGGCTCTTTTCCTAGGTGCTACTCATTTTTTTTTTTTTTTTTTTTATGAAACTTAAAAGACCCATTCTACAGACATCTTTTGCAAGAAATCCAAATATAAAGAACCAATATTTCATTTAGTTTTCCAAGGAGAGTGTTTTAACCTTTACCGTTCTCTGGGCATTTTTGGCAGACGACAAACAGATGATATTTTTTCTTATTTTTACCAAAACAACAGGATTTGACATTTCATGCAAATTGTTTCCTTAGGAGACAATTTGTATTAAATGTCATATCCTGTTCTTTGGGGGAAAAAAAAAGAAAATTATTTCAAAATGTTATCTGCTGAAAATGCCCAGAGAGTAACTCTCCTGGTAGATTTTTCTGTTCAAGGGAGACAACTTTTTGTGCATTCCTGATTGCTTTCCTACATACCAAAACCCCTTCTGAAAATGGGTCTACTCTAAAAGCAATGAATTTGCTCAAGGTACACATGAGTTGGTATTGATCATGCAGCAGTTCCGCATATACATTATTGTACCTAAAAACCATGTCACCTTGCTTTTCCAATTTTAAAAATACAGTCAAACCGCAATAACTGGAACACCAATGGCTCATTTACCATGGCTAATTCAAATTCATTTTTTGAGTCCCTATGAAGTTCTTCCAATGGCTGAAGAAAAGAGATAATTCAGCAAATTTTCTTATTTTATCATGAAATTATATGTTGTGTATAATTAGAATTGCCTCAGCGAGGCAATTCCAATGAGTACACTAAACATAAAATTATTGTGTGAAAGACTGAAAAGTTTTCCCTAAATTATAGCCATTTGCTTCCTGACCTGGTGCCATCATCAACCATCCATCGCTCAAACTACCCATATCTCGAGCAAATTTCCGTGGTCTCAAAGGTGTTTGAGTTATTGAAGTTCAACTGAACATGCATTTTAATAAATGAATTATATTCTATCTGCAGCTCAATGTGTAATAGTAGTCTCCCTGTTCTAGTTGTACACATGCAATTGCAAATGATTCTTGCTAGTTTGCAGATACTGACTCTTTACCGAACACCACTCGAAGAAAATGTTTTCAATAATAATATTACTTAACCCTAGTCCTGCTGAACTTGGATATACCCTGACTTTGCAAACAGTGTAGATCCATTAAGTATGTGAATTTATATCAACAATCTGGATCAAGTAATCTGATTGGCCAAAAAATAGAAATGGGAGGGGCATCTTAATTTATTCAGCAGGACAAGGTTTTAAAGACAAAAAAATAAGTTGTGTCTGAGTCATTACTCTTATCACTGACAAGAGACTGGGCACAATAAAACCCAGTATACTGTCATAAAGTGATAGATAGGTAGAGGGCCCAGTAGAGGAATTTAGCATTGGCTTATTTATCTGATCCATCAGTAATATCCTCTCCAAAATATTTATTACCCCTCAGAAGACCTCTTTGCTATCCCCCTGCTGGGATTTTATAATCACCTCTTTATTACATGTCTTTGATCTATCTTGCATAGTGCCCAGGTAGGGGCAAGAATATCATTAGTGAAAGGTACCACTTTTGTTCTCATTTTAGCTATGTCTTTAGTTTGCATACCCCTTTATGATTTATGGGTAAATGGATATAAGGGAGACAAAATAATTTTGACAGAGTTGCCTCCCCTGAAAAGTATCCATGTTTGTATATCACCCAAAACTGGATGAAAATTATTCAAATTCTTATTATGAGAAAAGGATTTGTACTTCTGGGCCCAGTTGTTCAAAGCTAACGACATCATTAGCTAACGATTCGTTAAAACTTAAATCAAGTGATAAGCAAATATGCTGAAATTTTTTGCTGAAAAAATGTGAAAACTACTCACATTTTTTCAGCAAAAAATATCAGAATCCTGTGTTTTAAATCTGCTAAAACAGTTAACGAAATGACCCTTAACGAGCTTGTTAAGCTAACAACACTTTGAACAACTGGGCCCTGACCGCCAAGTACAATGTCCACATAAATAGTACATGCTGAGATGATTTTAAACTTATAAAGGAGTCACCCGCATCCCTTGGATTTTACTATATAAAGTACAGGAAATATGGATAAGTTTTACTCAATGAAGTTCCCATAATTAACCATGATGAACCTTATCTCCGATATAATTAAATTATTTTTGGCATAAACATATTTTTCACAACATTTATTTTCACTGATTACTGGAGGAAATTACCTTCATGCCATTTCAATCCTCAGAGGTCAAAATCTGTTAAATCAATCAGTTCCACTTTTTTTATATAAAATGAGGTCTTCGAAGTTAAAATGAACCTTATATCACATAGAACATCTACTAAGTTCCTAATTACTGATAATTTCTGGTAGGACATGATATTTTTGTGTGTGTATGTTTTTTGTTGCTTTTTTTTGTACCAATGTACGTTGTGGTACTGATTTGAACTGCCACAGTTAAGAAGTTCTAAACAGAACGAATACCATTATGTTTCGGTGCAGTGGTATTCAAGTGATAACACTGAAATTACAGTACAGTTTCAAGAGAATATCAGTGTCACAAGAAAGTACATAGATATGTAGTCCATTAGAGTGGTAAACCTGTAACCACATGAAGTTTCCAGCAAGTTTACACTCCACTCACATACCACTGGAAACTAGTAGTATATTACAGCGTAAATTTTCTCCGGGGAAACTGTTTTTTTTTTCTGTAATAAGTTGACCCTGAAAAGTAATACATGAACAATATTGACTCTGTGCACCTTTGGGTCTGCAAAAGGGTATACTTTTAACTTGTGCACACAAAAATATAGGTCATTAAGACACAAACTCTTAACTTCTTTTGTACCTTTCAACTTCTATCTAATTTGAGTGTTTTCTGTACTAGAGTTTTGAAAAATATTTAGAAAACTTGACGAAACTTAGAGTACAGGAATATATTAAATAACTGAATAATTTTATGTGTTCCTTGATTGAGATTTTTTTATGGATATTGACATGTGTTTCTGTCATTGCCTGACATTCTGAATTAGGTCATGTTAGTACATGAATATGGTAAAATGATAAGAACTTATAGGGTGGGCCAACACAAAAAATGTTCACCTTTGTCATGCTGAATAAATTGATACCACACCCACTTCTAATTTTTAGCCAATCAGATTATTTGATCCAGGTTGTTGATATAAATTCCAGTATTTAGTGGCAAACTGTGCAGATCCAGGTCAGTTGGCTTCTTCAGAACCAACTGATTTGGAACTACACTGTTTGCAAAGGCAGAGCATATCCAGGTTTAGCAGGACTAATGTTAAAACTTGTGGCCCAACCATGTGAATGAAAAATTTAGCAAACATGATAGGTGTTGGCACACAGGAATGCCTGTGTAGTGCCAGAACTCAACCAGCCAGTGCAGCCATGCAGGGACGAGCTACACAATGTAAAAAATTGTCTTCAAATATTGAACATTAACCCTGGTCCTGCTGAATCTGGATAGCTCCTTTGCAGAAAGTGTAGATCAAGATCAGTTGGCTGCTGAAGAAGCCAACTGATCTGGATCTGCATAGTTTGTCATTCAGCAGTTTGATTTGTGTCAACAATCTGGATCAAATAATCTGATTGGCTGAAAATTAGAAGTAAAGTGGGCATGGCATCTTAATTTATTTAACATGACAAGGGTTAATGAACAAACTATATAGTATCCAGTAATTTTGTAAATTGACAGCAAAGGCCCTATACGATGACTAAACTCTACAGCTGCAAGGTTGTAATGCATGCTGGACACACAGTCTTATATATATAAAAAAAAAAAAAAAAAATAAAAGAATAGTAGACAATGCAAAATACCCCGCCACAGCATTGTCATGGAACTTGGAGTAGCCACAAGCTATGTTTCAGATCATAAATTACAAAATTCTTCTGCACAGTCTTTTCTCTTCATCAGGACACATTAATTACTCAAGTGTAATTTAGTTGTATCTGAGACTGTCTGGTGGACTTTATCGCCTGCATCAGCCTACAGGATAGTATATTAGCAAAAAAGTATACAATTTACTATGCTTTCAACAGCTTTCAGGATGTCATTCTTTCTTGGCGCTTTACAGAGAAGAAGTTAATTTGCAAACTTTTGTCATGATTTCATGCAAAACTATTTGTAATAACTACCTATGCACAAAAAGTTTTATTCTAGTCATTGTTTTTTTTTTTTTTTTTTTTTTTTTTAATCAAATATTTTCCCTTTTTCCCATAGTAAAGAATGAATGCAGATTATGCAGAAACCTGTAGGATGGGTAACTTGGAGGCAGATTTTCAACAAGTTTCCCTTGTTCAAATTTTCTGAATTTTCACAATATTGTTGAGAAAAATCAATAATTTAAATTCAGCAAAGAAAAGTAAAACAAATTTTCTTGGACAAAATTAAAAAAAAAATCACTTTACTACAGTTATTGTATAGGTCAGACCAATTTTTGGCCAATAATTTAATTTTAGAGAACAAAACATAGAAACAGAAAAGAAAAATGGTTTCTGATAAGATATGCTCAATCAAAACAAAATGTTTTTATTTAAAATAAAACGCCAAAGAAAAACCATCTTTTCCAAATGATGTCAAAAGGACAGTGGGCAGAAAATAAATGCATTGCACCTGGTTGTTGTTTTAAAATATCCTATTATTGTTTTACCAGGATCAAGCAGAGGGTTTATATATTTAAAATTGTACATTTCTTTCTTATATATACATCATTGTTAATATAAATTTTACACTTTTCATCTGAAAAATAAACAAGCGGTCATACAGTTTGTTTATATCACTGCCAACACATGCAGGCGAGGAAGTTTGTCTTAGATTGACTCCATTTTGAAGTTCTGGATATGTTCTGGAGAAATTTTTCAGGGAATATTGATTATGAACTTTCAAAAAATCAATGTGCCTGACTTAAATAACTAAATACATGTGAGTTAGTTTTTATCTTGAGAAGAATACATGTAAGGAAACTACCAAGAGAATAATACAGCCAGTTTGGGCTTAGATACAACTAACCTACCAAGGGGGGGGAGGGGGGGAGAGGGGGGGCACCCGGGCGGGGTGTGGTTACAAATGGTAGTCATTCAGATGTAAGCGCTGACACTACATTGTATTTATATGTTTAATCACAACCATTCATCTAGGCAAATTCAGCAGACAACAAATTCATGATACTAATATTTTTCTCATTTTTCTCACACAACAAACTTTGACATTTCATGCAAATTGTCTCCTAGGAGACAATTTGCATGAGCTGTCAAAGCCCATTTTCTGTGAAAAATAAGAAAAATATTTCAAAATATCATCTGCTGAAATTATTTACCCAGCATGCTTAGCATGGTCTGAACATCCAACTTCAATCATTTAGTGTACATATTTACAATAAGCATACCAATCACTGTTGATTATTTAAAGCAAAATATTACACTAGAATAAAAGCTATCAAGTTAACTCTTAAAACGCCAAGAAAACCTGCATCTGAAAATGATGACTGTTTATGTTGTCTGCTGAATATTCTTGCTAACGTTTCAAACCTATTTTTGCATACAGGCAAACAGTGTGGACCCAGATCAGACTGCTCCTTTAGGAGCAGTCTGATCTGGGTCCACACTGTTTGCAAAAATGACTTTTAAAATCACAAGCAGATGACAAAGCAGATGAAAATTGTTGTGATTGGCAGTTAAAGGGTTAAACTCTGACAGGTTGCTGAAATTCAATAGTTATTGACAATACCTTTACTGCCGTACCTGGGCAGTCTTAGCTGCCTGTTTGTACAGTTGGAATTCAATGCTTAGCATGTTGGGTAAAAAATACAGCATATGTTTGAAAATACAGTTGACTATTGTTATCTCGAATTCCAAGGGACTCTCTGAAATACTTCGAGACATCCGTACATCGACATATCAGATTTGCAGAATTTAGGAAAAAAATGAATTGAACAGCCGCATTTAACAAATGTATATGTAATTTGATTCCTGAAGTTGGAGATATATTGAAAATATTGCGGAAAATTTCTCTTCTTTTCCACAATGTTTTGTTACATGTTGTTAGATTTTTATGTTTAAACAGGGACAAGATTATGACTTCGAGATAAGCAGTTATTCGAGATAAGCGAGGTCGAGATAACGAGAGTCAACTGTAGTTTTCTTGTTTTTCCCAGAAAATCAGTATGATTTTTTATGCAAACTGTATGAAATGCCAAAGCCCATTTTCTGGGAAAAACATACATGTACCATCAAAATATGTTGTCTACTGAAATAGCCCTGAGAAAGGTAATGGTTAAATATCAACAAATGACACTTTAAAACATTTTTCTTGCATTTCCATGAATAGGAATTGACAGTTCATGTCAGCCAAAGGAGATGAACAGCAAGAAATGTCAAGTCCTATTTTCTGGAAAAAAAAAGAGAAGGATTTCACTTATCTGTTTCAGTAGCAGTAAGCAAAAGGTTAGCAAACAAGTAATTGTTAGTTTCTAGGATTGTAACAGCGCCAATTATCCTACACAAGAAAACCTGTTTTTCAGTAAAAATGACAGCGAAAAATAACCAGCAGAAACAGTAATTGAAAATGAGGTAAACAGAAGAGAGATAAAGTGTTAAAATACTGTTGAGAGATAACTCTACCACCATGTCAGAGCTGATTTTCCGAAATAAATTCTGGCAAGAACATTTGTTCCTGATGAGAATTGCAGACTTTTAAACTCCACAAACATAAATCCTACCAATGTAACACCCTAAGGACC
Source organism: Anodontia alba (assembly GCA_964016985.1). NCBI lineage: Eukaryota > Metazoa > Mollusca > Bivalvia > Lucinida > Lucinidae > Anodontia > Anodontia alba. The sequence continues at coordinate 18,103,679 of OZ024832.1, read as the reverse complement.
TGGTGTGGAATAATTCTGTGGCTCATTTTTTTCTATCATTTGTCTGGTGATATACTTATCAAGCAAATCATAAACTGAACCTAAAATAACTGCTGCTTTTAATTGCTTTATCAAGTTTTTATGGGAGCAAACACTTCACTGAACTCATATTAAAAACTAGTATGAATGGTATTTCTGGATTTAACCCATCAACACCTGAAAATATTCAATGAACTCTTCCATTCTGAGCACCAGGAAGTTCCATCATCTCAATTAAAGGGGCAATATACAGAAATTGCCTTAACTGTTTCAGTTATTGTAAAATGTTAAATGTCATAGCAAACAGTGTATATCCTGATCATTCTGTGGTGTCTGATCTCCTTTTGGCAAAGCTAGGATTTGTTTGGTTTACTGTAAATGTCCTGAAATTTTTAACACTACACCATACTTTTTTGGCATGAATTTCATTGTTTATGCATTTATTTCACAAAATTGTTGGTGGAATGGCAAGCAGTATAGACCCTAATCAGACAGCCCCTTCTGATCTAAGTCTGCACTATTTCCATATGCCGTTTTCTAGAAACAATGGTGTATGAAATTTTAGGACACTTACGGTAATACAATTTCTAATCTGTAAAACTAATTATCTGTCATCTGCCATGAGCCTTCTGAAAAAACAACACAACAAAAAGCAACAAAAACTAGTTCATACAGGTGTTTTAACAAAATTACCATCCCAACGGACAAGAAATTCCTCTAAACCTGTTCTAACAGAAATAGGAGATTCATCCAAACTTATACAAGATCCAAACCTTCAAATCATCCACACGGGCATCCACATTGTCTGTTTTAACCCTTAAAGTGCCAGTCACAACAACTGTCATCTGCTTTGTTGTCTGCTTGTGATTTTAAAAGTCATTTTTGCAAACAGCGTGGACCCAGATCACACTGCTCTTTAGGAGCAGTCTGAAGAGGGTCCACACTGTTTGCCTGTATGCAAAAATATTTTTTAAAAAGTCTGCAAGAATATTCAGCAGACAACATAAACAGACGACATTTTCAGATGCAGTTTTTCTTGGCACTTTAAGGGTTAAAAAGAGTGGATACACCTCATAGACTTTCTGCCATTTCTACATGGGAGACAACTGTTCTAAGAAAAAAAGTCTACTCTAAAAGGAAAGAATCTGCTCCCAAAAGGGAGCAGATTCTTTCCTTTTAGAGTAGACCTTCTTTTCAGAAAGGAGGCAAAACTATTTTGACAGTTGCCTCCCTGAAAGTGTCACAGCAAAAAAAAAAATAGCAAATGTTACTCGCAAACAGCAAATAAAATATTTGTATACCAATATGTTGGCAGACATCATTATGTACACCAATGTCCCAATGGATATTATTCAAATATACTACTGGTATATATACACCAATGTCACAGTGGATATCATTTGAATAAACTACCAGTACATCTACACCAATGTCCCAGTGGATATCATCGAAATATACTACCAGTATGTGTACACTAATGTGGCGGTGAATATTATCCAAATATATACTACCAGTACATGTACACCAATGTCTGAGTGCATATCATCGAAATATACTACAAGTACATGTACACCGATGTCGCAGCAGTTATTACAATATACTACCGGTACATGTACACAAATGTCACAGTGGATATTATTCAAATATACCCTGAGAATATATCACTGGTACATGTACACCAATGTCACAGCACAGATCAATTAAATATATTACTAGTACAGGTACACCAATGTCCCAATGATATCCTTCAAATAAACTACTGGTACATATACACCAATGTCGCAGTGGATATCATCCAAATATACTACGGGTACAAGAACACCAATGTCGCAGTGGATATCATCCAAATATACTACCAGTACATATACATCAATGTCACAGAGGATATCATCCAAATATGCTACCAGTACATATACACCAATGTCACAGAAGATATCATCCAAATATACTACCGGTACATATACATCAATGTCACAGAGGATATCATCCAAATATACTACCAGTACATATACACCAATGTCGCAATGGATATCATCCAAATACACTACCAGTACATGTACACCAATGTTGCAGTGGATATCATCAACATATACTACTGGTACATGTACAACAATTTTGCAGTGGATATCATTCAAATATACTACCAGTATATGTACACCAATGACTCAGTGGTTATCATCCAAATATACTATTGGTACATGTACGCAAATATCGCAGTGGATATCATCCAAATATAATACCAGTACATGTACACCAATGGCGCAGTGGATATCATCCAAATATACTACTGGTACATGTCTACCAATTTCCCAGTGGCTGTCATTCAAATATACTACTGGTACATATACACCAATGTTACAATGGATATCATTCTAATATACTACCAGTACATGTATACCAATGCTGCAGAGGATATCATTCTAATATACTACCATTACATGTACACTAATGTTGCAGTGGATATCATCCAAATATACTACCGGTACATATACATCAATGTCACAGAGGATATCATCCAAATATACTACCAGTACATGTACAGCAATGTCCCAGTGGATATCATCAAAATATACTACCAGTACATATACATCAATGTCACAGAGGATATCATCCAAATATACTACCAGTACATGTATAGAAATGTTGCAGTATATCATCCAAATATACTACCAGTACATGTACGCAAATATCGCAATGGATATCATCCAAATATACTACCAGTACATGTACACCAATGTCACAGCAGAAAATATTCAAATATACAGTCGACTCTTGTTATCTCGAACTTCACGGGACCTGATAAGAATGTTCGAGTTATCGGTAGTTCGAGACAACCAAATTGTGACGTCATAGGTATGACAACTGTTCGCCTCTGTTCGCCAAAACGTGGTTGGAAGGCACATGTATATGGCAATTTAAATAATTTACATGTACTTCAGTTTGCATTGTTACTGTTTGTTTTAGGAGATGCAATGGTTCTCTTGGAATAATATCATCAATAAATGTTAATAATAATAAATTTCAAAAGTCTCCTGTTGTCTTTTAATACTCCTGCAAATTTGGATTTCCATGTGAGCTATAAATAAATTACTGGTTTCCGGGTTGTGTTAGCTATACGTTATGAACTGGTTTGGATTAGCTCCCTTTGCATAGACGACTCGATAAAGAGTTGACTGGTTTCCGCTTTTGCATAAAACGCTTAAAATGTTAAGCGGCAGCTGTAAGCTAGTTTGGATTATCTCCCCTGGCATAAACGAACCCTCTCAGCGCGGCAAACTGTAGATCCTGCAGAGAAAGCTCGTTATGAGCCGTCTCATCTGGACCTCACTATTTGTGCGGGTATCCGTATCAGTCTACAGGGTCGGAAGGGTTAACATCGGTACCCACGTGTGATTCGTCTATTTGAGGCCGTGCACGACAACTCCTATTAGAAGACTGTGGGACTGTCAAAGACTGGGATCAGCCTGCACGCCCACGAATTTTCCATTATACGCATGAGCCTTATCTGGGCTTACCAAAGAGCACCGCCTGACCAAAGAGTAACAAGCAAAGATTCAGACTTAGCTAGCATGTTCAATACAGGCTGATTTGAGTCGGAACCTGTCGCGCACTGACTTTTCTTGAAGACGCTATACCATTCAGACGGACAGTACTCAATAGTGAAGAGCATATCTAAACAATAAATTAAAGAAACTTCGTTGATTAATCTTCCATAACACTATTCTGAGCTGCTTTTTATCTTACAAATCAATGACACGAGACGGTGTTGAGCGCCGCGTGTCAAACCCGACTCGACATGCACGTGATTTCATAATTACGGATTTTAGACATTGTTTGTGTTGTTTGTAATTACCTGGACAAAGGGGAAAATTAAAATATTGATTTATTTATCAATGGCCTATTATGACTTGCATTAACTGAGAGACCGGCGCCGCCGCATCTTACATTTTGTTTTCCTTCGTCATGGTCCGAGGTCGAGATACGCGGTAGTAAAAACTGTGAAAAATATATTCAGGGACTGAAAATGATGGATGAGATAGCCGAAGTGTCGACATAAAAGTAGTTCGACATACGCGAAGCTGAAATACAATAAATATATAAGGAAAATAATCGGGACTTAGAAATAAGTTCGACATAAGTGATAGGATCGAGATAAGAGGGGTCGAGATAACGAGAGTCAACTGTACTACAAAAACATATACACCAATGTCCCAGTTGATATCATTCAAATATACTACCAGTACATATACATCAATGTTGCAGTGGATATCATCCAAATATACTACCAGCACATGTACACCAATGTACCAGTGGATATCATTCTAATACATGTATACTACATGCATATCAATGTCGCAGTGGATATCATCCAAATATACTACCAGCACATGTACACCAATGTCGCAGTGGATATCATCCAAATATACTACCAGCACATGTACACCAATGTACCAGTGGATATCATCCAAATATACTACCAGCACATGTACACCAATGTACCAGTGGATATCATCCAAATATACTACCAGCACATGTACACCAATGTACCAGTGGATATCATTCTAATATACTACCATACATGTAAACCCATGTACCAGTGGATATCATTCAAACATATTAATGTACATGTACACCAATGTGCCAGTGGCTACCATTTAAATATACTGCCCATTACATGTACACCAATGTCCTAGTAGATATCCATTCAAATATACTACCCATACAGGTACTATATTAAAACAACATATTTCACATTGGCATGTTAACCAAATGATCAAAACATAATTTGAATGAAAGAAGTTACAAAGTTTCGCATGTCTGTTGTAAATAGTAATATTATTTGGTCTTATTCATTTTTCTCTGAACAGTAATCATAAATCAAGATTTTGTCTTTCATACACTCACTGCTTGAACAGAACAAACATATTTTTACAGTTTGATGCTGTCAGCAAAACAAGAGAGGAAATAATTTGTCAAGAATGACATGACAAGTTTAACAATTTCTCAAGTTTTAGTTATAAAGTAATAATGATATTTTTGCATCATTATTTAACCCTTAAAGCGCCAATCACAACTGCAGCAGACGACATTTTGAAATATTAAAAAAAAAATTTTTCAAAGAAAACAAGTCTTGATATTTCATGTGAATCGTCTGCTTGGCAGACGATTCACATGAAATATCAAGACTTGTCTTCTTTGAAAAATTAAAAAAATAAAAATAAATGTCGTCTGCTACAAATTTTGCTTGGCGCTTTAAGGGTTAATGTTTTTAATCCCGGTTATTTGTAGCATAAATGTGCCATTTTTCTATCCCTCAGATATTATGACTGGTAATATGTTACTATCAAAACCAGAATATCATCAATAAACTCTTCCATCATTACATAACAATAGCTATAAATACATCCTCAGAATGATACAACTGTCTCCTGAGATCAGTGTTGAAAACTGCATAAAAAATTACAACTAGAAAGCTTGCAGTTGGCTTTTGATCGGTATTGCTTGTTTCCACTTGTTAAGGAGTATTTGCTTATAATTCTTATCTTGCCCTAAAAACCTATGTTGTTAGAAGCATCTCAATGAGGCACTTCTAATGAGTACCCACAACAAGTTTTTTTTTTTTTGTTTTTTTTTTTTGGAGAAATAGAGAAAATTATCCCTGAATTATCATCAAATACTCCTCCTTAACAAGTCTTCTGCATTTTAAAAAAGTTCAATGTTTTTTTGTTGTTATTTTTCATTAACCCTTGCCTTGCTGAATAAATTAAGATGCCACTCCCACTTCTAATTTCCAGCCAATCAGATTACTTGATCCAGGTTTTTGATAGAAATTCACATATTTAATGACAAACAGTGCAGATCCAGATCAGTTGGCTTCTGAAGCTGTTTGCTAAGACAGGGCATATCATGTTCAGCAAGAGAAGGGTTAATTGTCATGAGGATTTTGTTTTCATAAGGGAAAAATAAATTAAAATGAATTTTAATTTGAATTTAAATAAATTTGATTTCAAGTTTAAATTTTTCCATCTGATTTGATCTTTTTGAACTGATTTTTTATTCAGGCAACTTACAGATAGCCAATTAATGAAACGAAAATAAAATTTTGAACAGCAAACCGATAGTTTTGTTTATTTAAGTCATTTTCAAAACTTTTAAAATTTTAATTTAAAGTTTAAAAACAAATTTTGTTTCATCACTGGAATATCTCCTTGTCATCAAAAGGTGACCAATACCAGAGTACTTTGTGCATTATATATGTCAGTAACTCATCCAAAATAGAAACATAATCATTCAGTTTCCTGTTATAAGAAATGAATTAGTAGTTCTGACCACAAGGTATTCCAAACAAGCAGAACCTCCTAGAGTGATTTTATACTCATACAGAATGTACCTACAATTTCCAGGGGTTTCATGTATAAAGTGTTGGAAACACAGGATAATTTTTACATGGAGATGATTCCACAATTATGTTTCAAATATGACAAATTGCTTTCATCAATGTAACAAATAAAAATACTTTAGAATCTGTACTGATAATTAAGGCTAGCAAAAGAAAGATATAACCAATTAAGTTTTCAATTTACATTTAAAACCCCATATGACATCATAGAATAATACATTGTGGGATAGAAACCTATTCAGATGAACACTGTTTTTCCACTAACGAAATCTTGACATGAGAAAATCCTGATCACCAGATTTCTAAATCTGCGTAACTTTTATTTTCTGATGTGGTTTCCCATGTCTTGTTCAGCAGATCCTATGTTTGGCAATTCACTTTCATATTATGACCATTCATCATTCTTGGGACTCTTGTTAAAGACATTTTACACATAAATGGTTCCATTATGTCAAGGAAAAAAAACATGAAGACCCTGATCAATGGCCACATAGCTATCCTAATGTAGTGAAATTTTTGGAACAATATTCTGTAAAAGATTTAGAGCACATTTCAACCCTTGTCCAGCTGAACCCGGATATACCCTGACTTTGCAAACAGTGTAGATCCAGATCAGTTGGCTTCTGAAGAAGCCAACTAATCTGGATCTGCACTATTTGTCATTAGGTATTTGAATTTGTATGAACAACTTGGATTAAGTAATCTGATTGGCTGAAAATTTGAAGTGGATGTGGCATCTTAATTTATTCAGCATGACAAGAGTTAACAAGGAAAACGTCTTTAATGAGCAAGCTTCATAATTAATCAACTCCATCATGACATATCAAACAGTAATCCGAGGTAACATTAACCCTTGTCCTGCTGAATACTTTAAGAAGCCACACCCATTTATAATTTTCAGCCAATCAGATTACTTGATCAAGTTTGTTGATATAGATTCACATACTTAATCCTTGTCCTGCTGAATACATTAAGTTGCCACGCCCATTTCTCGACCAATCAGATTACTTGATCAAGTTTGTTGATATAGATTCACATACTTAATCCTTGTCCTGCTGAATAAATTAAGTTGCCACGCCCATTTCTAATTTTCAACCAATCAGATTACTCGATCAAGTTTATTAATATAGATTCACATACTTTATGGCAAACAGTGCAGAAGCCAACTGATCTGGATCTACACTGTAGAAGCCAACTGATCTGGATCTACACTGTTTGCAAAGGCAGGGTATATCTGGGTTCAGCAGGACAAGGGTAAATATGGATACATTGAGAATGAGAATGCCAGGGACAAAAACAAAAACAAAATGGTGCTGTAGTTACCATGAGTAAAAGGGTAGTTTAGGACAGCTGTCAGTCAAGACTGGAGAACAAAATACAATAAACTAACCTTGGTTGACTTAACATCTGAAGGTTCTCCTGAAGAACTTGACTTGCCAGAATCTGTAAAAGAAATAATGATCATTTTAACTTGTTTTTGAAACTGAATATTACTCTTGACTTTTTAAACATCAATATTTGTAAGAACTATGGATGAAGGCCAGCTTCACTGATGAAACAACATTCATCAGTTATACTGTACACTCATGGAGACTGTCAAATAAAAACGTTAAACTATAATACCAAGCCATTATTGTGTTGCGGGCAGATAACCCTGTCAAACATTGATGAAATGTACCCATTAGCAATCCCAAACAAGATCTCCTTAATATCAATGCACATACCAAGTTTGGTTAAAATCCCTTGCCACAAGTACTCAAGTTATTGTCCTGAAACAAAAAATATGGGCGTGTCTCGGGCAGATAATTCCATTCAAATTTGACAAAATTTGCCCATTAGTGACCCCAAACCAGATCTCTACAATATCAATGCACACACCAAGTTTGGTGAAAATCCATTGATGTTTACTCAAGTTATCATCCAGAAACAGAAACGAAAATATGGACATGTCTCGGGCAGATAACAAAATTTGATGAAATTTGCCCATTAGCAATCCCAAACCAGATCTCCACAACATCAATGCACATACCAAGTTTGGTGAAAATCCACTGATGTTTACTCAAGTTATCATCCGGAAACAAAATACAGACGGAAAGATGGACAGACACAAGGACGTCCACTGTGAAACCAAAATACCCCGCCAATATCGTGTGGTGAGGTATAAAAAAATACTTTTCATGTACTGGTATGGTACAGAAAAAAACCCACATGGCGAAATGATCACAATTTTTATCACATGATGAAATGACCCAGGATAATTTTATTACAAGTGTCATTTTACCAATATTACAACACATGAACAGCCAATCATTGCCTAATACATGCTTGTTCATGCTGATAAGCATTCATTCAACTTTTAATTTCATAATGTTTAACTCTTGTCCTGCTGAATAAATTAAGATGCTATGCCCTTTTCAGATTTTCAGCCAATCAGATTACTTGATACAGATTGTTGATATGAATTTACATACTGAATGGCAAACTGTGCAGATCCAGATCAGTGGCCAACTGATCTGGATCTACACTGTTTGCAAAGGCAGGACAACTGTTAAGCTTTCAGACAAGCAGAAGATTTAGTTGACTTTTTCCTTCTATAATTTCCTTCAGAATTTTCCCATTTAGTCAATTCTGATCTGAAAACTTTATGATTGTTGCCGTAATTACATAAAGGTTTTACAATTTTTCAAAGTTCCATAGAATTTTTTAAGCTAATAACACAGCCCCTCTATACTTCATGCATAAACATTACGAAAACACACCTATTCAAAATATAGAAAATTTCTCCTCCAAAAATTTAAAATTTTCAGATAAAAAACTGTGATATTTTTCATATTTCTGCTCAAAACATGGATTGTGGGTACTCGTTAGAACTGCCTTGCTGAGGCAGTTCTAATGAGTACCCATAATCTATGTTTTGAGCAGGAATAAGAATAACTTATACCCCTGCAAACCCCAGTTTTACTATATAAAAGTGGGGTTTAAGGGGGTCAAAATTATATAGGCATGTTTTCGTGATGACAATTTTTCAAAGTGCCATAGAATTTTTTAAGCTAATAACACAGCCCCTCTATACTTCATGCATAAAAATAACAAATTCTAATGAGGACATGGTTACATATGCACCCAGGATTTCTGCCATTTTATTTACTGATAACAGATTTACAAAATGTACATAAAATACAATGATCAATCTGAGACAAACTGTAATTAGGCTGAGATAATAAATTCACACTAATGAATTTTCTTGTTCTGGACCATATCAATTTGTGATTCTCCATATCCTTTAACATTCATCACAAAAACATGCCTATATAATTTTGACCCCCTTAAACCCCCCTCAACTGACACATGAAAATATGCATGAATTTAACTCTTTCCCTGCTAATGTTGCCTTTTTTTGTTGCCTGCTGACAACCTTTGCAAACAGTTTGGACCCAGATCAGGCCGACAAAACATCAGGCCTGATCTGCATCCAAACTGTTTAACACTCTGATGGTATTCCTGAAAGAATTTTTGGAAAAAGTTAATTTAAAAAAAAATTCCACAGACAACAAAAAAGCATACAAAATTATCCAGCATGCAAAGAGTTAATAGAACTGGGAATATATGTAAGAGGCCTCATCAACACATATATAAAAAGATTAATGACATACAATGGTAGGACAAATAAACCTTTACACTATAGCAATCACAAGGTTGCTAGTGAATGAACTACTCATGCGTAACATTGATGGTCATTGAAAAAGCATGATAAAGAGAGAACTTATAGTGACCATATATGGAAATGGTTTTGTTTGTCCTATTCTGTGATGTCAGTGCTGATTAGTGCTATTGTAGTGAATGTTAAATTAAATTCAGGCTTCACTAGTTACACTACAGTACCTCTCCAAATGTCATGACCCTCTACAACAAAATTTAACCCTTGTCATGCTGAACCCAGATATATCCAGCCTTTGCAAACAGTGTAGATCCAGATCAGTTGGCTTCAGAAGAAGCCAACTGATCAGGATCTGCACTGCCATTAAGTATGTTAATTTATAGCAACAATCCAGATCAAGCAATCTGATTGGCTGAAAATTAGAAGTGGGTGTAGCATCTTAATTTATTCAGCAGGACAAGGGTTAACAACAACTAAAATTTGAATTAACTCTTTGCATGCTGGGTATTTCTTGCATGCTTTTTTGTGGTCTGTGGATTTTTTTTTTAAAAAATTAACTTTTGCAAAGGTTATCAGCAGATAACAGAAGTCACCACTAGCGGGGAAAGAGTTAAAACCTGCTGTTTATGACTGCACGCCTCAAAGACTGGTTGCAACAGCATTTTAAGGTCTTATATTTTAAGGTCTGTCACAATATTCGGATGGCCATTGTTTTGCTTCTTATAAAGGGTTGTCTGTAAACCATACAGGAAAGTGCATAGGATTGGTCCTCTGAGTACACTTTGCAAAATTGGTTGATTTAACCCTTATCCTGATCAATAATTTAATTAGCCACACCCATTTCTGACTATCAGCCAATCAGATTACATCATATAATGTTTTTGTTCAAATTCACAAACTGAATGACATATAGTGTAGATCCTGATCAGATGGCTTCTTCAGAAGCCAGTGATTATAAATGTTTTGGGGACATAACTGTAGACTTATGGCAACATCTGCAGCTCCGTAAAAGCGGTTTTGACAACAGTATCTCAACTGGTATGGATGGTGTCATGCAAACCAATGATTTGATTACTCTTATTCTGAACAAATGTTACAGGACATGGTTCAATGACCATTTCAACCTGAGACAATTCAATAAGAATGTTTTTGTTTGCATACAGAAATGTGCAACTTAGTGGGAGACATTTAATCACATTATTTCAGATCAACTACCACATTTCCTCCAAATAATGCATGTACCCCTGCAGCAAATTGCAGTTTAAGTCAAATTTCCCACAGCAGTTTGCAGTTTCCTCCTATTACTAATACAAATTCAATGGACATTGCACACATTCTTGAATAACGGTTTCATGTAAGAATTATCTCCCATTTAGTCTTCAGTGGAAACGGCAGGCAGATTAATTGACTATGATTACATCTTGGCACTGGGTTTCATTTCTTAGAAAAAACTTTGATCCATATCTGTTGCATTTCATCAAGCAAAACAGCAATTATACCAGTTGAAAGGATGACACCAATTGTACCACTAAGTGGTACAATTGGTGTCATCCTTGCAACTGGTTTAATTGGTACTAGTGATTTTTGTGTTAATACTGCTTTTAAGGAGCTGAATTTTTATATCATAGTTTGGTACTCATGTGCTTGAACTGGCAGTAGCACATAAATGTGCCAACCCATTTTGCAGACATGTACAGAGGATCACCCCTACTTGCTGCCCTGTATATTTCACAGTCAGTCCTTTACAAGGAGCAGAAAAACGAGCATCAGAAAATTGTAAGAGACCTAGCTAGCTTGAAATGTTGATACAATCTGTGTTTGACGCATGTTAGCAAGAAAAGTGCATTTTAACATGATTTTAATTGCTTGATAACTTTTGTAGTAGAGAATCAGAACATTTGGAGAGGTACCATATTGTAAAACAAAGAAGGGTAAAATAAATGTAACATTTGTAACAATTATACATACATTGTATAATTAAATACATGCATATTGAACCAGGTAAATGTTTATTAAATTGGCATAAATTGTGTCGACTTTTAATATCCTTCAACTGTTTTTCTGAGTATATTAATATTTTAATTCCGCAGTTTACCAGTGTAGAGATTAACCTTTAAATTGTTAATCACATCTGCAGCAGTCTACATTCTGATTTTTTTTTCAGCTATTATTCTTAATATTTTTGGGAGGTATTTTTCAGATAAAATAAGATTTGACATTTCATGTGAAACATTTGCCTAGCAGAAGATTCACATGAAATGTCAAGTCTTATTTTCTCTTAAAAAGAAATAGAATATCTGCTACAAATTGGCATAGCGCTTTAAGGGTTAACCACTGTTCCAGCTAATCAGTGTATCTGATCAGATGATCTCTTTTGATTATAAGGTTTACTGAGGCAAGATGTAGGAAAATACACCTTATCATGCAGGGGCAGTCTGAGAAAACAAATGAGTTATTAACTCTGGTCCTGCTGAACCCTGATACACATTGCCTTTCCAAACAGTGTAGATCCAGATCAGTTGGTTTCTGAAGAAGCCAACTGATCTGGATCTGCACTGTTTGCCATTAAGTATGTGAATCTATATCAACATCATTGATCAAGCAATCTGATTGGCTGAAAATAAGAACTGGGTGTGGATTCTTAATTTATTCAGCAGGATAAGGGTTAAAGTACCTTAGGGGCATAATAGGACAGTGAAGGCCAAAATCAGCGTGCCCATGTGCACAGTGCATCTGATCTTAGGACTTTTGCAATTCACTTACAGAATCATTGGCTACTGTAGATTATGGCAAAAATCCTTTTTCAGATTGAGTGGGTTCGCTGGTTGATCTAGATCTTTACTGTTTGCATATGTTCTGAGACACTTTTTCTCATGTTAATGTTCCAATGTGTCACATCATTAGCCAGTAGGAATAGTTGAGGCATTGGACACATTATAGACTGGCTACTGTAGCAGTTGAGGTACTGAACACATTATGGACTGGCTACAGTAGCAGTTGAGGCACTGAACACATATGGACTGGCTATGGTAGCAGTTGAGGCACTGAACACATGGACTGGCTACATTAGCAGTTGAGGCACTGAACACATGGACTGGCTACAGTAGCAGTTGAGGCACTGAACACATATGGGCTGGCCATGGTAGCAGTTGAGGCACTGAACACATACTGACTGGCCATGGTAGCAGTTGAGGCACTGAACACATATGGACTGGCCATGATAACAGTTGAGGCACTAAACACATTATGGACTGGCTACGGTAGCAGTGGAGGTACTGAACACATTATGGACTGGCTACGGTAGCAGTTGAGGTACTGAACACATTACGGAATGACTATGGTAGCAGTTGAGGCACTGAACACATACTGACTGGCCATGGTAGCAGTTGAGGCACTGAACACATATGGACTGGCCATGGTAACAGTTGAGGCACTAAACACATTATGGACTGGCTTCTGTAGCAGTGGAGGTACTGAACACATTATGGACTGGCTACGGTAGCAGTTGAGGTACTGAACACATTATGGAATGACTATGGTAGCAGTTGAGGCACTGAACACAATGGACTGGCCATGGTAGCAGTTGAGGCACTGAACACATATGGACCAGCCATGGTAGCAGTGGAGGTACTGAACACATATGGACTGGCTACATTAACAGTCGAGGCACTGAACACATATGGACTGGCTACATTAGCAGTGGAGGTATTGAACACATTATGGACACTGGCTACCGTAGCAGTGGAGGTACTGACCACATTATGGACATGCTACGGTAGCAGTAGAGGTACTGAACACATTATGGACTGGTTACGGTAGCAGTTGAGGCACTGAACACATTATGGACTGGCTACTGTTGCAGTTGAGGTACTGAATACATTATGGACTGGCTACGGTAGCAGCTGAGGCACTGAACACATATGGACTGGCCATGGTAGCAGATGAGGCATTGAACACATATGGACTGACTACAGTAGCAGTGGAGGCACTGAACACATATTGACTGGCTATGGTAGCAGTTGAGGCACTAAACACATATGGACTGGCTATGGTAGCAGTTGAGGCACTGACCACATATGTACTGTCTGCTGTAGCAGTTGAGACACTTAACACATATGGACTGGCTACAATAGCAGTTGATGCACTGAACACATAATTATGGACTGGTTACAATCGCAGTTGAGGCACTGAACACATATGGACTGGCTACAACAGCAGTTGAGGCACTGAACACATATGGACTGACTACAATAGCAGTTGAGGCACTGAACACATTTCACAAAACAAATGGTTGTTTTTTTTAAGTTGAAAAATACATATAAATTTAGCATAAATATTAAAAGTGAAAACTAAAAAATTAAATATAAGTTAACAAGTCTTTGTTACAATTACCTCCACCCCCACCCCCCACCACCCCCTTTGAAATTTTAGAACAAATATGGTAAGGAAAGGTATCTGACTATTTAGGTATAGATATGCGAGTGGTAAGATTTTGCTACCATGGCCAGTCCATATGTGTTCAGTGCCTAAACTGCTACTGTAGTTGGTTCATATGTGTATATAAAATGATGAAGATAATTTTAACATCTGCTGATGTGTGTAAAAAAATTGCTGGCTGATAGGCAAACAGTGTAGATACTGATAAATGCCAGTTTCTGATCTGGGTCTAGGTTGTTTGATCTAATTTGTCTGCCTAAATACTTGAGTATTCATGCTGTCTGATCAGTTTTTGCTATTTACTGGTAGTACTGCATCCCCAAGGGAGGATTATGTGTAGGATGTCTGCATGCCATTTTTTTATCAGTTTTAACTGCTCACTAGTCTGATCAGTTTTTGCTATTCACTCTATCACAATCTATAGCGTGTTACTATAAACAATGAAGATTCTAGTTAGTACAGGTGGATCTACTGTTTTACTACAACATAATGTCATGGTTGGTTTTGCTGTGGCCATATCACAATTTACATCACAAAAACATGCCTATATAATTTTGACCCCCTTAAACCCCTCTTTTATAAAGTAAAAATGGGGTTTACAAGGGTATACATTAATTTTATTATTTCTGCTCAAAAACATAGATTGTGGGTACTCGTTAGAACTGCCTGAAATGTCAAGTGCTAATTTCTTTGAAAAAATACAAAATGAAATAAAGAATAAAACTGTTTTCTGTGGCAGTTTTAGGGTTAACCCTAGACCCTAGGAAGCTATCAAGAGACAACAGTAGACATTGCAGAACCAGCTGGTTCTCAACTTGATTAGGTACATTTTCCTCTCAGCATGTCCAATATAATTATTTTTCAATGTAGAAACATTACCTTAAAGAGATCTAGATAAGGAAGCCATGGGGTGGTCTTTTTTTTTCATAATCAACTCCAGATAAATGGCTATTTTCTGAATGTTCAATAAGTCCACAAAGTTCAGTTTAATTAAGGCCTAAACTGAAAGATGGACCTCATCAGTCTTGTCAAAAGAAAACAAGTTTTCAGGGCACAGGCTAACAACAATGGCCCAGCTAGCACATACATGCAGCCTGACTAACAGCAATGGCCCAGCCAGCATATCCATGCAGCCTGGGAAAAATAAGAAAAAAATATTGTCAATTTGTTGTCTGCTGAATTAGCTTAGCCCAGAGAGTGGTAAAGGTTAAATAATTACTGGTTTGCATGCTTGGACTGTACTGTATGCACACTTCATGAATATTCATAGAACCAAATAAATGCATATTCAATAAATTTCAGATAGTTAACAAAGCTATCTGGCGTGTTAATATCCATTATCAGTCCTAATATGAATTTAATTACTTTGGTGCAATAGGAGCATAACTCTAGCTGATTTCATCTACAGATCAGTTTATCTCAGTTTCTTGGTTAGTTTGATGTTTTGTTTTTAGACAAGGACCCAGAAAAATGTTTCTTTGGAGATCAAAATACAGGTATTTTGCCCTATTTATCCTGAAAACACATCTCATGTTCTCATATCTTAGTATTACAATCATCACAGAGATAATTGTGCTGTAATCCAAGAACACATGTTTTCGTGGAGAAATAAAGAAATGCTAATCTGCAGCTCTGTAACATTATTAGATTGTTCAATAAAGTATCTATTACAATTATACCCCAAGTTCCTAAACACAACCAGTACACAAACTTTGGTGTCAAATAATTAATGAATGAATTTTAAAAATAAATTTTGCTGTATCATCATCAATATTCATATTAACCAATACTGACCCTTGTCCTGCTGAACCTAGATATGCCCTGTCTTTGCAACAGTGTAGATCCAGATCAGTTAGCCAACTGATCTGGATATGCACTGTTTGTCATTTGGTATGTGAATTTGTATCAAAAATTTGAATTGTGCAATCTGATTGGCTGACAATCAGAAGTGGGTGTGGCATCTTATTCAGCAGGACAAGGGTTAATATGCTGTGTATCAGTACAGAATAGTTATTCCTTATAGTTCCTTAACTCCTGTCCTGCTGAACCTGGATATGCCCTACATTTGCAAACAGTGTAGATCCAGATCAGTTGGCTTCTGAAGAAGCCAACTGATCTGGATCTGCACTGTTTGTCATTTGGTATGTGAATTTGTATCAAAAATTTGAATTATGAAATCTGATTGGCTGACAATCAGAAGTGGATGTGGCATCTTAATTTATTCAACAGGACAAGGGTTAATATGCTGTGTATCAGTACAGAATAGTTATTCCCTATAGTTCCTTAACCCCTGTCCTGCTGAATCCAGATATGCCCTACCTTTGCAAACAGTGTAGATCCAGATCAGTTGGCTTCTGAAGAAGCCAACTGATCTGGATCTGCACTGTTTGTCATTTGGTATGTGAATTTGTATAAAAAAATTTGAATTAAGAAATCTAATTGGCTGACAATTAAAGTGGGTGTGGCATCTTAATTTATTCAGCATGACAAGGATTAACAAATAAGGAGAAATTGTGGAAAGTGCTGAAGGAAAAATAGATACACTTTCAGGGGAGATAACACAAACAGTTCTTTATAGAGTAGGTCCCTTCTCAGAAGGGAACTGCATGGTATGCATGAAAGTTGCAAACAGAAAGAGACAAATGTCGTTTCCTTTGTGAGTATGGTTACTACATCTCCAGGAGTATCTATTCACTATTACCAATTTATCCAAGTTTGTTGTATTTTCTATGAAGAAACAGGAAATGGTATGTTCTCTTGAAACTGAGTGTGATAAACCTGTCTGATGCCCAGCCTTCTTTAAGAAGTTGTTTGTATAAACAAACTGCAACATACTTCTTTATTGTGGCATAAATCCATCAAAAAAAAGGCTTCAAAATATAAGTCAAAATCACTGAAGCATGAAAATAAGGTCACAATGACCTTGACCTTATTACACTGAATGTTAATGTGATAAACATGTCTGATGCCCATCCTTCTTTAATAAGAGGTTGTTTGTATAAACAAACTGCAACATACTACTTTATTGGAGTGTCCTAGATTTTGACCTAGAGCCCCAGCCCACTCTAGCCCTTTTCTAGCCCCACCCTGGGGCATGACCCAGGGGTCCATAGATGTAGAATGGAAGAGAAGCCTCCCAGGTACCGCCATACCAAATATGAACAGTTTTTGATCAGTGGCTGCAGAGTTATAAGTAATCAAAAACCTTCAAAGTAAAACTTGGTTACAGAAAGGGTTAACGGATGGAATCACACCTGGACAGACGGAAGGACAGATGGATGGACAGATGGATGGTCAGACAGATGAACAGACTAACAGAATGGACAAATACTATATACCCCTAAAGCATACTTCGTATGCCAGGGATATAATAAACCTTCTTTCAGTGCAAAGGTAGTTACGGCAAAAGGTGTTGCATTGAATCATGACAAAATTTTACAAACTTACTTCTTCTGAGACAAGTGCCACACAAGATAAAGGACTTTCTAAAAGGTGTGGTAAACAGATTAGTTTAAATACGGTATTTTTGATCACCATTCCCAATCCCCACCCCTACCCCTATCCCACAACACACACATTCCTCATAAAAAACTTTCAAACCCCTGATGAAACTATCCTAGATCAACACCTGAAACAAAGAATGTTTGGCATTACATTACTCCTTTAGCTCTCTTCAATAATTAATAGATATATTAATATACTAAGTCTGGGGTATCAATTCTTTATATATTATAAATTACAAAGATAATCAAATGAAGACTCCTCAGATAACCTGTCCATTGTTAATTACATTATGTAATTACCTCTAAGTTAATAATTTGTTTAGTAATAAATCAACCTAAACCAACTTCCAAAGTTGTTTTTCCACCCTGCTACCATAAAAGAAAAAAAATTCAAATTTTTCATCTATGCAAAACTAAATGAAGCAAAATTTGAACTTAAAGCTACAAAATAAGGTTTTAGCATCTTAAAAGTGTTATCTTCAGTAAGTACAAGACAAGATATTTCACTAAAATATATCAACACTTTTGCAAACCATTGTCAGATCCTGATTTTATCAGTCTTGTGCAGGAGATAAAGCAAATTGCTTCATTTCACATTTCAGCACCACACTATTCTGAAATGACCATTAACAGGCCAATAAAAATAACAGACATTTTCAGCCAGTAAAATGGCTATAAAAGTCAGACTGATGGAACACCCGTCATCAACAGACCAATGTTTTTCACATAATTAAGAAATACTCTAACTTAACCCTTGTCCTGCTGAACCTCTATATACCCTGTCTTTGCAAACAATGTAGATCCAGATCAGTTGGCTTCTGAAGAAGCCAAATGATCTGGATCTGCATTCTTTGCCATTAAGTATGTGATTTTATAAGGAAAATCCAGATCAAGTAATCTGATTAGCTGAAATTAGAAGTGGGCATGGCAATTTATTCAGCAGGACAAGGGTTAAGGAGGCTTGATAGACACCATAAACTTTTCCATCATTTCTTTAGAAGGGAGACAGCTTTTGTGACTTCCTACCATATTCAACCTAATTACCGAACTGTGCGCTAATATAGGTGTTTTCAAAAATCACTAGAAAAACTTGTAGTAAAATCTCCTAATACTGGTACACTTTAACCTTTACCGTTCTCTGGGCATTTTCAGCAGATGACAAATTGATGAAATTTTTCTTATTTTTCCCAAAAAACAGGATTTGACAATTCATGCAAATTGTCTCCTTAGGAGACAATTTGCATGTAATGTCATATCCTGTTTTCTGGGAAAAAATAAGAAAAATATTTCAAAATGTCGTCTGCTGAAGATTTTACGCAGAGTGCTAAGCGTTAAAGAAAAATCAGCAGAGAACTTCATGAGGGCTTATTTAATGATACTTATATTTATTTTTCTGACTTTCTTTGTAAAAACATATGTTGTTGGTACTCATCATGAAATGCCTCAACTTGTTTTATAAAGAACTAGATAAAAGTACAATCGCTGTACTCTAAAGATTACTAAATAGCTTGACTGTGTGCTTATAGCAGCATGTGCGGTAATTAGGTTGCATATGGTACTTATTTTCCTGACCTAACCACACTTTTACTGGGTAGGCTTAGTCCTGTAACTCAAAAAGTATAAATGCAAGAGTTCTTGCGCTCTGTACCCTGTCTAATATTGATTGATATTTATATGAAGTTTTGTGAAGATACTTGAACAGTTTTCAAGTTATACAGCAGACACAATTTTGTGACAGTCCAAGCAAAATAACCCAAAAAGTATAAATGCAAGAGTTATGGTTCTTGCACTCTGCACATTGTCTAATGTTGATTGATATCTATATGAAGTTTTGTGAAGATAGCTTGAACGGTTTTCAAGTTATAGAGCGGACACGATTTTTGTGACAGAGTCCAAGGGAAATAACTCAAAAAAGTATAAATGCAAGAGTTATGGGTTCTTGCACTCTGCATGTCATCTAATGTTGATTGATATCTGTATGAAGTTTCGTGAAGACACGAGTGTAACAGACAGACAGACAGATGCCTGGGGGAAAAACAATATATCTCCCAACCCTACAGGGGGGGTAGGGACATAATGATATCTCAAGTATAGGGATACTATGCTAAAACCTTTTGAAGTTAACTCTTTCCCCTCAAGTGCCAATTTTTGTCGCCTGCTGATAACCTTTGCAAACAGTTTGGGCCCAGATCAGGATTCTTCTGATAGCTCAAGAAAACAAATATTTAGGGAAATTTTCTTATTTTATCATAAATTGTATGTTGTGAGTACTCATTAGGATCCCCTCATTGAGACAATTCTAATGAGTACACTCAGCATACAATTATTGTGTAGAAAATAAAAAAGCTTTCCCTAATTTATCGCTCTTGGCTTCACGACCTAGCCATGATTAACCATCAGTGTTTTGAACTACCCATATCATGAACAATTCCATGGTCCCAAAGCTGTCCGAGCCATTGACGTTCGACTGTATAGTATAAATGTGAGTAATTTTGCAACCCAAAAACATGACATGCTATGAAAATATCACAGCAAAATCCTTCCATTATTTTCATTAGAAATATCTTCTCCAGACATTTAATAATGGTGTTTTTTGTTTGGATGTTTTTTGTCTGATATCTTACTTATTCTACATCCTTCAACGATCAAGTTAAGAGAACAGACAAAGCATGAAACAAGCCAATTAATCTAGTATTCAACCATCTCACCATCTAACACAAGCTTGAACTGTGTCAGATGAATGCCATTCTCACTAAAAGTAACATGGGATTCAACAAAATACCGTATTCGATCTAATTACCGCACATACCCCTATAAGCGCACAGTCAAGCAATATTACAGCAAGTATGTTTTCTCTCTACTTCTTTACAAAGGCATATGTTGTTGGTGTCATTTGAATTGCATCGACTTGTCGATGCAATTCAAATGAGTACCCACAACATATGCTTTTATAAAGAAAATCAGAAATAAAATCGAATAAGTATAATTAGACAAGTCTTTCGCTGATCTCTTTTTTAGCGTACCCTTAATATAGGTGGGTACATATTTTAAAAGTTTTTTCCAGTAGTTTTGAAAAACCTAAACGCACGGTGCGGTAATTAGGTCGAATACGGTACTTGTTCTTGTTCAACAATTGGAAAAGTTCCAAGTCAACATCACGAAAACACACATTTATAATTTTGACCCCCTTAAACCCCACTTTTTTATAGTAAAACTGGGGTTTACAGGGGTATACATTACATGTATTTGTCTTATTTTGCTAACAAAACACAGATTGTTGGTACTCGTTAGAATTGCCTTGCTGAGGCAGTTCTAATGAGTACCCACAATCTATGTTTTGAGCAGAAATATGGAAACTATCAGAATTTTTTATCTGAAAATTTTCCTTTTTTGGATGTAAATTTTTCAATATATTTGAATACACGTTTTTGTAATGCTGTTCCAATCTGGGAGGAGTTGTTGAAAATGTGAAAATCTAACAGATGGATGGACATTCTAAATTTTTGTTTTAGGGGCATCTTTAATGTTAAATTTTCATATTTGATTAGTCCCTAAACTCCCTGTTTTAGGGACATTTTAACGGAATAAACCTCATAATCATGCCCAAAATAGCCCCCTAACCTATAATGTTCACCCAGAAAGACAGACAGATGGATAGACAGATGCATACATGCCATATCTCACACTGTGAGATAAAATCTCACAGAATCTGGCCCATCTGCAAGGCAATTCCCATAAAAATTCAAATCTTATGGAATTTTCAGACCATTTTACAACAGATTTTATGAAGAAATGAACATAAATCACACATTGTTTTTTTTTTTTTACAAGCTTCTTACATGAAAAAAAAAAAAAAAAAGACTAGGCTATATTAGGGGAGCACTAAAGTGATGTTTAAGAAAATCTCTCAGAATTTTGTCAAGTCTCCCCTAACCCTGATCTGGGTCCACACTGTTTGCAAAAATGACTTTTAAAATCACAAGCAGATGACAAAGCAGACGACAATAGTTGTGACTGGCGCTTTAAGGGTTAAAAGTTTGCCTTATCTCACAGATTTTAGTCCACAGCTTATGGCGTGTATGCAGATGAATGTACAGACAATGGGCAAAAGTGACGGCATAAGCTGACTTGGAGCATTGTGAGCTAAAATTATAGATATTGCATGTGCTATCTTGTTTGGAAATGGCGATTACCATAACCCAACATAAGAAGCAAAAATACATAATCTGTGTATACAACATGGATTTGTTAATTAACCCTTATCCTGCAGAACGAGGATACACCCTGCCTTTGCAAACAGAGCAGATCCAGATCAGTTGGCTTCCGAAGAAGCCAACTGATCTGGATCTGCTCTGTTTGTCATTAAGTATTTGAATTTGTATGAAGAACTTGTGTGTCAAGTAATCTGATTGGCTGAAAATTAGAAGTGGGCGTGGCATCTTAATTTATTCAGCATGACAAGGGTCAAAAATAAATAACAAAAATGTTTGAAGTGTTTTGACCAGAGATCTGCAGACATTTTCAGAAAACTAGTCAATACAAAACAAAGACTGACAAATGAACCTAATAACCTGTATGTGATGAGCAGCAATAAATAACAATTTACAAATCATTCACATCATAAATTTCATCTTGGAACATAAATATAGCTCCAGATGAATAGGGCATCACGAAAATATTTTTATTTATTAATGAAAACAAATGTTGTGGGTACTCATTAGAAGCGCCTCAATGAGGCACTACTAATGAGTACCCATAATATGTATTTTCATGGAAAAATAAGAAAAATATTGACAATTTTTGGTTGAAAAAAAATCACCTTATCTGGGGCTATGGCATAAACATGTTATCTGCCAGACTCTCAGTCATCAATAACCAATCAGTCATATCTGTTGAAAGAACAAACTCTCCTGCTGGCACAACAAAACATCTCATTATTCTACTTAAACTGAGACAATAGTTTTCTATTACACCATCACATTACAAAACATGCCTATTCAAATATATAGAAAATTTCACCTCCAAAACTGAACTGATATTTTTCATATTTCTGCTCAAAACATAGATTGTGGGTACTTGTTAGAACTGCCTCGCTGGCTGAGGCAGTTCTAACAAGTACCCACAATCTATGTTTTTAAACAGAAATAATAAAAATAATGTATACCCCAGTAACCCCCCCCCCCCCCGCCCACCCCCCCAGTTTCAGCATATAAAAGTGGGGTTTAACCCTTGTCCTGCTGAACCCGGATATACCCTGCAATTGCAAACAGTGTAGATCCAGATCAGTTGAAGCCAACTGATCTAGATTTGCACTGTTTGCCGTTAAGTATGTGAATTTATAGCAACAATCCGGATCAAGTAATCTGATTGGCTGAAAATTAGAAGTGGACGTGGCATCATCATTTATTCAGCAGGATAAGGGTTAAGGGGATCAATATTATATAGGCATGTTTTTGTGACGAGTTTTTCTCATAGCTCCTAATAAGGCAATTTTTTCATCTGAAAATATTTTTTTACTAAAAATATGCTGTAGGTACTCTTTAGAAGTACATCAAGGTGCTTCTAATGAGTACCCACAACATTTTGGATGAAAATAAGTGTGGATACCCCCTCTTATCTGGAGTTATGTTTTCTATTTTTTTGATTTATGGGGAACCAGCCAAGAAGCCAAAAACAGCTTGATTGGTCAAAAGCTATGTATATATCAAACAATAATATAACAAAAGTAATAGAAAATAAGAACTTGAAGACATTTTCTTAACCCAAAAGTAATAGAAAATAAAAACTTGAAGACATTTCCTTAACCCTTGTGTCATGCTGAATAAATTAAGATGTCATGCCCACTTCTAATTTTCAGCCAATCAGATTACTTGATCCAGATTGTTGATATATATTCACATACTTAATGGCAAACAGTGCAGATCCAGATCAGTTGGCTTCTGAAGAAGCCAACTGATTTGGACCTACACTGTTTGCAAAAGCAGAGTATACCAAGGTACAGCAGGACTAGGGTTAAAACTGTGCTGGGATGGTCAGCAGGGGTAAAGGCTTCAATTAAACATCAGACTCCAGTCATCTTGAGACACAATATCAGGTAGCTCTGCCTTGAAGCCAAATGCATGTCAACAATGGAATAACATGGCATATAAAAGCAGCTCTTGATTCTATATATACTTGAAGCTTTACATAGGAATTTACAGAGCCTATCAGAATCAGACAGCTTGGGACAATTCAGAAAACACTCAGCTTCAATACATAGGCCTGAATTTCTCATCAACACTAAACTATCTTAGGCACTAGTTTCCACAACACACTTTCTGAGAAGCAATTGTTTCTCATAATTTGTTTGGAGGAACTGAAAGTACCAGTGGTATAGCTTTCACAATTGTATGTCATTCTTATTTTATTCACTTAACCCTTGTCCTGCTGAATAAATTAAGATGCCACACCCATTTCTAATTTTCAGCCAATCAGATTATTTGAACTGGATCGTTGCTTTAAATTCACATACTTAATGGCAAACAGTGCAGATCCAGATCAGTTGGCTTCTTCAGAAGCCAACTGATCTGGATCTATACTGTTTGCAAAGGCAAGGTATATCCAGGTTCAGCAGGACAAGGGTTAAAAAGTTAATTCAATCTGAACCTGTCTATTGCCTGTAGTATAGAGAAACCTACTGCTTGTCCATTAACCCTTAAAGCGCCAAGCAAAATTTGTAGCAGACGGCATTCTAAAATTTTTATTTTTTTATTTTTCAGAGAAAACAAATCTTGATATTTTATGTGAATTGTCTACTGCTTGGCAGATGATTCACAAGAAATATCAAGACTTGATTTTCTTCTGAAAAAAAAAAAAAAAAAAATCGTCGTCAACTTTAGTTGTGATTGGTGCTTTAAGGGTTAACCCACAACTGCAAAATATGACATTTTGAAAGTTTTTTTTTTATATTAATTATCACTGAAAACAAGAAGTGACATTTTATGTGATTAGTCTACAAGTTAAAGCCTTATTTTCTCTGAAGAATAATGATGAACGTGGCCAATGGGCCAAAATTCACTCACCTGAGTAAAATAGCCATTGCATATCTACAGATGCCATGCAACATTTTTCCAGTACTACCACAGGACTATGTCATAAAAAGGTCAAAATTCATCCTAGGATCATCATTTAAACAAACTTGGTAGGCTTTGGTCCCTGATGCTATTTACCAAGATTCAGCCTCAAAGCTTTTTTTTGGTTCTGGAGAAGAAGGTTTTTTAAGTGTTTTATACCATGTATGGGAATGGCTGCCATCTTGTCCAATGGTACAGAATGATTTGAACAAATTGTCAATGCTCCTTCCACATGTGTGTGGAATCTGGTAAAAACTGGTCAAGAGGTTTCAGAGAAGAAGATGTTTCAAGATTACATGATTTTATACATGTATATAACCCCTTGGTGAAAAATTTTGATTGTAAATAAAAGGTTTTACTACTCTAATCATACTTAGTAAGTTTCAGTCATTAGTCTAAAATACATCAAGAGAAAATTATTTTTCAACATTTTTGCCATACAAATGTATGCAAATTTGTTGTAAAACGGTCATACTAGGATCATCATTTGAACAAACTTGGTTGATCTTGAGTCAACAATGCTTTATACATGTACCTAGATTTAGCCTTAAAGCTAAGGGATGAGAAAAGATTTTAGTGAAACAAGAGGCCCATGAGCCACAATTAGCTCACCTGAGTAAAATAACCATTGTATATCTGCAGATGCCATGCAACATTATTCCATTATTGTCACAGAAACTAGACACAAATTTGACATTGTCTTAAAAAGTGAAAGGTCATCCTAGATCATCATTTGAATAAGCTTGGTAGACCTTGAGTCCCCAACGCTATATATCAAGATTCAGCCTTAAAGCTTTCTTGATTCTGGAGCAGAAGGTTTTTAAGTGTTTTTAAACATATTTGGACCATGTTATTCAATGGTGTGGAAAATATTTGAACAAATTGTCAATATCTCTTTGACAGAAGGCCCCAAGTGAAATCTGGTAAAAACTCATCAAGCCATTTCAGAGAACAAGACGTTTAAAGATTACATGATTTTAAACATGTATAGAGCACAGGGGTAAGGGCAGATAAACTCCAAGGGACAAAACTTTGATCATAACTGAAAAATTTAATTACTTTATCATGCACTGTAAGTTTCCATTAGCCATTAGTCTACAATACATTTTGAGAAAATGATTTTTCAATATTTTCCCCATACAAATGTAGGGTGACGCAAATTTGACCTTGCCATAAAAAGATTAAAGGTCAACCTATGATCATCATTTGGATAACTTGATAGATCTTGAGTCCCCTATGCTATATACCAAGAGTCAGCCTCAAAGCTTTCTTGGCCATCTTGTTCAATCCTGTGGAACCAACTGAATTGTCAATACCCCTTTGGCAGAAGGCACAAGTGAAATCTGGTGAAAATTTGTAAAGAGGTTTCAGAGAAGAAGATTTTTAAGTGTTTCTACCATATATGGGTGTGGCAGTCATCTTAATTAATGAACATGTGACCACTTGTAAAAATTTTCAATCCCCCCTTTGATAGAAGGCTCCGCATTAAATTTGAAAACTGACCCAGGGATTTAAGAGGTCATTCAAAGGTGTGGACAGTTGACGAATGGCAAGTGATCATAATAAGCTTAAAACCTTTCACAATGTTGTCCACTACAATTTTGCTTGGCACTTCAAGGGTTAACCCTAGTCCTGCTGAACTCAGATATGCCCTGCCTTTGCAAACATTTCTGAAGAAGCCAGCTGATCCTGATCTGCATTATTTGCCAATTAATATTTGACTTTGTAATAATCTGGATCAAGTAATCTGATTGGCTAAAAACTAGAAGTGGGCACGGTGTCTTAATTTACTCAGCAAGACAAAGGTTGAAAATGAGGAAATGACACCTGATATGACAACTTTTGGACAAAGAAGCCACACTGCCAAATAAAATATAACAGTCCAAACAAAGGTCAATGTCACTGGTCAGTTAAGTGTGTCAACCAAATTTCTAATGATTCCATAAAATACATCTAGCTCATATGACAAAACAAAGAAGAAAACAATTTGTTATTCATCATTAAACCCAATAAATTGTTCCAAATTGAATATTAATCCTTCTTATATTTTGATCGTGCTCATCCAAATAATCACAAATCAAAGGAAGAACATGAATCAAATCCTCTTAACCCTTATCATGCTGAATAAATTAAAATGCCATGCCCACCTTTAATTTCCAGCCAATCAGATTACTTGATCTGGGTTTTTGATAGAAATTCACATATTTAATGACAAACAGTGCAGATCCAGATCAGATGGCTTCTTCAGAAGCCAACTGATCTGGATCTACACTGTTTGCTAAGACAGGGCATGTCGTGCTCAGCAAGAGAAGGGTTAAATTTCTCAATAGCAATGCAAATTGTTCCAATTTTATTCAATTGTATTGTTAAACACTAACATAGTTAACCTGGTTCAATTATCAAATTTGTCTTAATTGCAATCAAGCAACCAAAAATATCAATAAGCTGTAACTTAAGTTGATGGGTACTGAACTTGACTTTTCAAGGCATTATATAAATTTTTTTTTCTTACTTACTTTTACCATAATTCCCTGACGAAAATATATACTTTTTCCCCTAAAACAGGCCCTGAACATTCCCTGCATGAGGACAAGAAACAATGACTTTTCTCCATGACTGTGAGGATGGCTTGGAGTCTGTAAGAACACACTACAAACCTTCTTTTAGTTGTTATTTTGATGCCCATGTTATGTTCAGCTGTGTTTGTTTCATCACGAAAACATGCCTATATATTTTTTACCCCTTTAAACCCCACTTTTATATAGTAAAACTTGGGTTTATAGGGGTATACATTATTTTTTCTTATTTTGCTAAAACACAGATTTTGGGTACTCATTAGAACAGCCTCACCAAGTGGTTCTACTGAGTACTCACAATCTATGTTCTGAGCAGAAATATGAAAAATATCAGAACTTTAATCTGAAAATTTTTCTTTTTTGGTTGTAAAATTTTCAACATATTTGAATGGGTGTGTTTTCATAATTTCTTCATGAAATATAAATGTGTTTTCCTTCTCCAGGGAACCCAGCAAAATTGTAAGAGAAGCATCAAGATAGTGAGTGTAGCTTGGGATGTTCAGTTCAGTTTTCAGATTTTTAACACTGCCAGGCAACTGAGTCACATAGAGGCAGCGCCCTTGGGATGTTCTGCTTTTCTTTTGAAATATACAGTGAATCAATTGTTTTGAGCAGGTGTCAATTAACCCGTGTCATGCTGAATAAATTAAGATGCCACACCCACTTCTAATTTTCAGCCAATCAGATTACTTGATCCAGGCTATTGGTACACATTCACATACTTAAAGCCAACCTGTGTAGATCCAGATCAGTTGGCTTCTGACCTAATCTGGATCTACACTGTTTTCAAAGGCAGGGTATATCCCGGCTCAGCAGGACAAGGGTTAAGAAATACAGACATTATATTCAAATCTTAATTTTTCAGTGTTTCCTAACAAATTTGGATAAATCATTCTATGAAACTGAACCCATCTGCCAAAATATTACAGCAAATGCATAAATGCCATTAGCTGTTGACTGAAATCTGTGAGATTTTGCAAATATTTAAGGGGAGATTTGATGAAATTCTGTGAGATTTTTACGAAAATCACTTTCAAGCTTACATAAGTAAGTTAAAAGCCATTATTTTAATGAATTAAGCTTGGGACAGCCATGCTAGTGTGAGATTTATTTCTAGTTCTTCAAAACATAGCTTATTAAATGGTATGAAAATTCTGAGATTTGAAACTCTTATGGGAAACGGGGTCCAGAAGGGCCAAAATTCAGTGAGATTTCGTCTCACAGTGTGAGGTATGGCATGTAAGCAAATGTCTACAACAGCCACCCTTAGGAACTCATGAAATTGGCTGTTGTAATGAGGTGGCTGTTGAAGAGATCTTAACACTTAGCACTCTGGGTAAAATTTTCAGCAGACAACATTTTGAAATAGTTTTCTTATTTTTCCCAACAAACAGGGTTTGACATTTCATGCAAAGTGTCTCCAATGGAGACAATTAGCTTGAAATGTCATATCCTGTTTTCTGGGACAATAAGAAAACAATCACCAATTTGTCATCTGCTGAATTAACCCAGCAAGTGGTAAAGGTTAAATATATAGACTTTATTTGGTTGTTTTGATCGATTACGGAGAAATAATTCACTAGTGTTCTAAGGCTTACGCGTAAAAAAACAAGTGAGCAAAGCGAACAAGTTTCTTTACAAGCAAACCTTAAAACACGAGTGAATTATTTCTCCGTAATTGATCAAAACAACCAAATAAACTGTTTATTGCATTTTCTTCCATGTTTTACCTTTGAATTTTTACATTCAGTCATTATGATTTCCTACCAAAATAGTTCCAGTCAGTGCATGAATTTCAAGAGGTGTGGTTTAGTTTGAAAATCAGTTGCCATCTTGTTTTCACTTTAATGCAAAACTCATCCTGTGCTTGAAATACAGACATAAAAATGTCATGAAAGTTGAACTAGATTATCAAGAAAATCATACTTATATTTGTGTTGCAGGTCTTACCTCAAAAACGCGAACTGGACGTGAAAATTGCAGTCTAACTTTAATGATTTTATAAAATTTTCCACGAAACGTCAACTATTGTTATTGTTGTTACCAACTTCGTCAGCAACGTCGCCTAGCAATGATGACGTCAAAATGTTCGAAATGAAATAATTCACTCGGTGAATTATAGATTATAATTCACTGATAAATCTCAGCAAATCACCGCTGAAAATGTAATAAATAGTAAAACAGCACTTTGGGAAATCAGAATAGCAGTTGTTATAGGAAGGTATAGTTGCTTCTGAGAAATGACCATTTGTGATTAAAAATCATGTGTTTCTGTCATTACTAAAATGAATGGCAATTACCATACAAGTTCACCAATTAAGATATCTACAGAAGAGATAAATCACATCAGCAATACCAATTTATTATTGCATTTTTCTGCTTGGAACTGGTCTAATTAATCACTTATCAGAAATCAATGATAACCATTGATCATGAAAATAGATGAACAAAGTTGATACTGCCTCAAAACTGACTGCATCATTTACTAAACATTCAAAATAACGCCTCATTAATTACAAACTCCAGCTTGGCCAATATACATTTGTCCATGAAAACTACAGTTGATCTGGTTATCTCTAATAACAGGTAACAAAATTTGTGGAAAAGAGGAGCAATTGCTCCATACAGCAATTTCTCCTCTTTTCCACAATATTTTCAATAAATCTCTACCTTCAGGAGTCAACGAAATTACACATTCATTTGTGAAATGTGGTTGTTGGATTTATGTTTTCCTCACTTCTGCACAATGTTCTTTCAACACTGAAGAAATTTTCAACACTGAAATTTTTTTAGTGTTGTGGAACTGAGAAATATGTAGATGATCACAGACCGATAAGTTCTACTATGGAATCATCATAGATCAAACTTGATACACGCAGAGATTTACATCATTATATTTCAATCTATCATTTCTATAAATCCCATATCAAAATAACATTGAATTATACTTCCTTAACTCTTTGAATTATCAACCTGCTGTCTATGTTAACACATCCACAAAACTCTCAGCAAATATTATTGTGGATGAACTGATGAATGAGGGTGTAAAACCTCCCCCTGCCCTTTGCACCAGGCATGGGATAAAATGCTAATTATAAAAATCTAAAACCTAATCACAACTCCATATGATACATGGTGATTTGAAAATTTCAAAATAATAGAGAGAATCTTTATAAGTACCATATTTTTCCTAGTAAAAGCACTAGTGGGTGTATTTTGATTAGGGTGGATTCCAATTGAATTTTATGCATTACCATAATAACTCTTAGTATTGGGACAGATAGGTCTTTGCAAACAGTGTAGACCCAGATCAGATGCCGCAGAATGCGGCATCTGATCAGGGTCTACACTGTTTGCCATATATACAGCAATATTTTAGACAAGTCAAGACGTAGTAGAATGGACTGTTTCAAATTTTAGGACAAGTGTGGTTAAGTAAACAAGGTGTCCTAATACTTAGGGTAAATATGGTAATAAAGGCAACTGAACCGCCAGTTCCTGTATAAAGTTACTAATGTCAATTATTTGGTTACTATATTTAGCCTGAGTATTTCAGACACCTTAAATCCTCAACATATTTGTCCTAAAAGTTGAACAACCACATCTTACTATCTGTTATTGTGACTAAAAACACATGATTATGATACATTTTCTTTACACATCAAATTTGGTAAGCCTAAGGCTATACATATACAGTACAGGAGAAATTCTGGGTCATGCATTTCGTTTAATGTATGACACAGGTCTAAATGGAGGCTGCAGTGACCTAATTCAGTATGCAAAATATCATCCTTAACAGATGTTCTATAAACCAAATTGAGTTCAAATCTATTCACTGTTTATGAGGAAAACATCATTTAATCACTTCCCATAATGTCTACCGGATGTTAAAATCGCCATGACAAACAAATTGACAGACACAGGGGCAAAATTTAGTGACTTTTTAGTGACACAGAATTCGGCATCTGATCAGGGTCTCTACTGTTTGCAAATAGTTCAACCGTTTTCCTTTAGGAATATCTTTAACATATAGCCTGACATACTAAAATAGAAAATGGACTCTTCCAATATATAGTGTTGGAGAGTTTATTCTGTCTTTAATGGAAAATGGATAGACAACAGACAGAAAGTTACCATCCTTGGAGAAAATCCGAGGTTCATAGTAGATTGGCAGGTACAACGATCTTCAGCACTGGTGTGGGGAGTACCCAAAAACATATGTTTCTATGGAGACATCAAGTCAGTATTTTTGGTTGAAAAAAAAAAAGAAAAGAAAAGCATCTCACCTGCAGCTATGATATAATAAAAACTGTTTATATAATAAATGTTTTAATAAATCATCATAAGGAATGAAATCTAAAATACATTCATTACAACTGCCTAAAGAATCCAACTGTTATATACAGCTGGCAAGCTAGTGTGTGTGTGTATGTGTGTGTGTTTGTTTGTTCTATCTATCTTTAATTAAGGCAGCCTCTTTTTTGAAAAAGTAAAATGACGATACTGATGATTTGATCTGATCAATTTTACTTTATTTTACCAAAAACAGATCTGAAAACTGCCTTCACACCACACTTTTTGCTCTTGTATTTTTCCAGTTTAGTATTATTTGTTTTTGCTGACCATTCCAAGGCGGTGCTTCTGCTGTGGTTTACTATTTCTGTCATTGTATGTCTTTGCATGCATATCCTGGTGTAATTTTTATTTTGGATAGCTGTTTGGCCAGTTTTAGGAAAGATTTAACTGTCCTTTTGGCTTTCTGTTTGTAGTGTTTTGATTGTGGTGCCATTGCTTTAAGTGCGTCCTTCTTTCCCTTTGGTGTCTTGGAATGGAAGGTGTTAGGCAATTGTATCAATTCCTGATCATCGCCTCCCTTTCTATTTGCTAAGGATTTAAGGTCTCTGAATACTTAGGGTAAATACGGTATAAGTAGCCACACAGAAACCACATAATCGATATACAAATACTACATGGATGGATGGACACACAGACAATCAGCAGGGAAAATATAATGCCTGGATATTAAAATATGGATATCAAATCAAATTACTTTGAAAACAACAATTACATACAGGTTACAAAACTGTGCTAACTCTTGTCCTGCTGACCACAGATATACCCTGCCTTTGCAAACAGTGTAGATACAGATCAGTTGGCTTCTTCAGAAGCCAACTGATCTGGATCTGCACTGTTTGCCATTCAGTATGTGAATTTATATAAACAATCTGGATCAAGCAATATGATTGGCTGACAATTAGAAGTGGGTGTGGCATCTTAATTTATTCAACATGACAAGGGCTAAGACTGCTGACAAAAAACTACTACCTGATCAGCCAA
Organism: Anodontia alba; assembly: GCA_964016985.1. Lineage (NCBI taxonomy): Eukaryota > Metazoa > Mollusca > Bivalvia > Lucinida > Lucinidae > Anodontia > Anodontia alba. Next base: position 18,070,638 of record OZ024832.1, on the reverse strand, counting down.
ATCAGAGAGAAAGACATTTCAAAAGAAAAAAATTTTGTAAAATATGAATTACCTTTTATGCTGATTCAAAATCAGTTAGACGGGAGCCAGTCTAATGTTGGCTGAGTGCTGAGAAGATCTAGAGAGTTTATGTTGCTGGTTTCACCAGAACACATTATCCTTCTGTGCATACATGCCATTAGCTGTTGACAGAAATCTGTGAGATTTTGCAAATTTTTAGGATAGATTTGATGAAATTCTGTGAGATCTTTATGAAAATCACTTTCAAGCTTACATAAGTAAGTTAAAAGCCATTATTTTAATGAATTAAGCTTGGAATAGCCATGCTAATGTGTGATTTATTTCTAGTTCTTCAAAAAATAGCTTATAAAATGGTATGAAAATTCTGTGAGATTTGAAAATCTTATGGGAAACGGGGTCCAAAAGGACCAAAATTCTGTGAGATTTTGTCTCACAGTGTGAGGTATGGCATGTATGTCTGTGTACTCTGGAGGCAATGGTAACTAACACAGGACTAATTTGTCCTAACAAACCAGGCAAGATAATTCATTTATTTTTTTTATTTTTCAACAGAAGACAATCTGGATGATATGAAAGGGAACACAAAAAGAAAAGGTTTCAAAATCATGTTTGTTTATGTTCAAATTCAACAGGATGCTGGCTATACCCTTTATGATATGCTTCAGGTCATAATTCTCATGAAATTTCTTTGTAATTTATCAAACTGGATTTTACTGAAGGTAAAGAAGTACACAGGAGCAAAAGAAGTTAGAAACCACCATGGCTCAGGCTACAGCACGATAAGGCAGGGCCCCATGGAGAGCAATCCTCTCCTGTTGCTGCATTTAAACTTTCCCCGAAGGGTACCCATTCACCACTGGGTGAACGGAGACTTTCAATTGATGGTCTAATCTGGGTCATAGCACTTCATAAGATGCTTCTTTTTTTTTCAATCCAAAAATGTTGATATTTTTCTTATTACGAAAACATATGTTGTGGGTACTCGTTAGAAGCCCCTCACTGAGGCGCTTCTATTGAGTACACACAACATATGTTTTCTTGGAGAAATATGAAAAATACATAGCTACAGATAAGAGGGGGTATCCACATAATATTTTTCTTATTTCTCCACGAAAACATATGTAAAGGGTACTCATTAGAAGTGCCTCCGCGAGGCACTTCTAATGAGTACCCACAACATATGTTTTCGTGGAGAAATAAGAAAGATATCAACATTTTTCGGATGAAAAAAGCGCCTTATCTGTTGCTATGAAAATATTACCCGATACCCACTCTTACCTAGACCTATGTGGGTTCGAACCCGAAACTTTAAGCACTGCAGCCAAACACTCTAACTACTCAGCTACCATATTCTGAATACCACATTAACCCTAAATATCTGGATACCTCATATCCTCAATATACCAGATTTGCCCTAGGTATTCGGACACCTCAAATCCTAACCATATTTGTTCTAAAATTTGAACATGTTCAATTTACTACCCGATGTTTTGTCTAAAAATTCTGATGAGTGGCAAACAATTATGTAGACCCTGATGAGACACCGCATCTCATCTGGGTCTACACTGTTTGCTCAGGCTGTCTGTCCGAATACATACGGTAACCAAGTCCACTATAATGTGATTTAAGGCTGACAGATGAGTGGCAAACCATGTGGACCCAGATCAGATGTCACATAATGTGGCATTTGAACTGGGTCTATATACACTGTTTGCTCAGGCCTGTTTGTCCCACTATGTAGTGTTATTACAGTGCTAAAAAAATTTACAGATACAGAGCATGCAAAGGGTTGGGGTTTTTTGTTTTTTTTTTGTTTTTTTTTTTTGTTTTTTTGTTTTTGTTTTTTTTGTTTTGTTTTTTCTATTGTTAATTTTTTCTCGACACTTTCTTATTTTTTTTTATGCTCCTTTTTTTTTTAAAAAAAAGTTTTCTTGTTGAAAATTTCCTAGAGCTTTAAATTCAGTGACCATATAAAGTTTTTTATTGATAATTTCTCTTGATTTTTTCTTGCTTTATCTTTTTTTGGGTTTTGTTTTGCTTTTAATTAAGTTTTCTAGTTGAAAATGTCCTAGAGTTCTTGTTTAGGTCGAACACTTATCACATTCTTCATCATGTTTTATTATTCTGTATGAATAAGAAATTGCAATATTTTTGTGCTCATAAAATCAAATGAAAACATCAGGAATATGGTTTTAATTATCCCTGAGTTATACAGAAATAAAGTAAAAAAGCAAATTAGCATACATGAAAATATTTACCTTTAATTATCCCTATCTTGAATATCACCCTGGTTCTTTTGCAGCTGTTTACCAAACACTTCAAGTTTCAGGAAGTACCAACCATCAAAGAACAATTAAAATTCAATTAAGATTTAGCAAGGATTATATAATTTCTAAACAAGTCTCTCTATCACTTACAGGTGGTTTAAGACCAGAACTGTCTTCCACTTCAATTACAGTTCCATAAATAGTTCTGGCAATACTTTACCCATAGTGCAATGTTTGTGGGTTTTGCAAACCACAAAAAAAAAAAAAAAAAGGAGAAAAATCTTTTGGCATTCACAATCTAGGCAACCTGATTGATTAATACTAAAAAAAAGTTTTATGAGAGAACTGTTTTATTATTGCAGTCTTCCTGTAGCTCTAGCAAACAATGGGAATTTATAATAATGTAGTACAGTATGTAGTCAGACAGGCAGGACTGAAACAGTTTAATCCCAGATGAGATGCCGCAGAATGCGGTATCTCATCAGGGTCTACACTGTTTGCCACTCATCCAGCAATTTTAAACACAACACTGTGTAGTAAATTGCACTTGTTCAAATTTTTGAACAAGTATTGTAAGGAGATGAGGTGTCTGAATACTTAGGATAAATACAGTAAGGGGAATGGCTACACCTAAATGAGAAATAATTCTGATATAGAAGTATTGTCTCCCTTTGCACTGAAGAGTGGGGATATTCCAATAGGAAATAATTTGCTTCCTTTAGGAGCAAAGTCTTTCCTGTAAGAACAGTCCTACTTGGGACAATCTATTATGTTCCTGTAAGAACAGTCCTACTTGGAAGACAACCTATTATGTGCAAAAATGGTCTCCCTTTGCAAAATAGCTACAAAATCTTTCAAGTGTGTCCATTTACCTTAATAAGTCTCCAGAAAAACTTTTTTCCCACTTGCCCCTTTATTCCATGAATTAAATTTTACAAAGTAATTTCTGAGAAAGTATTGTATCCACAGACAAGCACTAGACTATTTGTGAGCATCTATAAATAATAACCAGCAGACTGGAAATGATTTTGTTTACAGACAAACACTTCTATTCCAATATTGAGTTTCCAACTTCATTAAAAAGATATTAACTGTTATGATCATTGATCCAAACTCACTAAAATTTTTTTTTTTTTTTTTAATACACCATGTTATAATACAGAGTACACTTACTGTTAGACTGCTCCACTCCACAATCCATAGTTGCTGGATGTTTCATTTCTTATTACAAATCATGTGCTTTCTTTCTATATCACAATATATAAGTAGTATTAAAATAAAGTAAGATTGATTACCTAAATGATCCAGAAATAGACATACAGTACCCAGTTGTCAAAGAGGAAATATTCCAAGAACTGCTGGAAATACCAACTACAGATTTCTGATATTCTCCTATCCAAAGAAATACACTAGGTTTACAGTGACAACTCAAGACCCAATTTGTTGATCTCTCTTAAATACTAGAAAATTTGTGAATCCTATTATAAGAGCACCAGGTAGCACCCAGAAGTCAATATGCTGTCTGTATTTCAGAGTGCTGCACTAACTACTGAACTTAACAGTAAAACAAAAGAGGATTAAATTCTGTTTATTGGTTTGAGAGCTCTTTGCATGTGTATGAATCAGTTGCAAAGAGGTTTATAAACTTCATAATAACAGTGGGAATCAGTTTATGAACTTATATTAGCAAGAGGAAACAGTAATATGGAATCAACAGGAAAAAATCTGGATTTCACAATATCATAAACCTACACAGGTAAGATTGATACTTGTATATTCTGATGCTTGATTTGTGTTTGGAACACCGTATGCAGTGCTGAATATTAATATTTTAATAAATGCAACTTAAACAGACAATGGTATAAATGACTTTGGATATCAATTTGTAAAATTATATTCATTCTTCAATATTAGAAAATGAAAGAATTCAGCTTAAGAAATCAGTTTTAATATCATTTCATACAAGTAGTAACTATAAAAATAAAGAACACAAATGAAAACTTTAATTACAGCAAGTTGTGCTGGAATATTTTTAGCCTTTGAAACATCAATTTTATCATGTAGAAATTAATGAACAAGATAAATACCTTGGTAATGTGTTGTGTAGTAGTGGATATATTGAATATTTCCAATCACTTGATTAATTCTTATTCCTTCTCTCTTTGATAATCGGAAATAAACAATGCTGAAGCAATATAAGCCCCAGAGTCATGGCAAATAAAATAAAATTTGACATATCTATTTATTGAACCAAAACTTCTATAGTTATATCTGATACTATAAATCCACTACAGGACCAAAATTCAATAGTTTAAGATAATTTAGGGCATATTTTAATCCATGAAGGTTGATCAAAATATGACTGGATCACAACACTGATCAATAAGAATGGCCCCAATTAGCCCATTGTAGACCGAATGAACTCCCCCACACTATATATTGGAAGATTCTAATTTCAATTTTAGGTATGTCAGGCTATGTGATTTTGATATTCCTGGACAAAAACTATTTGCAAACAGTGGAGACCCTGATCAGATGCCACATCCTGCGGCATCTGATCTGGGTCTGCACTGTTTGCTGATTACTCTTTTAGGGGGTTCCAGACTACAATGGGTTAGTCACAGCTCTAGATAAGAGAGGTACTCAGATATTTTTTTTTCTTATTTCTCCACAATTCAATCTGTTGTCAGTATTCATTGGAAATCTACTTGAGGTACATGTTTTCATTGTCAAAATAAGAAACCTTTCAAAACAGCATCTTGTGCAGAAGCATGAATTATTTACTGGTTCATTTCATTAAGAGGGAAAAGTAGCACAGTAGACTTACTGCAGATATATATATGCGTGGGTTCGAACCTTATTCAGCCCATTTGTATTTCTTATTCCTCACTATATGCTTTTTTTCTGAAGTACTTGCATCAGTAATGATCCTGGCTGAAATTCTTTGTTTAAATCTTAACCCTTAAAGTGCCAATCACAACTGCAGCAGACGACAATTTTTTTTTTTTTTTTTTTTTTTTATTTTTCAGAGAAAACAAGTCTTGACATTTCATGTGAATTACAATTCATGTGAAATGTTAAGACTTGTTTTCTCTGAAAATAAAAAAAAAAAAAAAAAAAATTAGAATGTTGTCTGCTACAAATTTTGCTTGACGCTTTAAGGGTTAAATTATAATATTTCCAAGCTTCAGTATCCGGCAGTTCTAGAGAGTTTCTTGTATATAATGAGTGTGTAAGCATACCAAAACTATACCCTATCCAACAGATTGTTCAGAGAAATCGAGGGTTCAAACCTCACTCAGCCCAGTGGTATTTCATATTTCTCATATATATATATATATAATTACTGTTGGAAATTAGTTATAATACAGCAAAGCTGACAGAATTGTTACCATATTTACCCAAAGTATTCAGACAGACATGCCTGAGCAGTGTAGATCCAATTCATGACAAAATGCAGGGTCTACACTTGTTGCCAGCGATTTTATATACATCAATAGGAAGTAAAATGGATCATTATTAACCCTTAAACTGCCAATCACAGCAATTGTCGTCTGCTTTGTCATCTGCTTGTGATTTTAAAAGTCATTTTTGCAAACAGTGTGGGCCCAGATCAGACTGCTCCTCTAGGAGCAGTCTGATCAGGGTCCACATTGTTTGCCTGTATGCAAAAATAGGTTTAAAAGTTTGCAAGAATATTCAGCAGACAACATAAACAGACGACATTTTCAGATGCAGGTTTTCTTGGCATTTGAAGGGTTAAAGAGTGTGCATAGAGAGGTGTGGGCTGATCTGTCTGTACACATGCTTGAATGTCATAAGTAGTCACAAAAGTTGCGTTTGGCAGTCATAAAAGTTATCTCCTTTAAATACTTCAAAGGCAGATTTTCTCTCCATCTCATGAGGCTTCACATCTCCCTGCATCAAGACCCACCCCCAGTTAGCATTCTACGTAAATCTACATCGGACCGTCATCGGCCCGTCAGCTACCCTGACGGGCCGATGACGGTCTGATATAGATTTACGTAGAATGCTGACTGGGACCTTGTTCCCTGATGTTTTATCAATGATCCAAAATGATCATCTAAGGTTTTCCTCAGTAGCTGAGGTAAGTAATTTACCCTAAGTATTCCGACACCTCAACTCCTTACCATACTTGTTCTAAAACTTGAACAAGTACAATTTACTACCCTATGCTGTGTCTAAAAATTGCTGGATGAATGGCAAACAGTATAGACCCTGATGAGACCCCGCATTCTGCGGGGTCTCATCTGGGTCTACACTGTTTGCTTAGGCCTGTCTTTCAAAATACATACCGTATATATGGTAGTTGAGGTGAACAGATACACCTGAAAGATCTTGCTGCTGATTTTTAAAAGGAAGCAACTTTTGCAGGAAGGAATTCAACTCCCTAGAACTTTTGAGTTTTTGTTTTTTTTTGATTGTGTTGGGGTTTAATGACACGTCAGGTCTTGTGGGTCATTTTGTGTCATCTCCCAGACAAAGGGAGAATAAAGACAGAAGAGATAGTAGATGAGATGAAAGACAGAGGGATAGGGGAGGAGGAGGAAAATGAATGAAAGTGAAGAAACAGAAGTTAAAAAATTGTTGATGCTTAACGACACATCAAGTCTTGTGGGTCATTTTGTGTCATCTCCCAGAGAAAGGGAGAAGAGAGATAGAAGAGATAGTAGATGTAATGAAAGACAGGGATAGGGAAGAAGGAGGAAAATGAATGAAAGTGAAGAAACAGAAGAAGTTAAAATATTCCCCCTCTACCCGCACCTGCTGTAATTGTAGCAGGCCTCGCCTAACTGTAAGCCAATATCATTTGGACGCCCCGGTAATGCAAGATACATGACACCTTTGCCTCACTCAAACACCCCCTCCCTAGAACTTGAATCATTTAAAAATCAAAGCACTGACAGCACTGGTGGGTTGATTGGCTCTTAGTGTAGGATGGGAAAATGGTCCTGAACGGAGACTTAAGGCAGTTTCATTTAATCCTTAACTTCCTGTAATTTATGCAAACAGTGCAGACCCTAATCAGATGCCACAGAATGCGGCATCTGATCCGGGTCTGCACTGTTTGCCAATGTCCCAAATGTCCCAGTCCAGGTTTTACAGATAACCCTCTGTCAACAGCACTCTGATGTCACAGCGACAAGAATAGCGCAGCTATAAATAACTGTTACCTGGATTTTGTCCAATGTGTGGTTTGATTACATTGGATAAAGATAATCACGGATAAAGATAATCACGTGGACAGCTACCTTAAGGAAATTTTGCGGCCTGTATATTGTGGCTCAGTTGTAAACTATCAACTCAAAAATGGGGGCTATTCTTCATGTATATGTTGTTGATGAAGACAGAGTTTACAACCCATTATTAAACGCTTTAAGTAAGGCAGGGCTAGTGGGTTATTTGTGAATGCTGTGTTCTAATGAATTACCAAAATAGTGTCAAGTTTTCTGGGCCAGACTAGATAGTTTCTGCTAATTAGGCCACATCAGTGACCCTCATAAATTTTCAAAATTCTTGGAAGACTGAATTTTTCTATACAAAATGCTGTTAGTAGCCAGAAAATGATGGGAATTTGTAAACTGAAAGTCAGGAATATTTCTAACCAAAAAAACAAATATCTCGCAGAAAATCTGACTAATGAACTGCATAAACTTCTGAGAATTATCCATTTAACCAATGTCCTGCTGATTAAATTAAGATGCCACACCCACTTCTAATTTTCAGCCAATCAGATTACTTGATTCCAGATTTTTTATATAAATTTACATACTTAATGGCAAACTGTGCAGATCCAGATCAGTTGGCTTCTTCAGAAGCCAACTGATCTGGATCTACACTGTTTGCAAAGGCAGGGCATATCTGGGTTCAGCAGGACAAGGGTTAATTATGCAGTAAAATGGTTGTTAAATGCCATTGAAATAACAAGATATTTTAGAGCTGGGAAAACCCACCAGAACATCGGCAATTACACAAATGAACAGCTAAAACAATACTGACATTTGTGCCCTACTGAGTGAAAATGGATTTTAGAGATTTACAAGCCTAGGCTTTGTAGTGGTTAGTAGTCAGTTCTCACTACTGCAGCCTGGGTTAGAATCCTAGTGAGGGCAAGTGGGTGGGCAGTTATTGCCTAGTATCAAGACCAGTGTCTAAATGTGTCTCAATTAGACAAAAATCTGCATACTGCAAAATAGAGCACAATGACCTGACAAGACTGTGCAGATTTCATGTATGCTGGAAACAATCTTTTAATATCCGCTCAGATCAGCTGGTTATTATCTCTATCATGATATAAAATCACATCACGAAAACACGCCTATATAATGTTGACCCCCTTAAACCCCACTATTATATAGTAAAACTGGGGTTAACAGGGGTATACATTATTTTACTTATTTCTGCTCAAAAACATAGGTTGTTGGTGCTCATTAGAACCACCTCACCGAGGCGGTTCTAACGAGTACCTACAATCTATGGTTTGAGCAAAAATATGAAAAATATAAGATTTTTTTATCTGAAAATTTTCATTTTTTTTTGTGGTAAAATTCTTAATGTATTTGAAAAGGCATGTTTTCATAACGACATACTTTCTAGTAATTTTTTATGCCCCTGCCATTCAAAGAATGGTGAAAAGGACATATAGTGTTACCCCTGTCCATTGGTCCATCTGTCTGTCTGCATCCTGTGTTAGCAACTTGTGTTTAAGTTTTTCAGTCGGGGGCATCTGTGTCCTTTGGACACATTTCATTATTTTTAATTTTGCTGAATGTTCTTTTGTTCTCAGTTTTTTTTTTGGTTTTTTATTTTCATTCATAAATTTCTTTAACCCTTCTCTTGCTAAACACGACATGCCCTGTCTTAGCAAACAGTGTAGATCCAGATCAGTTGGCTTCTGAAGAAGACAAATGATCTGGATCTGCACTGTTTGTCATTAAATATGTGAATTTCTATCAAAAACTCGGATCAAGAAAATCTGATTGGCTGGAAATTAGAAGTGGGCGTGGCATCTATATTTATTCAGTATGACAAGGGTAAAAAGAAATGGATATACTATCAGGGGAGGCAACTCTTTCAATTTTTTGGCCTACCTTCTGAAAAGCTGTATACTCTAACAGGAAAGAATTTGCTCTCCAAATTTCTTTTTTTTTTAGAGTAGATCCCTTTTCAGAAGGCCTTTTAGTGTGAAGAAAAACCAACAGAAAGCCACAAAAGTTATCTCCCTTGTAAAAGATGGCAGAAAATCTACCAGGTTTAGCAAGTCCCCTTAACCCTTGCCATGCTGAACAAATAAAGATGCCATGCCCACTTCTAATTTTCAGCCAATCAGATTACTTGATGCAGATTGTTGATATAAAATCATATACTAAATGGCAAACAGTGCAGATCCAGATCAGTTGGCTTCTAAGAAGATCTACACTGTTTGCAAAAGCAGGGTATATCCGGGTTCAGCAGGACTGGGATTAATACACCAACTATCTCTGGGGGAAGGGCGTAAGTGACATGCTCTGGAGTTTCCTATACTTCAACAAGCTCTGCTGATGTGCTATATCATATTTTACCTACCGTAATAATCCCAAATATTGGGACACCTTATCTACTAACCATACTTGTCCTAAAATTTGAAATAGTCCATTCTATTACCTTTTGATGTGTCTAAAATATTGCTGTATGTATGGCAAACTGTCTACACTGTTTGCAAAGGCCTATCTGTCCCAATACCTAGGGTTATTATGGTAAGTATTTGGACAAGAACACCTGTGCAAACAGTGCAGACCTAGATCAGATACCTCTGAATGCGGCATCTGACCAGGGTCCACTGATCCAGCAGAATTCAGACTGATCAACAGGTAGTAAAACGGACAGGACAAATTTTATGAGAAGTATGGCAAGGGGATAAGTAGACTGGCTCCTGTCTAACTGATATATGAAACAGCATAAAAACTATTTATATTTTACAAAAAATCCGATCTTTTGGAATGTCCTTCTCTCTGATTTGGCTGATCAGTTATGGGCTTCTGACTGATAAGGGAGATGATTATGTGTAGAAAATAGTCAAGGAGGAGAGTTTTACCTAAGTTGTTAACCCTTGTCCTGCTGAATAAATTAAGATGCCACACCCACTTCTAATTTTCAGCCAATCAGATTACTTGATCTGGATTGTTGCTATAAATTCACACTCTTAATGGCAAACAGTGCAGATCCAGATCAGTTGGCTTCTTCAGAAGCCAACTGATCTGGATCTACACTGTTTGCAAATGCAGGGTATATCCGGGTTCAGCAGGACAAGGGTTAGATTAGAAAAGTAAAACTCATAAGATGGTGCCAGGATAGGGGGTAAGGTAACCAAATATATTGGGTAAATGCAGTACTAAAGTTAAAAACTTTGCATTTTGTGATTTCATATTAATCCTCTGCCTAGCAGAGGATTAACTTGAAATGTAAAGCCTTATTTTCTCTGTAAGATAACAAAATCAATTTTATAAAAATGATAAAAATCTAAAAGGTTGTCTGCTACAATTCTGCTTTGCACTTTTTGCTTTTAATTAGCTACACAACCAATTGTCAGCTTTATTTTTAATGACAAAAAGTAGGATTTTATTTGAAATGTTGTCAGCTGATATTTAAATACAACAGGCAAAAGGACAAAGAGAAAATATAATAATATAGTCCCAAAGGCTCCAGTTAATCTTCTAGAAATGTTCCTGCAATCTTTGTCTGACATCCATCAATATTCATCTGTTACAGACCAGTTCATGTTCTCACTTTAGATAATCAATCACAAGAGCTCACTATTTTAGCCATTCTGGAGAAACAGAATAAACAGTCACACTGGAGAAACAAACATAGTCTGGAGAAAAAATGCACAACAAAACAACAATGAGCAACAACACAGTCTAAAGAAATAGAACAACTATAAAGCAAGTGTGAAATAACACATTGCAAAGGAATAACATTCACAGTAGAGAAATAACAATTACAAACAAAAACAACATACAGACTTAACAGAGAAACACATCAACAATACCTAAGAAACAAGAGGGTCATGATAGCCCTGTAACGCTCACCTAAGTATCATAGCACTTAAAGAACCTGACCAATAAATGATCAAAGCAAACATTCTGACCAAAATTCATGATGATTATAGTAACAGGTAAGACAATGTAGCATGCCTAATAGACTGTGAAATATAGGTCAAGGTCAAATATGGATGACTCCATTCATGAAGCCATACTAAGATGTATGCATGTGCTAAGTATCATGGGCTGTAGGATCAATAGTTACTGAGAAACTGACCTAAACGTAAAACTTAAGAAAGTCACTGGACCATGAAATATAGGTCATAAGTTACCCAGTTCCAAACTTCACCTAGAAATCATCAAGATAAACATTTTGAGCAAGATTCATCATGATTACTTCAAACATGTAACCTCTAGTGTGTTAAAAAAAGTTTTACTTTGAGTTGGCCCTCTTGAATGCAGTCATCCATATTTGACCATGACTTCTATTTCATGGTCCACTGACTTTCTTAAGTATTTGTGTTTAGGTCAGTTTCTTACTATCTATTTGACGGCAGACGACGAGTGGTGATCACAATAGCTCACCCTCAGCTTTTGCTCAGGTGAGCTAAAAAGACATACCAGAGAAGGAACCACAGTCATACTAATTTATAATCTAAGACAAACAAGAGGCCCATGGGCCACAATTCGCTCACCTGCATATTTGCAAATGCCATGCAACAGTCTTCCAGTATTGCCACAGCAACTGGGCCACAAATCTGACCATACCATAAAAAGGTCAAAGGTCATTCTAGTCTCATCATTTTAACAAAAGTTGGTAGACCTTGAGTCCCTGATGCTGTATACCAAGATCCAGCCTCAAAGCATTCTTGGAGAAGAAGATTTTTAAGTGTTTTTACCATATACATGTATGGACATGGCAGCCAAATTGTTCAATTGCGTGGAACCATTTGAACAAATTGGCAGTACCTTTTCGACAGAAGGCCCATGTGAAATCTGGTGAAAATTGCTCCAGCAGTTTCAGAATAGATGACATTTAAAATTACACAATTTTATACATGTATACAGCCCAGTGCCAAGGGCAGATAATCCTCAAGGGACAAAATTTCGGTTATAACTAAAATGTTTTACAACTTTAATCACACACTGCAAGTTTCAGCCATTAGTCTTGAATACATTTTGCCAAAAAGACTTTTCAACATTATCCCCATACAAATGCATGGAGACGCAAATTTGACCTTGCCATAAAAAGGTCAAGGGTCAACTTATGGTCATCATTTGAACAAACTTGGTAGACCTGGAGTCCTTGATGTTATGAGATACCAAGATTCAGCCCCAAAGCTTTCTTGGTTCCAGAGAAAAGATTTTTAAGTGTTTTTATCATATATGGCCATGGCGGCTATCTTGTTCAAAGGCGAGAAGCCATTTGAACAAATTGGCAATACCCTTTTGACAAAGGCCCTATGTGAAATCCAGTGAAAATTGCTCAAGCAGTTTCAGAGAAGAAGACATTTACACAATTTTATACATGTTTATAGCCCAGGGGCAAGGGCGGTAACTCCCAGGGAACAAAATTTTGAATATAACTAAAATGTTTAACCACTTGAATCACACATTGTAAGTTTCAGCCATTAGTCTTTAATACGTTTTGAGAAAATGACTTTTCACATTTTCCCCATACAAATAAATGCAAGGGGATGCAAATTTGACCCTGCCATAAAAAGGTCAAAGGTCAACTTACAGTCTTCATTTGAACAAACAGTAGACTTTGAGTCCTTGATGTATATACCAAGATTCAGCCCTAAAGCTTTCTTGGTTCTGGAGAATTTTTTTTAAATGTTTTTACCATATATGGGCATGGCAACCATCTTGTTCAATGGTGTGGAACCATTTGAACAAAATGGCAATATCCTTTCGACAAAAGGCCCAATGTGAAATCTGGTGAAAATTGCTCAAGTGGTTTCAGAAAAGAAGACATTTAAAAAATACACAATTTTATACGTGTTTATAGCCCAGGGGGAGGGACAGATAACTCCCAGGGGACAAAATTTTGAATATAACTAAAATATTTTACTACTTTATTCACTGATTTTGTTTGATTACTTTAGTTTTATCACCAAATAGTCTTTCTCAAGAAGTTCTCTGTAAGACAATATATATTTTGTCATCACCCACCTGTTTGGTCAGTAGATGATGGTATTCAATGTATTGGGTAATGCAAATTACATGTATTTGTTATTCTGTGCCATGACCTTTCCTTCCCACTAAAATGGCAGCAACTTAGAATGGAGCACTCAAGATGTGTTTCACTGTATTCATGCATCTTCTGATGGGGATATACAAGTCGAACCTCAATCGCTTGATCACCGATGGCTCGTTTACAATAGCTAATTTGACTGATTGTGTTGGGGTTTAATGACATGTAAACCCTTGTGGGTCATTTTGTGTTGTCTCCGAGAGAATGGGAGAAAAGAGATAGAAGAGATAATAGAGGAGATAAAGAGGGACAGGAAAGAAAGAGGAACAAGAATGAAATGGAAGAAACAGAAAAAATAGAAACATTCCCTCTCTACCCTTACCTGCTGTAAGGATAGCAGGCCTTGTCCAACTATAAGCCAATATTCGTTGGACGCCCCAGTGAGGTAAAATACACGACACCATTGCCACACCCGACCACCCCCACCATGGCTAATTCAAACTTGTTTTTGAGTCCCTACGAAATTCTTCAGACAACTCAAGAAAACAAATATTTAGGGAAATTTTCTTATAATGAAAAAGTATGTTGTTTGAACTCATTAGAATCACCTCATCTAGGTGATTCTAATGAGTACACTCAACATACAATTATTGTGTAGCAAATTGAAAAGAATCCCCAAAATTAACTTTATTTGCTTCCTGACATCGCGCCATGATTAACCCTCAGTGGCTTGAACGACCCATGCATGTCTCGAATTAATTTCCATGGTCCAAAGGATGTTAAAGCCATTGAAGTTGGACTGTATGTGGGCTTCAAATAACCGAGACAAACATGCAAACAGTTCTGATGGAACTCTTCAGATCATAATGACCTGAAAAATCTCCCAGACTATGGTGAATACAGCACATGCCATTTTAACTGATCAATTCAATGTCATTTATATTCATATAAACTGTCCATTGCCTCTGAGAGTAATTACTGCTCATGATCAAGGACTCTGTTTATTGAATAATCCTCATTTATATCAAATTATGATAGCTTTCATCTGGCAATGATCATGATTATTGTAAGTGAAATCAGAAGTCAATATTTTATAGATCTGGACTGCAAAACTGCCTCAAATGATCAAGTCTATTTATTAAACAACTACTGCTGCCATTATAAAGTAAAAAAATATCTTGGTTAAAACTGACCATACTCTGCCAATGACGGTGTGTTGGCTAATGGGTAGTGGGGGACCCAATACTACTGACAATCATATGGCTGACTGTGATGATAAAAACATGATAATAACATAGTTGAGGAAGAAAACAAGAAGAAGTGTTTGTAGACTTAAATCACCAGAAGGGCAAAAAAAAAAGGAATCTTTTGGTGCAGGGCATCCTATTAACCCTAGTCCTGCTGAACCTGAATATATCCTTACTTTGCAAACAGTGTAGATCCAAATCAGTTGGCTTCTAAGGAAGCCAACTGATCTGGATCTGCACTGTTTATCATTAAGTATGTGAATTTGTATCAACAACCTAGATCAAGTAATATGATTGGCTGAAAAATAGAAGTGGGCTTGGCATCTTAATTTATTTCACATGACAAGGGTTAAGCTTAAGATGAAGCAAGGGTTTTATTTTTTTGCATTTACAGCAGATATAGGATAGGAGAATTTATTTTGTTCTGTTTGTCTGTCTTTTCCCTCTCTTTTGAGGAATGCTTGATATGGTCTGAGCTGTTGACTGCTGGGCTGCAAACCCCTGTAGGGCACACACTACAACCACCACTGGCCGTGGAACTTGTAAGAATAGGTCCATTTTATAGTACAAGCACATTCCATGTCAACACAATTATACTTGAAATATGTTGTAAATGGAATGCTTTCAGCCACCATAATATTTTAATACAGAAGACTGTAAAGCTCTTTATATGATACCATAAGCCATTAGCTAAAACATCCAATAAGCAAACAGAATCTGATGTCATCTTCATTAATTTTATAATGCAAGACAAACACCTAAACTATCATCACGAGAACATACCTATATAATTTTGACCCCCTTAAACCCCACGTTTATATAGTAAAACTGGGGTTTACCGGGGTATGCATTATTTTTCTTATTTCTGCTCAAAAACACACAATCTATGTTTTGAGCAGAAATATGAAAAAGATCGGAATTTTTATCTGAAAATTTTCAGTTTTTCAGTGGTGAAATTTTCAGTGTATTTGAATAGGCGTGTTTTCGTAATGTTTTGGCAACTTTTAAGGGCATGATTGTATAATAGTATCTTTTTATGACCAGTTATGGTAAGTTTTCAATTTTCAGAGAAAAAGACAGCCATACAGACATAATAGTTGCGTGCATGAACAGTGATCCAAGCCTTTACATAGACCACAGACTGCAGCATCTGGTCTACTCTGTTGGCATTAATTGTGGGAATTTCTATTAAAAATTGTAATTAAAAAAACCCCAAAACTAAGAAGACATCTGCTAGTGGAAATAGATAACTCCAAAGAGTTGTGAAAGAAAATTCCACTAAGTATAAATTGGTTTAACCCTTCTCATGCTGAAAACAATTAAGATGCCATGCCCACTTCTAATTTTCAGCCAATCAGACTACTTGATCCAGGTTGTTGATACAAATTCACATTCTAAATGACAAACAGTGCAGATCCAGATCAGTTGGCTTTTCATAAGCCAACTGATCTGGATCTACACTGTTTGCAAAGGTAGGGTATATCCGGGATCAGCGCCGGCCTCGGTGGCTCAGTTGGATGCGCCGTCCGACTGGAGACCAGGAGGTCCCGGGTTCAACCCGAGCCGAGGTCGGCAACATTCTTCCGTGGAGATTGATCGTGAAATATTTTCTACGGTCATTCTCTCCCTTCCGCTGATTCAAGAAGGGCAGTTGTCAGTTTCTGGCGAAAGAATGTGTACAATTCTGGTTAACTGCTTAGAGGACTAAGCCTGCCCAGTAAACGTGTGGTTAGGTAAACTGACCGCGCTCGACATGACCCCATTGGGTTGACTGGGCCGTAAAACCTCAACACAAAAACAAAATCCGGGATCAGCAGGACCAGGATTAACATTCTCCTTGTCCTAAGAATAGTGCTGACACCCTCAATGTTTTGGAAACGTGATATTAACACCTTTCTCTGCATCCCAGACAATGTTATTACACGGTAAATCATGCTAGATCCCTGAATTATTACACCTGCATAGCCTAGATAATTGTACAGTCTGGTCAGAATTGGTGTAATTTCATAATGCACAATTATTTGATCTCTGTGAACAGAAGAAACACAATCAGTACTTTAGGGAAAAAGTGCACTTAATGTTTGGCTACTGTATTTACCATATGTATTTAGACAGACAAGCCTGAGCAAACAGTGTAGACCCATATGAGATGCCGCAGAATGCGGCATCTCATCAGGGTCTATACTGTTTGCTACTCGTCCAGCAATTTTTAGACACAATATCGGGTAGTAAATTGTTCTTTGTTCAAATTTTAGAATAAGTATGGTAAGAAGCTGAAGTGTCCAAATACTAGGGTAAATATGGTATGCTGCAATCAGGGATATTTCATTCCTGAAAGTACATATAAATCTCCTTCGCTTGCTAGCAAACTAATCCTTATTTTAAAGATAACCACAAAACCAAACTAAAACAGGGTAGTATAAAGCTCTTGATCAATTTATCAGCTAAACTGAGGCTTCGATTTATGGTCAAATATTACAGGTTTTAGAGACAGGGAACTAAAATAATGTAAACGATTTCAAGCTATAAAAACAGGAGCTACATAAAAAAGGCAATAACTATTTTATGTATATAAATAAACGTCAAAAGATTGCCTTTGGAAAGAAGTAACACAATACAGGTTAGAAAATGGGAGTCTCGGTTTTACTAAGACTATTCATAAGCAGTAATCGAAGTTTGCAACACTGCTTACGCCCTCTAGTGTATACATGACCAGAACTCCATTTTCAAATATACCACAATGGGCCCAATGATTCCAAAGGAAATGAAATATAATCTGCACTATGGTGATAAAGTCTACTTTGCCAAACTGTGTAGAGTCTACAGACTCAGCATGTAGCCTATGATCAGGGCCTGCACTGCTGGCCATTAAAGGACTCCAACAAATGGACTGTGAAAAAAAAAAAGTCACCATAAACCATATAATTATCTATTATAATTTTGCTCTGGATCACAGCCATATTAAGTTTCAATGCAATAGCTCAAACAGTTCTTGAGATATCTTGCTTACAAGATTTCATTGCAATTTTTTTCAAAGGGGCATAACTCAAGAAAGAGGCATAGCCATGATAAGAAAAAAAAAATATGGGTCAACTATTTTTTCATGTGGACTCCATATGTGAAATTTCAAAAACCTAGCATGGGTGGTTCAAAAGTTATACTATGCACAAAAAAGCGTGACTAACGGGTGGAAAAATGAACAAACTAATGGACAAGCCCAAACCAATATGCCCTACCAACTTCTTTGAAGTTGGGGACATAACAAGTCCATTTTACTATATGTTGATGTGTCTAGAAACTGCTGGGTGTGAACCGTTTGTTAAGGCCTGTCAGTCTCAGGGTAACTATAGTAAGAGTGTACAATATCTGTCTTACTTCTTGTACAGGCAGAAATGATCATTTTTTACAGTTATATCAGCCAAATAACCATTAAAGCAGTTAGCAAAATTGTAGCAGCTATAACATAATATTTTTTAAATTATTATTTTCAGAGAAAATAAGACTGGCATTTCATGTGAATCATCTGCTATGCTGATGATTCACATGAAATGTCATCTTATTTTCATTGAAAAATGATAATAATAAATGCTATCTGCTGTAGCTGTGATTAGCACTTTAGGGTCAAGCTACATTAGAAAAACAAAGAAGTTTACAGTGCATCAATGTGGCAGAGGTTGGGAGAAACGCTAAGTATTGGGTCAGCACCAATTACAGGGCACTATATAACAGGTATGTTGGTGTCACAATGTTTATGTAAAATTTTGGAGGACATTTGAGAAAAATAAAAGGAAGCCATGCTGTGATAACCCTGACTTGTAAACTTATAATTGCCAATTATTTCACTGGACAAAGCCCACAGCATTGTAACTGGTCAGTTGTAACTTGGGAGGTAACAATCCCCTATACACCTAGCTAACAGGACAAACAGCAGTCTTGTTCTGCAATTGTATTATGACACAGATGAGAATAGATGAATGCCCGCACAATATTTAACAGCATGTAGTCATACTCAAAAGGCCCAATTTTTGTGTCTTTTATAAGAAAAAGATACTATTAACCAGTAGCATAGACCAACACAATAGCAACATCATGCCAAAAGGGACCATACCAATATGCATTACTTCAGATGTTGTTTACATGTACAAGTCTCAATCCATCCATGGATGAGGAGGCTCATGCTAATTTTGGCCTTTGTTGTTCACATGTACAGCAAGTCTTAGCCCTTCTCTTGCTGAACACGACATGCCCTGTCTGAGCAGACAGTGCAGATCCAGATCAGTTGGCTTCTGAAGAAGCCAACTGATCTGGATCAGCACTGTTTGTCATTAAATATGTGAATTTCTATCAAAAACCTGGATCAAGTAATCTGATTGGCTGGAAATTAGAAGTGGGCGTGGCATCTTAATTTATTCAGCATGTCAAGGGTTAGTCTATAGATAATATGCAATCTATGGATGTGCAAGCTGATTTGCACCTTTTTTGTCCACAGCTACATTATGTCCAATACATCCAGGGACTGGCAGGCTGATCAAGTCTTTTGTTGTTTATATATTTGCAGGTCTGAATTCATCCATGGGTGTGCAGGCTGATCTGGGCTTTTGCTGTTTATATGTTCAGTAAGTTCTAGTCCAGGCTGATCTGGGTCTTTGCTGTTTACATTTACACATCACAAAAACACACCTATATAATTGTGACCCCCTCAAACCCCACTTTTATATAGTAAAACTGGGGTTTACAGGGGTATACATTATTTTTCTTATTTCTGCTCAAAAACACAGATTGTAGGTACTCGTTAGAACTGCCTCGTTGAGGCAGTTGTAACGAGTACCCACAATCTATGTTTTAAGCAGAAATAGGAAAAATATCAGAGTTTTTCATCTGAAAATTTTCAGTTTTTGGAGATGAAATTTTCTATATATTTGTATAGGCGTGTTTTCGTAATGATAAGTCCCAGGGTATCCATGGATATAAGGCAGATCAGGTCATTGGCTGTTCAACTGTAAATAAGTCCAAGTCCAGCCATGATCTACAGACTGGTATTTGTTTAAGCTGACTGTCAACAATAATCAAGTAAAAAAAAATACATATATTATAACAATATATACAGTCATGTTCAGCCATGAATAAGCATAGAAGAACTGGATATACAAGAAAAATGTCCCAGTCACTCAAGCAAGGCAAGAACCTTATTATTTTTTTATTTATTTATTTATTTTTTTTATTTGGGTTTTATCGCCCTTTCAAGAATATTTCACTTATATTGAGCCGATCGTTCATCAAGGGTGGGAAAAAACTGAAGAACTCCAGGAAAAAACAACCTGACTATCCATAAGCTGAACTTGGCTTTCTCACATGTGATCCAAGGGAGGCTCGAACCACAGTGGTGAGAAACCTAATGGATTAGGAGTCAACTCTCCTATCAACTAGGCTACAGGGGGAATCTAGCTTCCTGTCAAAATGATGGCAGAGTCAACCTTCCAAACATTCATTTCAGTAGGACAGTGCATCACCACTTTACCACTTATCAGCCATGCCAACTAATCTGAGTGTAACAATGCAACATGGTTAAATGTTCATTTTCCAAAAGCTTATAATGTAAACTCAGTAGAATGAGGTGTGAGTTCTTGTCGGGTTCTTCTATAACAACCCCAGGAAAACTGTAAATTATGCCCTCACTTACACCATAGTACACAGCATCTGTTGAAACTTATCTAATAAATGTCAGTAAAATTAGCAAAACTTGATGTTTGTGCAGGGGAACATTTGGAAACATTCAATATTTTATTTGATGAATAATATAATCAATACATAATAGTTCTCTGGTTACCTTCTATCTAAATTTAATTAGCAGAGCAGGATTTTCTTTAAGCATCTGCAGCTCATTTAAGATACAACTGAATATATGGTAAGTAAGAATTGGTTTAAATAAAAACAAAAATCAATGGATTTTAGCTTTTCCTCAAAGACTAAATAGAACATACTGTTACACTGTAAAATTGACATTCCTTTGGGTGCATTTTTATGGTCATGCAAATTGCATTGGTCATGGACTGCTAAAATTTACAGAGCACCCATTTAGTTCATATATGCCATATCTCACACTTTGAGATAAATCTCACAGAATTTGGCCCATTTGGAAAGCAATTCCCATAAAAAATTAAAATCTCACAGAATTTTCAGACCTTTTTGCAACAGATTTTATGAAGAAATAAACATACAACACACACACTGTTGTGGTTTTCACAAGCTTCTTACAAGAAAGAAAAAGACATAAGACTATACTGGGGGAGCTCCAAAGTGATGTTTAAGAAAATCTCACAAAATTTTGTCAAATCTCCCATAAAATTTTGCCTTATCTCACAGATTTTAGTCAAGAGCTTATGGCATGTATGTAAGTTCCATACGAATATTACTATAAGTTCCATAGTAAAAAGTTCCAATTTGTTTGCCTGTTTCTAGTCCATTGTAGTCTGAATGAACTCCTCACACTATATATTGGAAGATTCTAATTTTGATTTTAGGTATGTCAGGCTATGTGATTTAGATATTCTGAGAAACAAATGGTTGGACTATTTGCAAACAGTGGAGACCCTGATCAGATGCCGCGTTCTGCGGCATCTGATCTGGGTCTGCAATGTTTGCTAAGTTTCCTTTTAGGGGTCTCCCGACTACAATGGGCTAAAATATTTTTTGCCTGCTTTGATGCCAGAATTGGTTAAAACGTATAATTCAGACCTGCAGTAGATACTAACAAAATTGTATACTTTGGGTGGTTTCTTTGAATATTAAAGCAGAAAAGTATCTGGGGTACAAATAGGCCTACTCCGGAAAATGCAAGTTATGAAACTTTTGTGATAAGGGCTTTCAGTCTTCTATCACTTGATAGCAATTGATAAGACAAGAAAATCCTGAAAATTAGAATTAAATATCTAATTGGGTTTGAAAAATAGGGCTACTTAAAATATGACATTTCCAAATATGGTCATTTGAGAGAAAATGTTTATATTTCCATAATCAAACCCAAAATTGCAAATCTGACAACATATTATTACAGCTGTACTATCAAGGCAAAAGTCTGCCAAATATCATAGCATTTGGATCAAAAACATTAATTTTATGCATTATTTTCTACAGCAACCCAGTATGATAAGGCATGAGAAAATTGCTCATTTGTACCCACCTAGTTACATTTACAGCGTTTTATTATATGTTCTATATATATTTTGGACGTCCATAACTCCGGAACTACTTAACATATCAAGTTCAAATTTTCAGCATTTCTTAGTTATGGGAAGGCTAGCAAATGCGTGAAGTTTAAACATTCTAGGTGCACAGGTTTCAAAGTTGTTATTTTCCGGATAAGGACTATTACACTTACACCTGCTGTGAGTCACCTCCAACAAGATCTGTGTCAGCATCTTCTAGGAGGTGGAAGCTGATTACATGACATATACTCAGCATCAATGAAAAGATACAAGGTACTTTATCAAAATTTATTCTGGAATGTTAACATGGAATGCTATCTTCTATAAGGAGATCATTACTTATGGCAATATTTATGCTCCCAAGCATAGCACTGTAACAAATGATTTTTCTAATGTCTGAAGTTTTGCATTTGAAATTCATGTACCCTTAAGTCACAAACCTTAATATTGAGTGTGTCTTTAATTATCATCAAGAGTTGCTTGACATCTACTCCTCATACTGCAAATCATATGCTGTATCCTGTACTGGGGAATAGCCTCCCACTCCCAAGTAAAGGCCTGAATCAGCTGCTGATGATAATGGATATTCCGACTGCCGTAGAACACGCAACCCTCTAACTGGTCCCATAGATACTCAATGGGGCTCAAATTAGTGGAGAAAGTGAGCCAAGATAACGCTGGCACATTATTTTGTCAAAGAAAGTCTGTTGTCAGGCTTGCCAAATGAGGTTTGGCATTATCCTGTTCATACAGCGTTATGTCGACTTGATTTCTGAAGCATGGCAAAACAACTGGCTACAATACCTCATAAATATAGCATATAGCAGTCAGATTCCCATCAATAACCACAAGAGGTGTCCTATAATGCCATAAAATACCACCCCACACCATCAAGCTTTGGCCACCCTAATGGTAAGCCTCCCGTATGCAACAATCCACATAACTTTCACCATGATGTCGCCACACCTGAGCACATCTGTCGTTCATATGAATACAAAAACATGACTTATCTGTGAGCATAACATCTCACTGATACTGTGACTATTACAGATGTTGCATACATCAGTTATAGAGGAATCGTTGACTTATTGGCGTCCTTACAATACCACTATATGCATTATGGCTCCCAATGTCACATTCACGCAAGCATGGTCTATCTGTAGAGGCACTTATGCACTAATCATTTATCCCCACAGTCTCTTGAGCAGTTTGTATGGAAGTTCTGAACTGATCCCGAAGATGCATGAGGAACATGTGGCAGTCCTGTTAATGTGATGCAACTAGAGCATCCAAGTCATTGTGTCCTGTTCAATGAGTTTCATGATCATTTGATACAAACAACCTATTCACCTGGCTACCTTATGGAATGACAATCCTCCTTCAATCTTGCCAAGGTGCCGGTGACATTGAGTTTCATTTAGTTGCTCCATGTTTAACCTTATGGAAGCACTAAAACTGGCATGCAAGACATTTGAAAGCAGAAAAGAAAGTGTTTCTCACACAGATAACATTTGGAAAATTGATTAACCCTTAAAACGCCAAGAAATCCTGCATCTGAAAATGTCTTCTGTTTATGTCGTCTGCTGAATATTCTTGCAAACTTTTCAAACCTATTTTTGCATACAGGCAAACAGTGTGGCACCAGATCAGACTGCTCCTAAAGGAGCAGTCTGATCTGGGTCCACATTGTTTGCAGAAATAACTTTTAAAATCACAAGCAGATGACAAAGCAGACGACAATTGTTGTGATTGGCAGTTTAAGGATTAAAACTCATTTTTTTGCACATGCACATAAAGCAGAACTACTCAGATAATCAAGCACATGAATTTTGTCAGAACTGAGTATAATAACAGTTTAGTTCCTATCGTAAGATCACATTTATTCACAATTTTTACCTGGTAACTTTTCATGGACACTGAGTGTATAAGCTACCATTCCATCTCTTGTTTTAAAAATTTAAGGAAATTTCTGAGTTGACAGGCTGGTCAGACTTGTTAGCCTAACAGCTTTTGACACATCAGAGTCTCACTTTAAAATGTTGTGGCATTCTGAGAATGATGATTTGCAAAACTGAGGCAGTATAAAAAGATTGAAAAATTTACTCAGTGACAGTAACAATTATTTCAATTGTTTCAAAGATAGTGTAAATGGCATTTTTATTTATTAACCTTTGTCCTGCTGAATAAATTAAGATGCCACACCCACTTCTAATTTTCAGCCAATCAGGTTACTTGATTTAGATTGTTGCTATCAATTCATATACTTAATGGCAAACAGTGCAGATCCAGATCAGTTGGCTTCTTCAGAAGCCAACTGATCTGGATCTACACTGTTTGCAAAGGCAGAGTATGTCCGGGTTCAGCAGGACAAGGGTTAAATGGTTTCTTTTTCTCCACAGTCAACATAAATAAATACACAAGCAAACAGACAACCAATTAACATTGTCTTCAGAGGACCATCACTGTTTATAGAAGGCACTAGAAGGCATTATATAAAACAGAAGTGGAAACTAATGAAAAAATGGCAGAGTGAGGCATCAAATTTGGGTTTTCTCTGTCTGCCACTCATCCAATAGATTTTGGACACATTAACCATTGTCATGCTGAATAAATTAAGATGCCACACCCACTTCTAATTTTCAGCCAATCAGATAACTTGATCCAGGTTGTTGATACAAGTTAACATTTTTATTGATAAACAGTGCAGATCCAGATCAGTTGGCTTCTGAAGAAGCCAACTGATCTGGATCTACAGTGTTTGCAAAGGTAGGGCATAACTGAGATCAGCAGGCCCAGGGTTAACAGGCAGTAAAACAGATTTGTTCAAATTTGAAAGGTGACGGAAGGTAAGGAGTTAACCCTTGTCATGCTGAATAAATTAAGAAGCCACGCCCATTTCTAACTGTCAGCCAATCAGGTACTTAATCCAGATTGTTGATATAAATTCACATACTGAATGACAAGCAGTGCAGATCCAGATCAGTTGGCTTTTTCAGAAGCCAACTGATCTGGATCTACACTGTTTGCAAAGGCAGGACAGGTTTGGGTTCAGCAGGACAAGGGTTAAAATGAAGTGTCTGAATCTTTAGGCTAAATACAGAGGATTTGTTTTTCTTGATTTTTAATATCTTTGAGGTCATGGAAATTGAAATGTTAACACTATGTTTGGTCCCTGCTTGGCAATTTACAATTTGCAGAAAGTTTGTAGGACCGTAAATATTTATTTATTATCATTCTGGCTAAAATGTGAAGAATATAATCAGTCTCTGTCATAGAGAGCAGGAAATTTAATCAGAAATAACATAAAATATTTACACAAATTATCACCTTGTACTCTTTCCAGAACTGGGCCACAATATACCGTATTTACACAAAGTTTCCAGACAAGCTTGAACAAATGCTGTAGATCCAGATCAGATGCCAGCAGCTTTTAGACACATTAGCAGGTAGTTAGTAGTGACTTGTTCAAGAAAGTAAGGGGTAATATTTAAGATAAATACACTATGGGTAAGTTTAAGACACATAATTGATACTAATATCCAATCAATGGCGGTAGCGTATTTATGCATAATTGCTGTCCAACACTTTTTGAACAACTCATGGAGAGATTAATGCAGGCAATTTTCCAGTTCAAGTACCATTTAATAGGGTAATATGCGGTGTAATAATAGTATGAACAACAGCTCTCTAACATGTAAAGGAAGGGCACAAAAGGCTTCCAAAGTAAGAAAAAAATGGTCAAATTTTCAGACCAAAAATGTTTGGTTACCGTTGTACCTTCGTAATGTAGCCCCGTCAACGCCAATCAAGTGGGCTCAAATGGCCCAGCATACAAAATGTGCAAGAAAAGAAAAGGGAGGAAAGAGAGAGAAAAAGGAGGAAAAAATGAAGGATTAAATCGCAAAAAAACCCCCCAAAAAATATCATGCCCATACATTTTCCCACCATGACCCACCATTTGACCCCAGGGCTATAATTGGAACAATCTTGGCAAAAGTCCACAAGATGAAGCTTCATACCAAATATCAAAGGTCTGGGCTTTTTAGTCTCAGACAAGAAGATTTTTAATTTATTTCTCTATATGAGTCTTTGTAAAATAAGTGGTACTGAGGAGGGGCCATTTTTTGACCCCAGGGCTATAATTTGAACAATCTTGATAAATGGCCATTATATAAAGTTACATGCCAAATATCTACGGCCTAAACCTTCTAGTTATAGACCAGAAGTGTTTGTTTTTTTGCTATATGAGTCTATGAAAAACAAGTGATCGCCATTTAGACCATAGGGCTATAATTTAAAAATCTTGATAGAGGTCCACAAGAAGAATACATACCAAATATCAAAGGCCTGGGCTTTCTAGTTTCAGAAAAGGAAATTTTCAAAGTTTTGCTTAACTTTCTAATCGGAACTACTTAACTAATTATTATAGTCCTATGGTCTAAATGGCGATCACTTGATTTTCATAGACTCATATAATTGCGTAATGGAGCATCAATATATTGGCTGAGATCAGAGTTTTATGGTCAGTCATAAGAAACATATGGAAATGTGATATCCCACTAACCTGACATTGATATAGTATTAGTCGGGAAGGTTGGGGTCAAATTCGGTGAGGCGGTTCTAACGAGTACCCACAATCTGTGTTTTGAGACGAAATATGAAAAATATCAGTTTTTTTTTTTTATATGTAAATTTTCAGTTTTTGGAGGTGAAGCTTTCTATGTATTTGAATTGGTGTGTTTTCGTAATGTGGTTGTCTTCTGTAAGGATTCTTTAATCAGACAATGCTGATCCTAATCAGTATGGGTTAATCCAGGCCTCTGTTGTCCATATATGCAATAAATAAACTTTCTACTGATGTTGCTGTTCAACCATGGCTTTAACCCTTGTCCTGCTGAATAAATTAAGATGCCACACCCACTTCTAATTTTCAGCCAATCAGATTACTTGATCTGCATTGTTGTTATAAATTCACATACTTCTTCAGAAGCCAACTGATCTGGATCTACACTGTTTGCAAAGGCAGGGTATATCCGGGTTCAGCAGGACAAGGGTTAAATTAATAAAAAGTGGCATAACAGGAGCCCTGTAGAAAGAAAGCAAACAGCTCCCACTCTGAAAGTAATAAAATTTTGTAATTCTCTAAGTGAATCCTGACTGAATTTTAATGAATATTTTATAGTGCTACTAAAGTCTTCAAGATCATTCAACTCCTCCAGGAATTGTTTACTGCCTGTTATACAATACGAAACTTATAGTTCTAGTCACTAGTTTATCTGGCATGTGTGGTGCTAGTGTTCTGTGGGGTTTTTTTTGGGCCTTGCAATGACATGTCTGTGAAGTCAGACTTATTAACCCTGGTCCTGCTGAACCCTGATTTACCCTGCCTTTGGGACAGTGGAGATCCAGATGAGTTGGCTTCTGAAGAAGAAAACTGCTCTAGATCTGCACTGGTTGTCAATTAGAATGATAATTTGTATAACAACCTGGGACAAGTAATTTGATTGGCTTAAAATTGGAAGTGGGCAAAGGTTAATAATGTGTTTGTTTATGTTGAGGTTTTACAGCCCAGTCACCCCATCAGGGTCATGTCAAGCGAGGTCAGTTTACCTAACCACACTTTTCCTGGGCAGGCTCAGCCCTTCTTGAATCAGGGGAAGGGAGAGAATGAGTTTTTTTATCTGAAAATTTTCAATTTTTAGAGGTGAAATATTCTATATATTTGAATAGGCGTGTTTTGTAATGCTTTCTGAGAACCACACTACTTCATGCTTATTTTCAAAGTGTCAGAAAACAAATAACTTTAAGCTCAAACTGGTTTGTTGACTACTGTTAAAGCCTGGAAGAAGATGGATTCAACAAAATATTCATAATATGTCCTATAGGCTGCATTACAATGGGGCTAATTTTTAAATTCTGAAAGAATAGAATGGGGCTAGGAGAAAAAGTATGAATGGGGCTACAGTTATCTATGCAGTAATGAGTTGTTCATACCTATTATTGCATAAAAAGCAGTGTCGCAGGTTATTAACAGCCGTGCATTAACCGGTGAAAAGGCAATTCATGCACTGTTAATGCACGGCTACTCAACTTTCAATATGATCATACTGGGGCCAGAGTTTTGCTGCCATTACGAGATGTGTACTGCCCAGCCCTAGAATGAGCATGGTCTGTGGAAATTGCATTCGCGAGACATCGGTGAAAAGGCGAAACAAAATAGTGCAAGAAATAACGCAAAATGTAACAAATGTTTTCAGTTTTTATGCAATAATAGCGATAGAAAATGGTTTTTCAATGCATTAGCATTCATTAGGTCCCTTGAGAGATGTTGAAAACCGCGACCTCCGGCCTTGGTTTTCAACACCTCCCACGGGACCTGGCGAATGTTAATGCATGAAAAACCATGTTTGATCCATATATTGTAAAGTGCATGTCATGAAAACTGCTCTATTATGAGAGATGGAAAAAATATCCCAAATGGACTAATCTTGGGAAGAAACTGTGGATGCATTGGCAAGACTTGGCCCAATCTTGACGAGTAAAGGGGAGAATGTGCTTATTCTAAGTTGTCTGAGAAACTGTATATATATAGCATTTTAACCCTTGTCCTACTGAATAAATAAAGATGCCACGCCCACTTTTAATTTTCAGCCAATCAGATTACTTGATCAGGATTGTTGCTATAAATTCACATACTTAATGGCAAACAGTGCAGATCCAGATCAGTTGGCTTCTTCAGAAGCCAACTGATATGGATCTACACTGTTTGCAAAGGTAGGGTATATCCGGGTTCAGTAGGACAAGGGCTAAAGTTTTAAAGTGTCTGATCTTACTTGTATATTCTTATATATTATAGAGTATGGAAACCTTATCAAATTGTCTTTTCCTCTAAGAAAGCACAGGTAAATCAACTGAATTAGCTCCATTGACTCCTAAAACATACAGGTAGGATCCAGGAAAATTAGCCCCATCCATACTTTTTTTTCAGCCCCTTCATATCTTTTTTCTAGCCCAATTGAGTTGCCAATCAGCCCCATTGTGTAATGCCCATCCTATATATTCTGTAAACTTGGCTAATAAATGCTGGTGAATGCTGTACTCATTCAAGAAAATACTAAACCTATAGAGAGCAGAACCAAATCTCTTAACAGCAATAATCTTTTCACTTTAACTTCAAGCTGTCATGTGTCTTCGCTTCAAACTGACAAACTTTCATCTCAACATGGAAAGTTCTGTTGAAATATTCATGAAAGATTTCTCAGTGTTCCAGCAGTCCTATATCATATTTCTGTCCTGGCATGTCATTAAGGGAACAAGTCAAACAGTTCAAAGTAATCTTATTAACACCTTTTGAAGACAAACAAGCCAAGATATGAGAATAGATACAGGCAGATTGCTGCATATAACAACCTAGGCAAAATCTGTAGGACAGTCAGACATGTCAGACGAAAATGTGTTTGTTTCAGCAAAATATAAACGAATTTCAAGCACATTTTCATAGCAACAGATAAGGCCCTTTTTTCATCCGAAAAATGCTGATATCTTTCTTATTTCTCCATGAAAACATATGTTGTGGGTACTCATTAGAAGTGCCTCTCTGAGGCACTTCTAATGAGTACCTACAACATATGTTTTTGTGGAGAAATAAGAAAAATATTGTGGATACCCCCTCTTATCTGTACCTATGCATTTTAATCATTAGTCTGACCAGTGTCAGACAGGCTTTTACTGCTTATAAGGCATCTCAAGAAAATAGAGACTCTCGTTTTCTAATCTGTAGTGTGTTCTTTGTTTCCAAAGGCAATCTTTTTTACATTTATCTTACTACATGGCAGCTATTGTTAGTGCTGTGTGGTGGCATCAGAACGTCTCCCCGTACTTCACCACAGAGCAGATTATATTTCGTTTCCTTTGGGATCATTGGGCCCATTGCAGTATCTTTGAAAATGGACTTCTGCTCCTGTATATGTTAGTGGGCATAAGCAGTGTTTCAAATTTCATTACTGCTTATGAAGAATCTCAATAAAACCGAAACTCTCATTTTCTAATCTGTAGTGTGTTCTTTGTTTCCAAAGGCAATCTTTTTTGATGTTTATTTTAAAAGTTTTCACTTACTCTGTTATAAAGACAAATATTTTGTTGCGTACTTTCTAAACTCTTAAATGTTTTATAAATGTAAACACAAATTATGAATTAAAATGTCTTCTTATTTTTTTCCAAGACATAGCTTGAAATTTGATGGAAATTATAATTAAATAATGTACATGAAATTCAAAGCCCTATTCTCTGGGGAAAAATATCACAAATCTGCTGGTTGCTGAATTCCCACTGGATGTGTAGAATTACTGAAATTCAAATTGTTAAGATTTAGTTCTTTCATTTATATAATAAGGAGCAGAATTTCGGTATTTTATCTTATCTTGTTCATATTAAACTCTATACAGGCCATGCCAAGCGAAAATATGTCTTCGAACATGTGCAAAATGCCCAGGTTCAGATTAATCCTGCACATGTGCAAAATCTCATTCGAGCATTTGCTCTCCATTGATACACTCTATAGTGTCAAATGATTCTGTTAGCGGACAGTGAATGCCATGATCAGACTGCACGGATGTGCAGTCTGATCTGGGCATTCGCTATCCGCATATGCCCGAAGGCACGTTTTCACCCATATAAAAATGATAACATTACACATAACAGTCAAAGGTCATGTCTATCTTTTATTTGCATCTATCAGTTGATCAGTTTTCTTTTGTCATTCTCGTAATATATAGTTATTTATAAATGCACAAATGCAGATAAGTATAAAATAGTATCAATCACACATGCTTTGTGAATAAATTGATCTTTATCTTGCAGTATTTATCGCACCTGCTTGTAGCAGGGTGCGATATAGGCGTCCGATTTTCCGTCCGTCCGTCCGTCAGTCCGTCCGTCCGTCCGTCCGTCCGTCCGTCCGTTATGTCAAAGTTAGTATTCTAATCAACTACAAGACTAAACAACCATCAAACTTTGCATGAAACATCTCCCTGACCTCCTGACTTTGCGACATAGGCGTCTGCTTTTCCGTATGTCTGTCCATTCGTCCGTCCGTCTGTCAACATTTATGTCGACGTTCGACATTTATGTCAAAGTTAGTATTCTAATCAACTACAAGACTAAACAACCATCAAACCTTGCATGAAACATCTCCCTGACCTCCCGACTTTGCGACATAGATGCCCACTTTTCCATTCGTCTGTCTGTTCGTCCGTCCGTCTGTCTGTTAACAGTTCTGTTATGTCGAAGTTCGACATTTATGTCAAAGTTAGTATTCTAATCAACTACAAGACTAAACAACCATCAAACCTTGTATGAAACATCTCCTTGACCTCCTGACTTTGCGACATAGGTGCCCGCCTTTCCATTCGTCTGTCCGTTCGTCCGTCCGTCTGTCTGTTAACAGTTCTATTATGTCGAAGTTCGACATTTACGTCAAAGTTTGTATTCTTATCAACTACAATTCTACAACAACCATCATACCTTGCATGACACATCTCCCTGACCTCCTGACTTGGCAGGTATGTTGACCCAGTGACCTTGACCTATATTTTGCGCTCCATTGGCTTTGACACAATTTAGGTTGACGTTCCAGATCTTCTCAACTATAAGGTGTACAACTACCAAACCTTGCATAGTGCTTCTCCTAGATGTACTGACTTGGCAGTTACCTTGACCCGGTGACCTTGACCTATATTTTGTGCTCCAGTGATTTTGACATATTTTGTGTCGACGTTCGATATCTCCTCAACTATAAGGCCTACAACCATCAAACCTTGCAAAGTGCTTCTTCTCAATGTACTGACTTGGCAGATACCTTGACCTGGTGACCTTGACCTATATTTTGGCTGCAGTGACTTTGACATAATTTACGTCAACGTTCCAGATCTCCTCAAGTGTAAGACCTCTAGCCACCAAACCTTGCATAGTGCTTCTCCTAGATGTACTGACTCGGCAGGTATCTTGACCCGGTGACCTTGACCTATATTTTGCGCTCCAGTGCCTTTTACACATTTTATGTCAATGTTCAATATCTCCTCAACTATAAGGCCTACAACCATCAAACCTTGCATAGTGCTTCTCCTCAATGTACGAACTCTGCAGGTACCTTGACTGGGTGACCTTGACCTATATTTCGCACTCCACTGACTTTTACACCTTTTACGTCACCCTTCCTTATGTCCTCAACTGTAAGGCCTTCAACCACCAAACCTTATATAGCACTTCTTCTCGATGTACTGACTCAGCAGGTACCTTGACCTGGTGACCTTGACCTATATTGTGCACTCCAGTGACTTTGACACATTTTATGTTGATGTTCGGTATCTCCTCAAATATAAGACCTACAACCACTAAACCTTGCATAGTGCTTCACCTCATTGCACTGGCTTGGCAGGTACATTGACCCAGTGACCTTGACCTATATTTGATACATTTTACGTTGATGTTTGATAACTCCTCAACTATAAGGCCTACAACCACTATACCTTGCACTGTGCTTCTCCTTGATGTACTGAATTAGCAGGTATCTTGACCCGTGACCTTGACCTATATTTCATGCTCCAGTGACTTTTACACATTTTACGTCAACGCTCCATTATCATTGGGCTGTATGATACGAAAAGTCAGTGCTGAAGATAGAGGGAATGGGACTGGCCTGGAATATATGTGCCCCACTAGGCACTTTGTCTACATTTTTTTCAACCCAGTTTTCCAAGTAAGCACTGCTAAGAATGAAATAAACTTATTTAATAACCACGTTCTGATTGTGGCTCCTGTGACTTTTGCCCCAGCAGGTGCGATGACGCCTTCCGCGGAATTCTTGTTTATACTACCATGTTATAAACAAAAAAAAGGGCTATGTTTGAAGTTGTTTTTTTTCCCCCCAATTTCTGATTAATTTCTATTGCAAAAATATGTATGTGTTATATAATGCAAGAAGAAATTCAGTTTTTACCCAGCAGTGCCAGATACTTCTTCCTGGTTGCACAAGTCTAATTGTAGGTTTTGTCGCGTGCTGGCTCATTTTTTCTATTTCTCTACAAAAACAAATGTTGTAGGACCTTATTAGAACCACTTTATTGGGTATTTGAGAAGATATTATTTTGGAAGTGTAAGGAACAATTCTGTTGCCAAGGTAACGAGTCAAACTGCCCACAAGCATTACAAGAAATCATCAACATGACAGATACCTACCAAATTAGGCATAAATCGCTTTAGTGATTCTGGAGAAGAAGTTGTATGAAGATTTCCCATTTTTTAATTAACCATTGCAATGCCAACAAATCAAAAAAGCAGATGGGCTTAAAATAGATAAACTGGTAGAGAATCACCCTAGAAACATTAGTGCCAAGTTTGGTTCAAATCACTTCATCCATTATGGAGAAAATGTCGTTTAACCTTTTCCAATTATAAATCTAGTAACCACTGAAAATAAATGAAGAGAGAAAAAAACAAAAAAACTAAGCGAAACTACCACAAGAAATTCCTACCATATTAAGTTATTTCCCTTCAGTGGTTTTGGAGGAGATATCACCAGAAGAACGGTTGGATGTAAAAATGGATGCTTGGACACACATGAAATAATGTATATAACTCAGCCCTTACTTTTTTCAAGTGAGTTAAAACTATTTCAAATTCTTGGCTGCTAAATGTAACCTGCATCCATTCAACCAGGAATCTTTGGGATATTTGTACACCACAGAGGCTTAGATCAGCTCATAATCTGCAGGATAATCATGGTCTTTGGTGTCACTGGCTTTGGTTTTCAATGTGATTCTGTAGACAGAAAGAAAGCCTTCATCAGACTGCATACTTGTGTAGGTCCTTGCTACCCTGATTTGACATGAAGACCATTTTCTTACAGCCTGGCTTGTATTATTATAGCACTTTTCCAAAAGGCTGTCAATGTAATTGGTCTGTGCATCACAAATTAAAGCAAACTGTCAAAGAAGATCATACCTATTACCGGAACATCTACCTTACAGGCTGTCACGGATAATTAAGTCAGAGACAAAATGCTGCCATTTAGCGGAAAATTCAATAACATGATCCCATTTTCAGTGCCAGCTATTGTATTAAGGTAATTTCTGTCCCAATACAGATAGAATAAGAAGACTTAGTGGGTTGCTCTGGCGGATGGGAGTAATCAGTTTAGTTGTCTTTCAGAGTCTGATTGATTTCATGAACACAGGCAAGACTCCCTCAACATCAATCAGTCTGCTATTCTCACTACTATTATTTGTCACTAGAGAGCTCTAAGAAGGGCAGTAACTCTTAGTGATTGGCAGTTTGGCAGACAAAACTGATTAATTCTAGGACTCATGCAGCTACAGTTCTACCAGAGAAATGTAGATGGTAAAGTTAGCTGAGCAAAAATGAATACAGTCCATGGCCAGAAAGTTCGGTGTATTTTCTCATACTTGAAAACTGGTTTCATTTCTGCTAATTTTATAATGATGAATTTCATATGAATGGAAAAATAAAAATATGCAATTAGAATATTATGTCTTACTATCTGGAAATAAACCTTGTTATGTAACTGGTCCTGAGGTTATAAAACTTGCTTTGTGCTCAACTTAGCTGAGCATGAAATTTGTCCTGCTAATACATCTCAAATTACTAACAATTGCAAATTCCTTCTTGCTAAACATACAATGTAACTGAGCATGAAAGATTCCCTGCAAATAAATATGAAAATGCCAACTATTGTTGCCATTTTCATATTTATTAGCAGAGAAAAGTTCATGCTCAGCTGAGCTGAGTATGAAATTTTTTTTTATAACCACGGGACCAGGATGAGTTTTCTTATCCCGCTATGATACTTAATTTTCTTCTTCAAGCTTATCAGTAGTCACTTACTAGAAGCACCTCATAGCACCACTTTTCTTAGACAGGTTCTTCCATTCACTGCCATGTTTCATATTACTACATCTTGTTTTCTTTTACATTTCTTATTCTCTTCACACCCACGTCTTACAGCACCAACTGGTTGGACAAATTTCAAATTGCTCCGTCTGTCTGGTAAACATATCTGTACAAAGACCTTGAACAGCCACTTCTATTTACATTTTCTATACAAACATCTGGGCAAGAAAATACTTATTTTATTGTTTAACAGCATTAAATAGTCACTTACCTCATCCTCCTGGATGTAGGAATTCTCCAGTAGGGCTCACTCACTAAAATAGTTGAACTCACAGAAATATCTCACAGCACAAACAGGTTACTGCTCGCACACTAAGTCACAGAAATACCTCATAGTAAACAGGTTCTGACTCAAACACTGAACTCACTGAAGTATCTCACAGCACAAACAGGTTCGACCCTGCTCACACAATCAATCACAGAAATACCTCATAGCACAAACAGGTTCCTACTCACACAATCAATCACAGAAATATCTCACAGCACGAACAGGTTCCTGCTCATACAATCAATCACAGAAATATCTCACAGCACAAACAGGTTCCTGCTCACACAATCAATCACAGAAATATCCCATAGCACAAACAGGTTCCTACTCACACAATCAATCACAGGATTATCTCACAGCACAAACAGTTATATGTGGGTAAAAGCATAACTCTTGATAAAATGCTTTTTTCAATCCTAAAGTATTGATATATTTGTCCATGAAAACATATGTTGTGGGTACCCATTAGAAGCGCCATTTTGATTTTTTTTTCAGAGTAAATAAAACTTGACAAGTCATGTGAATCAAAGCAGATGATTCACATGAAATAGTAGGGAAGCGCTGATATCAGAGAAAAGTAGTCCCCCAGGTAAATCTGGTAATGCCACCTGTTGTGAACCAACATATTTAGTGTATGGAGAGCTGAGAAAAGTAGCCATAAAACATCTGGTTAAATTATCAGTGGAGCACAATTTTTTTTTTTTTTTTTATCTAAGGGAAAAACTTGTCATTTATATAGTCAAACTTCAATGGCTTGATCTTTGGAACCATGGAAACTTATTAAAGACATGGGTAATTCGAGCCACTGAGTTGTTTACCATGGGTTAATCATGGTGCCAGGTCAGGAAGCAATCGGCAATAATATAGAGGTCTTTCTGAGCTTCCATACATTAATGATATGTTGTGTGTACTCATTAGAATTGCCTTAATGAGGCAATTCTAATAAGTACACACAACATACAATTTCATGCTAATACAAGAAAATTTCCTTAAATATTTGTATTCAAAGCGATCGAAAGAATTTCGTACGGACTCAAAAACCAGTTTGAATCAGTCATGATAAACGAGAGCTACTGGGGTTCAACTGTAGTAGTTTGTAGAATGAATGTAGCGAAGAACAAAGACATGCTCAAACTGCACCCTGTTGCCAGATATTGCCTGTTTTTGCAGTTTCTCCTGGCATATATCAATCAAGCAAGCTTACCTTTGTTTCTCCTGTTGGTTGATCTCCTGTAGAAGACTATCCCAGCTGACAGTAATGTCAGGAGAACAAATAATACAGACACACAAACAGTTACTCCAACACTATCCACTCCTGCCTCCTGTAATAGAAAGTATGTTGAATGAATGTTTTGTAGCATTTGCCGGGCCATCCACGGTCAAACAATGCAGTCACCCATCCAGGTACTAACCGCGATCTACATTGCTTAACTTCGTGAACAAGCCAATCACTCTACAAGTATGGCGGCTTCCACAGCAAGGCTGTAGAAGTGGTATATATCAATAACTGTTACATTTCTTCCCCTCGTCTTGACTTTGTCCCAAAGCCACACACACCTCACCAGGCAAATCCAAGGGCGGAGCCTATGCAACACACTAAGGACATTGTCTTCCAACCCACCACTGCCATCAATGTAGCATTTGCCAGGTCGTCCACGAAGTCAAACTACGCAGTCACCCATCCAGGTACTAACCATGATCTATGTTGCTTAACTTCGGGAACAAGCCAATCACTCTACCAGTGTCGCCATAAAAGCCAACTTCCAAAATGCCAAGCCCACTTCTAATTTTCAGCCAATCAGTTAAATACTTGATCCAGGTTGTTGATACAAATTCACATTTTCAATGACAAACAGTGCAGATCCTGCTCAAGCCAACTGATCTGGATCTACACTATTTGCAAAGGCAGGGTATATTCGGGATCAGCAGGACCATTATTAATTTTATGTTACTGCTTAGCATGCTGGGTAAAAATTTCAGTAGACAACATTTTGAAATATTTTTCTAATTTTTTTTTTCAAGAAAAGAGACTGTTTCCTCAGGAATCATTTTGCATGAAATGTCAAACCTTATTTCCTGGAATAATTTCAATCAATCTGTCATCTGCTGACTTTTTCCATTAAATGGTCAAGATTAATTTGTTAGCAGAACAGGATGCTTGGTAACTCTTACTGTGATGGAGATCACCACTATTGTACAGAATTCAATCAAAGATGCTGTGTGTCTTAACCCTTGTCATGCTGAATAAATTAAGATGCCACGCGCATTTCTAATTTTCAGCCAATCAGATTACTTGATCCAGATTGTTGATGTAAATTCACATACTGAATGACAAACAGTGCAGATCCAGATCAGTTGGCTTCTTCAGAAGCAAACTGATCTGGATCTGCACTGTTTGCTAAGACGGGGCATGTCTTCAAAAGCCAACTGATCTGGATCTGCACTGTTTGCTAAGACGGGGCATGTCATGTTCAGTAAGAGAACCCATGTGCTTAGCTAATACACAATCACATTGATTTCTAGCCTTGATCTCTAGGACTCCCTGGACCCTGATGGGATGCCACCTTCTGTATAATCTTACTGGGTTTACACTGTTTGCATAAACCTGTCTGTGCCAATAGGTAAATATAGTAATCTAGAGATAGACAAAAGAGCCAGCGCAGTGTGACCAGCAAAATCTCAGATCAGCCTGTACATCCACCCAGTATGGCAAGGCTTCTCGTTTATACCTCTATGAATAGCCTGGAGGCTGTAAATGGCATATGTGATCAGCAAAGACTGATCAGATTGTGCACATGAGCAGGCTGATCTGAGTCTTCGCTGGTCGCACATGTCTTATTGTAGGTATTGTCATGCGCTGGCTCAAAAGTAACATTTTAACCACTTATGTACTCTGGTCTCCTGTTTTGTTTGAGCACAAACTTACTATCCTGATAATGGTCTTTTCTGTCCCAAGTTCAAACACCCTGAGTCAGATGGTGGAAGCACACTATAATTACCATATTTACTGTATGTATTCGGACAGACAGGCCTGAGCAAACAGTGTAGACCCAGATGAGATGCTGCAGAATGCAGCATCTCATCAGGGTCTATACTGTTTGCCACTCATCGAGCAATTTTTAGACATAACATCGGATAGAGAATTGTACTTGTTCAAATTTTAGAACAAGTATGGCAAGGAGTTGAGGTCTCCAAATACTTAGAGTTAATACGGTAGTTGCAAAATATTTTTATTTCACGCTTTTTTAGTTCACGGTACACATCTACTCCTTATTCTCTTGTGCAGCCTTTTAAGTCATTCCTAATTAAATAGCTATAGGTGAGGCCAATAATAAATTATATGGTTAATGTCCTAAAGTTTCGAAAACTTTTTATGCAGTTGTTTCTTAAACTATTTAGTGAAACGGCAAACAGTGTAGACACTGACCAGACTGCTCCTGAAGGTGCAGTCTGCTCTGAGTCTGCTCTGAGTCTGCACTGTTTGCATAAGCCATTTTGGCAGAAACTTGTGTTCTAAATTTTAGGTCATTCACCATAGTTTCTGAGCTCAGTATAGCCAGTAAATTAGAGGGAATAAGTACTTTTCAAGGGTGACAACTTTGTCAAAAGTGTATAATCTCCCTCCTGAAAAGACTTTTCAGAAGGGATTTACTCTAAAACGAAAGACGTTGATCTCTCCAAGAAGGGGTCTTGGCCCACCCTGGCTCTACTGGTGGTTTTCTTTTGCTCAAGTGTTCCAGTGGTGTTGTTTAAATAGTTGGTGTTGTTTGACACCCCAGGGATCTCCAAGTGTCTCAACATGTTGTTTCTGTTGAGTCCTTATCTTTGCTTCATTATAGGCTTTATCTGTGATTTATTTGTTGCCTGTAATGGTTCATGGATGAGTTATAAGAACAAGCAGACCAAACAAATATTTTTTTACCACTATGGAAGCTGAGCCTGAGGGGGAAGGTTGGGATCCCTATATTTTTGGGGATAAATAAGGAAAATGCTGAGGGGCTTCTTATGAGTACCCAAAACATATGTTTTCATGGAGAAATAAGAAAACATATACCTGATACCCCCTCTTATCGAGACCTATGTTTAGAGGTTTCACAACCTTTACAACATATTTCACTTGATGATTCAGTAAGAAAACCATGAAAGACACTACACAGTGCATACCCTCAGGTTATGAAACTGGAGTAATGCAGGGTTTTCATTGTTTTGCAAGGTAGGGTAATATTTCTGCTAAGTACACATACATGTAGGAGCTATTACAATATTATTATACCATCAACCGCTCTAAAGATCTTAAGGAAATGGATATTTTATCATCTAAAAAAATACATCATGAAAATGGACTTTTTATTATGTGATAATTGTAGTATCAGGTGGAGCAAATGGAAGTCTTATTTCATAAAATGAATCAGTATTGATTGGGGTCAGGTCAATCAGGACTAGCGAACACATTAAGCACCCAACTTATAATCATTTAATGTACAATATAAGCAAAAAAGGCTTCTATGCCATAATTATACAGGCAAGAAATGCCAGATCAGCCAGTTCAGTGATATGGAGCCTGATCTGACCTTCACTTTTTGCATATGGCCCTTTTCCTGTGGTATGTGTCATATGAGCTTCCTTTTGAAAATCTGCCTTTAATCTTCAGCAAACTCTCAACAAACTAGCATCTGATACCATAATCATCATATCTGCCCTAAACATTGAAACATTTTTTGTTGTGTTAAGGATTTACGGCCCGGTCAAACTAATGGGGTCATGTTGAGCTTGGTCAGTTTACCTAACCATACTCTTACTGCGCTGACTTAATCCTCTAATTGATTAACCAGTATTGTGCTCATTCTTTCGCCAGAAACTGACAACTGTCCTTTTTGAATTAGCCGAAGGGAGAGAATGACCATAGAAAATATTTCATGATTAATCCACAAAAAAATGTTGCTGACCCTGTGGGGGTCAAACCTGCAACCTCTTGATCCCCATCCAACTGAGCCACCGAGGCGGGCAAAAAAAAATATTGGGACATGTTAACTTCAAAGATTTCTCCATGAAAACATATGTTGTGGGTACTCATCAGAAGCGCCTCACGATCAGCGATCAGCATGGCGTCCGCCCGTCCGTCTGTCTGTAGATGCATCCATAACTTTGATACCTTTGGACATATTTTGATAATATTTAGTAGGAATGAAGAGGCTGACCAGAAGGCATTCGCATGCAAGAGAGACAACTCTCACTAGTTTTGTTATATAGTTTTATCCCCTGAAGCCAAAATCTTATGTAGGTCATAACTCCCATACTGTGAGATAATTTGATAATATTTGGTAGGGATGTAGAGGAGGATCAGTAGGTATGTCCCATGCAAGAGAGACAACTCTCATTTTCTTTGTTATGTAGTTATCTCCCCTGAAGCAGAAATCCATAGACACATCCTTGTGTGCTCCATAACTTTGATACCCTTAGACATGTTTTGATATTTGGTAGGAATGAAGAGGAGGATGAGTAGTCATGTTGCATACAAGAAAGACAACTCTCAATTTCTTCATTATGTAGTTATCTCCCCCGAAGCTGAAATCTTGTGCAGGCCATAATTCCCATAGTGTTTGAGATAATTTGATAATATTTAGTAGGAATGAAGAAGAGGAATAGTAGTTGTGTCAAATAAAAGAGAGACAACTCTTGCTTTCTTTGTAATGTAGTTATCTCCCCTGAAGTAGGAATCTGAGCTGCATCCCTGTGCGCTCCATAACTTTGATACCCTTAGACATATTTTGATAATATTTGGTAGGAATAAAGAGGAGGACCAGTAGGCATGTTGTGTGCAATAAAGACACCCCTCACTTTCTTTGTTAGGTAGTTATCTCCCCTGAAGCCGAAATCTTGTGCAGGCCATAACTCCCATACTGTTTGAAATAATTTGATAATATTTGGTAGAAATAAAGAGGAGCACCAGTAGGCGTGTTGCATGCAAGAGAGACAACACTTTCTTTGTTATGCAGTTATCTCCTCTGAAGCAGAAATCTTGTGCAGACCATAATTGCCTTTCTGTTTGAGGTAAAGTGATAATATATGGTAGGGACATATATCACATCAAGTAGGAGTGTCACACGCAAGAAGGACAACTCTTGCTCTGTTCTGTTTCTAGTTATCTCCCCTTAATGAATTTCTAAGCTAAATTCATGTGCACTCCTTAAACTTCTTAATGTTTTGAAATATTCTAAAAATATTTGGTAGAGGCACAGATAAGGTCCAGAAGGGGTATCGTGTGCAAGAGAGACAACTCTCACTTTCTTCGTTATATGCCATCTCCCATGAAACCGAAATTTTGTGCAGGCTATAACTCCCATACTGTTTGAGATAATTTGATAATATTTGATAGGGACATATAGCAGGTCAAGTAGGGGTGTAGCTTGCAAGAAGGACAACTCTTGCTTTGTTTTTGTTTTCTTGTTATTTCCCCTGAACAAATTTCTAAGCCAAATTCTTATGCACTCCATAACTTCTTAATGGTTTGTAATGTTTTAATAAGATTTGGTACAGGCATAGATCAGGAGCAGTAGGCATGTCACATTCTAGTTATCCCACCACAATAGATTTCTAAGCCAAATTCTTGTGCACTTCATAACTTCTTAATGGTTTGAAATATTTTGATAATATTTAATAGATGCATAGATAAGGACCAGTAAGCAAGTCACATGCAAGATAGACAACTCTCACTTTTTGTTATATACTTATCTCCCCTGGATCTGAAGTCTTGTGCAGGCTATAACTCCCATAGTGAGATAATTTGACAATATTTTGGTGGGACATATATCATGTCAAGTAAAAGTGCCACATGCAAGAAGGAAAACTCTTGCTTTGTTCTTTTTCTTGTACACTTCACTGAATAAATTTCTAAGCCAAATTCTTGTGCACTCAATGACTTCTTAATTGTTTGAAATATTTTGATAATATTTTGTAGAGGCATAGATAAGGACCAGTAGGCATGTGGCCTGCAACAAGGACAACCTCTGCTGTGGTTGTTTTCTAGTTACCTCCCCTTAATGAATTTATAAGCCAAATTCTTGAGTATGTGGTTTGAAATATTTTGATAACATTTGGTAGCGGCATAGATAAGGACCAATAGCATGTTGTGTTAAAGGGTACTCTCACTTTATCCATTATGTACTTATCTCCCCTTGATGCCAAAATCTTGTGCAGGCCATAACTCCCATATTGTTTGAGATAACATGATCATTTTTGGTAGGGACATATATCAGGTCAAGTAGGTGGGGGACATATATCAGGTCAAGTAGGTGTGTTATGAGCAGGCAAGAAGAACAACTTTTATTATGTTGATTTTTTACCTCAATAAACATACAGCAAGTTCCTTTACCTTTACAAGGCATTTATTTTTGCTGTTATTTCTGAATATGTACACTCACAAATTCAAAGTAGTAGTAAATATTTTGTATCCTATACAAAAACCACATCAGAAGTCACTATTAGGATGATTATGACAGAAAAAAAAAAAAAAAAAAAAAAGAACATGCAAAAAAAATAAAAACATTAACAGTACACCTATTATTAATTTCACTTATTATTTTGGTCACATTTCATACTGTCTTTGCATCTTTTTACTTTGCTCTGTTTCAATATTTCCATGATATCTGATTGAAATAAACAAAATTTAGAAATGGCGGTTTGGTTGGGGGAATTTGCCACCTCTTCTGATGGCTATTTTTTTTTTTTTTTTTTTTTTTTTGCTGTTGTTGACTTGTATTTCTCCTTATTTCTGCAGCTTTATTAAAATACTAGGGAAACCAGAAGTAAGAATCATAAAATATTTTTACAGAGTGTAATAAGATATCTGTACATGTGACAACATAACCATTCTGATTCACTTCAGCTACATTATTCCACAAATATTCTAAATAAATGCCATTATCCACCATACGATCGGTGACTAATTTGTAACTGGACAATTACATATCAGAGGTGACTAACTGATATGGAGATCGTAATAAAATCAATTAGTTCATGAGAGGTTTTGTTAATTTTGATCCACCTGCACTAAATGGAAATTTACAAACACAGTTTAACAAAAGCTTATACTCAATGATATTGACAGGTCATCATTAATAATTTCAATGCTTTCAAAGCTCCCATTATTTTTTTTTTTATCTGTAAATCATAATGTTGATGAACACAAAATTGTATTATCTTGCTGGAACTTAAAACCAACATCCAGATAATTCTCTGAAATCTACATTACGAAAACACGCCTATTCAAATACAGTATAACCTCAATGGCTCGAACACGGATGGCTTGTTTACCGCGGATGATTCAAACTCTTTTTTCAGTCCCTACAAAATTCTTCTAATAGCTCAAGAAAACAAATGTTTAGGGATTTTTTCTTATTTTTTCATGGATATTGTATGTTGTGTGTACTCATTAGAATTGCCTCATTAAGGCAATTCTAATGAGTACACTCACCATACAATCATTGTGTAGAAAATCGAAAAGACTTCCTTAAATTATCGCTATCTGCTTCCTGAACTGGTGCCATGATTACCCTCACTGGCTCGAACTACCCATGTCTCGAATGAATTTCCATGGTCCCAAAGATGTTCGAGCCATTGAGGTTCGACTGTATACTGAAAATTTCACCATCAAAAACTGAAAATTTTCAGATATAAACTCTGATATTTTTCATATTTC
This sequence comes from Anodontia alba, assembly GCA_964016985.1. Lineage (NCBI taxonomy): Eukaryota > Metazoa > Mollusca > Bivalvia > Lucinida > Lucinidae > Anodontia > Anodontia alba. Next base: position 18,026,728 of record OZ024832.1, on the reverse strand, counting down.
TGCTCAAAACATAGATTATGGGTACTCGTTAGAACCACCTCAACAAGGCAGTTCTAAAGAGTACCAATAATCTGTTTTTGATCAGAAATACGAAAATAATGTATACCCCTGTAAACCCCAGTTTTACTATATAAAAGTGGGGTTTAAGGGGGTCAAAATAATATAGGTATGTTTTTGTGATGAGGTAGCATAGAAAGTACACTAGAATCTCTTTATAACAGGATTCATTATAACACAGTTTTGGATATAACATAGTTCAGATGGATCCCAAAATGTGTAGAATATATTGAAAAATGACCATAAATGGTCATTTTTCAATATAATCTATACATTTTTGTTTGGATATAACACAGTTGTTTAACTAACACGTTTGTGCTATGACCCCAACAATAGTGTTATAAAGATGTTGTAGTGTATTTGGTATCAGAATGATGTGTGTAAACTTTGTGATCACTCTCTTTAACTCTTTCCCCACCAGTGGCGACTTTTGTCTTCTGCTGATAACCTTTGCAAACAGTTTAGACTCAGATCAGGCTAGACAAAATGTTGGGCCTGATCTAAATCCAAACTGTTTGACACTCTGATGGTATTCCTGAAAGATTTTTTTCAAAAAGTTAATTTTAAAAAAAAATCTACAAATGACAAAAAAGCATGCAAAATTACCCAGCATGCAAAGAGTTAACTGTTTTGAAACAAGAAGGCCATGATGGCCCTGTAACGCTCAACTGAGTATTAAAGCACTTAGAGAACCTGACCTAGAACTGATCAAGGTAAACATTCTGACCAAAATTCATGATGATTATATTAACAAGTAAGACAATGTAGCTTTGTAGCATATCTAATGGATTGTGAAATAGAGGTCAAGGTCAAATATGGATGACTGCACTCAAGAGACCATGCTAAGATGTATGCATGTGCTAAGTATCACTGGCTGTAGGAGCAACAGTGCAAAATTGGCACCAAGTTTGAGTAAACTTGCTGTTGGTATCAATAAAATGGACTGAAATAGCACATTATGGTTGCATATACCTTATAGTTTCTCTGGCGATCACAGATAATTCTGCGCATGCACCAAAAACATCTACTTCTGGTTTAGTATATGAATATTCGTAACTTGTACTGATCAATGGGATGTCTGCATTCGGTTTTCAAGAGATATACATGTAAAAAAAGTGGGATGTCTGCATTCGGTTTTCAAGAGATATACATGTAAAAAAAACTAAATTTCCATCTTATCTAAGTGATACAACTTTAAGAGTTCAATCGGAATGAAAATGTAAACAGGAAAACTGACTTGATGTGCATGCGTTAAACAAGAACCGTTACCTTTTGAATCACCAAATGTTCCAAAAATGGTATTTTGTATGTTTCGGGAGGTGCACAATGCACAAACAAGACTGCATGAAACTTATGAATTTGTAATTTGCGCTTCAGAAGTGGTAAAACAGCAGCAATTTTTGTGAAATTTTGTGCTTGATTTTGTGTTTAGCGAGGCACAGCGACAGTAAGGCAAAAACCTTATTGCACTTTCTTAATTGTCACAGCTACCGTCAAGGCACAAAGAGCTGTGCATATTGCAGAGCTCCTTTATTGCATTTGCAATGCTTAGTTTTTCAACCCAAGACAGTGAATGTTCAGGCTGAGCTGGGCCCTTGCTGTTTGCTTATGACGTAATGCCCATTGATGGTCAATAGGGGTTTCATTAAGAAGTGGGGCCGGGGATTTTCTCCTCCTACTAAGGCAATATCCCCTGGCTACTTTTTAGTTCTTTGAATGGAGTTAATACAGAAAACATAGAAACTCCCTCGCCCATTTTGCCTGGACTCCTGGCTGTCAAAAAAGTTAGTGAAACCCCTGGTTTGATTAAACTTAGCCCTTAACACACTCAGCAAAATTGTACCAGAGGACATTCTCCTTTTTTATTTATGCTGGGGCAAAAAAGATTTAACACTTCATGCAAATCATCCGCTATGCAGATGTTTCGCATGTAATGTCAAGCCTTATTATCTCCACGCTTTTTGAAGAAAATTTTGCAGGGACATTGTGATACCCCCCGTCCTTACGTCCGTCCATAATGTCACCCATTGCTCCTAGACCATTTAAGCCAGAATCTCAAAACCTTAATAGCCTTATGGATTAGGACTGGAGGAACACATTCGGAATTTTGATGTAACCCCTTGGTGCAGGGCCAGGGGGGTGGGGCCCCCGAAGGGTTCAAAATCCATTTTGTGCAAACATAGTCATGTTGCATATCAAACTGAAGGTAATAAAGAGTACAGTGGTGCAAAAATTTTGCCCCGAGGGCATGTCTAGGGTCAATAGAGGTCAAAAAGTAGGATATTCGGTCCTTTTTTTTTTATTGTCACACAACTCCTCTTAGGCTTTTGAGCTAGAACCTTGAAACTGTCACAGGTAACAGCCCTATGAATGAGGACTGGAAGAACGCATTTGGAATTTTGATGTGCACAGAAATAGGCAATGGCGCTGGTGCGGGGATATGCGATGGCGCGCCATCAACTTGCTTTAGTTTTTCTTGAAAAAGAAACAAAAAAAAAAAAAAAATGTCATGTGCTACAGTTATGATGCTTCCGAACACAATAACACATGGACAGAATCACATAAAAGGGAGGTTTTCACATATATCAGTAAGAAGAAACCACTGATCAGAATTTACAGTTGTGCAGTTTTATCAGGGCCTTCCCAAAACTACATAGTCTGAAATCTACTGGCTAAATAGAATGTTCAATGTTCAGACTGCATGGCTGTTTGGTTTTCAATATTCAAAGAATTTCCTTTTTATGTGAAGCAGCATGTAGTATATGGTATGTACAATTTATACCAGTATTTCCACACTGGGGGCTCTATTAACCCTTGTCCTGCTGAACCCGGAAATACCCTACCTCTGCAAACAGTGTAGATCCAGATCAGTTCGCTTCTAAAGAAGCCAACTGATCTGGATCTGCGCTGTTTGCCATTTAGTATGTGAATTTATATCAATAATCTGGATCAAGTAATCTGATTGGCTGACAATTAGAAGTGGGCGTGGCCTCTTAATTTATTTAGCAGGACAAGGGTTATACCTGTATTTTACACACTGGGGGCTCTTACTATGGGGTTATCTCAGCCAGAGTTTGGTAGTCCACACTCTATTGTACCACTGTTATACCTGGTTAAACACACCTGGCCACATCAATTTATACTTACAGCACTATAGGCAAATTCAGCAGACAACAAAATGATAGTTTTTCTTATTTTTCCTAGAAAATAGGATCTGACACTTCATGCAAATTGTCTCCTAAGGAGTCAATTTCTGAAATGTCAAATCACATTTTCTAAGAAATATATTTCAAAATGTCATCTGCTGAGATTTTTACCCAGCATGCAAAGTGTTAATAACCATAGCTCCAGTTAAGGCATGTTTTTCAACCAAAAACTGGTGATATTTTTCTTATTTCTCCACAGTACACATGTGAAGCGCCTCAGCAAGGCACTTCCGATGAATACCACAACATATGTTTTTGTGGAGAATTATAGAAAATATTTACTGATAATCCCTCTTACCTGGAGCCATGTAATAAGCCCCTGTAAGGTTTAGCATGCTGGGTAAAATTTTCAGCAGACGACACTCTGAAATATTTTTTTTATTTTTTCCAGAAAATAGGATTTGACACTTCATGCAAATTGTCTCCTAAAGAGACAATTTGCATGAAGTGTCAGCTCCTATTTTCTAGGAAAAATATCAATTTGTCGTCTGCTGAAATTGTCAAGAGAGTGGTTACAGTTAATTAGTATGTTGCTGTTGACACCAGAAGTTGACTCATCAGTGATTTTCTTCCTGTTTTCCCATGGAAACAGGGCCCAACAGTTTATTCAAATCAGCTGAAGCATGTTATGGTCCAGATAAAAGAGTTAAATTAATATACCTTATTTGATCTAATTACCGCAAATACCCCTATAAACGCACAATTAAGCAATTTTGTAGGCTTCAATTGCAGTCCGCGAATATTACCTACTTCTTTATAATATAATATGTTGTGGGTACTCATCTTAATTGCCTCAACAAGTTGAGGCAATTCAAATGGGTACCCTCAACATATGCTTTTTTCAAATCCGTGCCAAAAATATATCGGAACACATACCACATGAGCATCATTAACCCTTATATTAAAGCGCCAAGAAAAACTGCATCTGAAAATGTCGTCTGTTTATGTTGTCTGCTGAATATTCTTGCAAACTTTTCAAACCTATTTTTGCATACAGGCAAACAGTGTGAACCCAGATCAGACTGCTCCTAAAGGAGCAGTCTGATCTGGGTCCATACTGTTTGTAAAAATGACTTTTAAAATCACAAGCAGATGACAAAGCAGACGACAGTTGTTTTGATTGGCAGTTTAAGGGTTAAATATGCCCCTCAGGAAGTCCTATGCTCATATTCTTTTATCCCTTCTCTTGCTGAACACAGCATGCCCTGTCTTAGCAAACAATGTAGATCCAGATCAGCTGGATCTGTACTGTTTGTCATTAAATATGTGAATTTCTATCTGGAAATTAGAAGTAGGTGCATCTTAATTTATTCAGTAAGGCATTGGTTAAGTGTGCCCTTATTGGGTAGAATTTTAACCCTTGTCCTGCTGAATAAATTAAGATGCCACACCCACTTCTAATTTTCAGCCAATCAGATGACTTGATCCACATTGTTCATATAAATTTACATACTGAATGGCTAACAGTGCAGATCCAGATCAGTTAGCTTCTGAAGAAGCCAACTGATCTGGATCTACACTGTTTGCAAAGACAGGGTATATCCGGGTTCAGCATGACAAGGGTTAACTACATTTTTTTCCCGTGATTTTGAAAAACTTAAGTGCACAGCGGTAATTAGGGCGAATACAGTAATTCAAAAGACAATAATTATATCAGTCTGTTCATTTAGTATTCTGTGCAACCACAAATTCATTTTAATGACAACGTGTTTGAGAACAAATGCTGTCGTTGTAAAGAGGGTTCACTGTATCTTGCAGGTACTCACTGGAATTGCCTCATCAAGGTGATTTCACTGAGTAGCAATAAGACATAGCTACAGATAAGAGGGGGTATCCACATAATATTTTTCTTATTTCTCGACGAATACATATGTTGTGGGTACTCATTAGAAGCGCCTCACTGAGGCGCTTCTAATGAGTACCACAACATATGTTTTTATTGAGAAATAAGAAAGATATCAGCATTTTTTGGATGAAAAAAGTGCCTTATCTGTTGCTATGAATAAGATGCTTTAGGACAAAAATAGAAAAAAAAATACATCCTCTAGATTATCACTTAATTAACACTTTATCTGTTAGGTGTACAGAAATATGCCTGCAGAATGCCATTAGCAAAAGGAGGGAAGCCTTTCAATGTACTGAGTTTTTTACTTTTGACAAAAAATGATGACATTTCTAGGCATACTAAGTATCTAGCTAAGCGATCATTAAAACATCATCAAGTAACTGTTGATATGGAGCTGTTGAAATGGAGCTGTTGAAATGGAGATCTTTTGCCTCAAAATATTACTTTTTTTATTCAAACTGTTGGTTTGTCGGTCACAAGGTAATTCTAGTGAGTATCCATGATATATGATTTAATTATGAAATACTTTAAAGCTGAAAAAAGCATCACAACAAGCTATGTGTAGTGCGTCATATTCTATAACTCGAAATAAGATGATAGTTGAGGTGATAAGTAAGAATACTTTCTGTTAATCTTATTACTGCTGAACCCGTATATGCCCTGTATTTGCAAAAAGTGTAGATCCTGATCAGTTCTTCTGAAGAAGCCAACTGATCTGGATCTGCACTATTTGTCATTAAGTATGTATATTTGTATTAAACTCTTGGTTGCCGGCCTCAGTGGCTCAGTTGGATGCGCCGTCCGACTGGAGACCAGGAGGTCGCGGATTCAACCTCCGCCGAGGTCGGCAACATTCTTTCGTGGAGATTGATCATGAAATATTTTCTACAGTCATTCTCTCCCTTCCGCTGATTCAAGAAGGGCAGTTGTCAGTTTCTGGCGAAAGAATGTGCACAATACTGGTTAACCATTTAGAGGACTAAGCCTGCCCAGTAAACGTGTGGTTAGGTAAACTGACCGTGATCGACATGACCCCATTGGGTTGACTGGGCCGTAAAACCTCAACACAAACAAACAAACAAAATTAAACTCTTGGATTAAGTAATCTGACTGGCTGAAAATTAGAAGTAGGCATGGTAATTTATTCAGCGTGACTAGGGTTAATTTTGTGTCAAAATATATCCTGTGGACTAGAATTGTTACTTAGATGAAATGATTTCACTCACAAGATACGTTTTAGTGCAAAACAAAAAAATATCTTCAGAATATCATAATAAAAGTATCGCCCCCTGTACCTATTTTCACCAGAATACATGCACCTTTATTGTTACGCCATTTACCAATTTTGGTTAAGACAGAAGTAAACAAAAGATTGTCTGTTACACTCTTTGTACATTTATTAGAAACAAATGTTAAGTGTCTTAGCTGCGCAAAAATATGTATGGCTAGGATATGTATTGGGATAGGATCCCTTCAGCAAACACTGTTCACCCAGATCAGACTTCTGCTAAGGAGCAGTCTCATCAGGGTTTACAATTGCTGTCACTCAGCCAGTAATTCTGTCGCTAATAAACTTACAGTAAATGTCCTAAAATTTCAAACACTTTTATTCCATACTTTTTGGGATAAAGTTTGCTTTTTATGCAGTTATTTCTTAAAATACTTAGTGGAATGTCAAACAGTGTAGACCCTGATCAGACTGCTTCTACAGAAGCAGTCTGATCTGGGTCCGCACTGTTTGCATATACTTTTTTGTCAGAAACTTTGGTGTTCGAAATTTTAGGACATTTACTATATTTAGGAATGATACAGCATTTTCGAGCTAAACCTTAAGGAAACAGTGCAGCAGACTGAACCGGGTGTACAATATTTACCACTCAACCAGTAATTTTGTGATGGCTGAACAGTTTTTCGGGAACTATGCATATCAACCAGTAATTTTGTGACGGCTGAACAGTTTTTCAAGAACTATGCATATCTCTTGATATGATGCTTTTTACAGTCCAAAAGTATTGATATTATTCTTATTTCTCCATAAAAACATATGTTGTGGGTACTCATTAAAAGCGCCTCAGCGAGCCGCTTCTAATGAGTATCCACAACATATGTTTTCATGGAGAAATAAGAAAAATATTTACCTGATACCCCTTTTTATCTAGAACTAGGAACTACGGTAAGTGGGTATGTGTCCCTGTATATAAATTTTGAGTTATGCTACACGCTGCATCTGGACCAATGGCAATAAAAATACCCTATCAGCTTTAACCCTTGTCCTGCTGAACCCAGATATACCCTGCCTATGCAAACAGTGTAGATCCAGATGTATCAAGTAATCTGATTGGCTGAAAATTCGAAGTGGGCGTGGCATCTTAATTTATTAGCATGACTAGGGTTAACTCATTATAACACATATCATAGGTCCAGATAAGAGTGGGTATCAGGCAAATATTTTTCTTATTCTTCCACGAATACATCTGTTGTTTGTACTCATTAGAAGTGCCTCAATGAGAAATTAATCAGAAAAAAATATTGCACAAGTATCTTATATTTGTATTCTCATGAAATATTCAGTTGATATTTTTTCTTAAACATGTGCCATATTTGGTGGTTATTTTACAAAATGCTTTCTAAGTAATTTTGAACTAGAAATTGTTTGTAAAACACTATGCCCCCAACTATATGCTTGCCTCTAAAGATAATATAACAAGTTTCAAGGCTTTAGCTCCATTAGTTTTTTAGATATTTTGCTGACAAGGTAAAATGCCCAAATTTACAATGGGCCATTACTCATGCAATATTTTTCAGAATTAATTCAAAAGCTGATCTGGTCATCTACTAATCATTACCAATCAATATACGAAGTTTCAAGACTCCAGCTCCAACATTTTTTGAGATATTTTGTTGACAAGGTAAAAATGCCAAAATTACAAGGGCCATAACTCATGAATAGTTTTCAAAATTTATTCATAAGTTAATCAGTCCATCTGCTCATCACTACCAATCTATTCATTAAGTTTCACGGCTCTAGCTTCAACAGTATTTGAGATATTTTGCTGACAAGATTTCATCCTTATTTTTCAAAGGGCTATAACTCAGGAAAGGGGCATAATCCTGTTCAGAAAAAAATACATGTCAGCTATTTTTCATGAGGAGTCTATATAAGAAGTTTCAAAACAGTAGCATCCAGGGCCCAGTTGTTCAAAGCATCGTTAGCTTAACGAGCTCGTTAAGGGTCATTTCGTTAACTGTTTAAGAGGATTCAATACACAATATTCTGATATTTTTTGCAAAAGCTACTCACATTTTTTCAGAAAAAAATTTCAGCATAGTTGCATATCACTCCATGTAAATTTTAACGAATCATTAACTAACAATGTCATTAGCTTTGAACAACTGGGCCCAGGTTTCTAAAGGTATGCTCTGCATCAAAAGCATGACAAACGGACAGACGAATGACCCATAAGCAATTTTTCAAAGTTGGGGACATAAAAACCTAAGCCCACAGTGATCTAATATGGTAGTTCCAATGAGAACTCTGTTGTTACCAACTTACTCCTCCTCTCTAAATTAATAAGCAGCTTTTCAGCAGAAACACTCATGTTATTTAAGTGGGCTTTATTGCACAGGAAGTCTCCAGGGACTGACAAACTTGATAAATTTGAACAGATCTATCAGAACTCAGGGAAAGAAAGTAATCAGTTGATTTATTCTGATTCTTCAAAAGCTTGTGCTATTTCTGGAAATATGTCTCTATCTAATCTAACTCCCTCTCATTAGTACTACCAAATGAGGACAAAGATATGAGTATGAAAAATTAATGCACAGGAAGTGACCAAGTGAAAAACAGAGGTTTTTACTCTGATATGCAGAAATTAACAGATGACAAATTACTGATGCCTGAAGTTTTTCTTATTTTCTGCTAGAAAATGTTTTCTGTCATTTCATGCAAATAAACCAAGTAGCTGAATAGTTTAAAGTGTTGGTCACTGGTTTCTGACCACAGGTTTATTATTATTCATGAGAAAGTTACCAGGCAGTGGTTTTCTCCTGGGTCAAAGAGTAGGTTTCCTCCATTATTCAAACTGACTCATGACATATAGCTCCAAGTATGAAGGGTATTAAGGCCATTCTAAATTGAAGTAGAAAACATTCTAAAATATTTTTTTTGGTGTTCAGAAAATATTTTAAGACAGCGTTTGAAACTATTTTTCATTGTTCAGAAAATATTTCAAGTGAATCAGATAATTCACAAGATTTTGTTCAAGGTTTGATATCATTATCAACAATCTTTCAGTCATAGATTTGCATGAAATGTCAAAAAGGTAAAAAGAAAAGTCCATGGAGTGCCACAATCACAAGTCGCATTAAGAGGAAGAGGAAAGAGACACAAATCAACATGTGCAAAACAAAACAAACACATGAAAAGCACACAGACCAGCTCTCTCTACCCCAAGGGAGGTAATCGCAATGCTAAAAGAACTAAAAAACACAAGGATAAAACCCAAGAAATGACTTAACAAAAATTGCCTTGAGGTCTTAATTTTGTTTGAGCTCTTGTTTAATGACACATCAACCATTGTGGGTCATTTTGTGCCATCTTCAAGAGAAAGGGAAAAAGGGATTGAAAAGCAAGTAGAGGAAAATAAAAATAAAAATTATAGCTCCAGATGAGTGGGGGTATCCATGTTCTATTTTTTTTATTCCTCAAATAAAAACATTAAACTATAATACCCCACCATTAACATGTCACGGGCAAATAACTCTGTCAAATATCGACAAAATTTGCCAATTAGCAATTCCAAACCAGATCTCCTTAATATTAATGCATATACCAAGTTTGGTTAAAATCCCTTGACATTTTACTCAAGTTATCGTCCATAAATGAAAGTGTGGGCATGTTGCGGGCAGATAACTCCGTCAAAATTTGGCTAAATTTGCCCATTAGCTACTCCCAAACCAGATCTCTACAATAGCAATGCACGAACCAAGTTTGCTGAAAATCCACTGATGCTTACTCAAGTTATCATCTGGAAATGAAATATGGATGGATGTACGACTTATGGTTGGACGGACGGATGGACATTCCAACAATTCGGGTTTAGGGGCTATGTCCCATTGTAAATTTCCATAGGGTTTTAAGGGCTACAAGCTCCCTAACCCAAAGGTTTATAATGTATTTTAATGGAATAAAGCATAATGTGGTTACAAAATTGAACCCCCTAATCCTAAATGTTGGCTCGGAAGACACATGGAGGTCCAACGAGAAACTATTGTGTGGCAGGGTATAAAAAAAACATATGTTGTGGGTACTAATTAAAAGGGCCTCTCCAAGGCGCTTCTAATGAGTACCCACAAATTATTATTTCCTGGAAGTATAGAAAAAAATATCAGTTTTTTTTTTTAGGTTGAAAAAAATTGCCTTATCTGGAGCTATGAAAATAGAGGAGGAAGAATGCCAGTGCAGAAACAGAAGAAATGCTAACCCTTGCCTTGCTGAATAAATTAAGATGCCACTCCCACTTCTAATTTCCAGCCAATCAGATTACTTGATCTGTGTTTTTGACAGAAATTCACATATTTAATGACAAACAGTGCAAATCCAGATCAGTTGGCTTCTGAAGAAGCCAACTGATCTGGATCTACACTGTTTGCTAAGACAGGGCATGTTGTGTTCGGCAAGAGAAGGGCTAATATCTCTTCTCTACATGCAGCTAGTACAGCAGGCCCTTATTACCAATGTACAACATGACTCTTGATAAGGTACTTGTACAATCCAAAAGTATTGATATTTTTCTTATATCTCTATGAAGTCATATGTTGTGGTACTCATTAGAAGCGCCTCACCGAGGCACTTCTAATGAGTACCTACAACATATGTTTTCATGAAGAAATAAGGAAAATATTTACCTGATACCCACTCTTATCTAGATCTATGCTGCCACCCATGTCAAGTCTTAGTGTTTTTGTTTTTTTCGTTTTTTTGTTGTTTTTTTTTCTGAGAAAATAGCACATGAAATGTCAAGCTTTATTTTCTCAGAAAAAAAAGATTCAGGTTGTTTTTTTGTGCTGTGGCTTTATGGCCCAGTTAACCCAATGGGGTCATGTCGAGGCAGTCAGTTTACCTAACCATATACTTTTACTGTGCAGGCTTAGTCCTCTAAGCGGTAACCAGTATTTGTGCACATTCTTTCGCCAGAAACTCACAACTGCCCTTCTTGAATCAGATGAAGGGAGAGAATGACCATAGAAAATATTTCATAATCAATCTCAAAAAAAAAAATGTTACCACTCGGTTGGTGTCGAACCCGCAACCTCCTTATTACCAGTCAGAAGTCAGTCGGACGTGCATCCAATTGAGCCATCGAGGCCACAGTTATCTGCTGCTACTGTTAGGGTAAATATACCTACTGACACCATAATGCTATGTGTAGAAATGGTCAAACCAGTGTGAAGTATGATGACAAACACTTACCACAGTAAATAGGATATAGGTTCTGTCATCTTTTGTAAAATGATTTTGGGAAAGACTGGGACAGTTTCTGTTATTATGGCAAGCATATGTGTGTAGTTGTGCCTCGATGAAGTCATCTTCTGAACTGGGCTCAAATATAACTTTCACCTGAAAGACAGAATATTAACAAATTAATATATAAACTATTTTGTGTCTATGATTTAATTGTTAGGGCATTATCAATTACAAAAAGTATAACCTCAATGGCTCGAACACGAAATGGCTCGTTTACCATGGATGATTCGAACTCTTTTTTTAGTCCCTACAATATTCTTCCGATACCTCAAGAAAACAAATATTTAGGGATTTTTTTCTTATTTTATCATGGAATTGTATGTTGTGTGTACTCATTATTGCCTCATTGAGGTGATTCTAATGAGTACACTCAACATACAATCATTGTGTAGAAAATCAAAAAGATTTCCATAAATTATCACTGTTTGCTTCCTGAACTGGTGCCATGATTAACCCTCAGTGGCTCGAACTACCCATGTTTCGAATGAATTATCATGGTCCCAAAGATGTTTGAGCCATTGAGGTTTGACTGTACATAAATGTAGCGTATTTACCGTAAGTATTTGGAAAAACAGACTTGAGCTAACAGTGTAGACCCAGATCAAACTGTTCCTAAAAGAAGAAAGCTGATCAGGATCTACATGTTTGCCATTCAATCACTGTATGTTGGGCACATCAGTGGTTCAAGTTTTAGGGTAAGTACATGTATGTTATCATTTTGCATGCTGGGTAAAAACCTCAGCAGACGACATTTTGAAATATTTTTCTTATTTTAAATAGAATACAGGATTTGACACTTGATGCAAATTGTCTCTTATGAGACAATTTGCATGATGTGTCAGATCCTATTTTCTAGGAAAAATAAGAAAAATATCATCAGTAGGTCTTCTGCTGATCTGCCCACAGTGTGGTGTGCTAAGGAATGACGGTGTCCAAATGGTGTAAATATAATAGAGTAAGATCTTTTCACCCTGATTTGTGACCATTACGGAATCTCCTCTCAAAACATGATATCCCACATTTCCTCCAGTTATACAGTAAAACTGGGGACGGGGAGTTGGTGGCAAGGTAGTGATATTTCTAGACTTGTATGACCAAACAGATGACTACTAACATATCTGACATCCAGATGTGATGTGACAGTTTAGTCGTTACCTGAAAGCAGATGTATTTTCTGCTTAATATAAATTCCAATTATAAATTTGTTTATTATTTACTGTATAATAGATAGAAATCTTGTAATACTTTCTTGCTGTCTGCTGGCCTCAGTTGGCTGTGCGTCCATTACGGAAACATACCTATTCAAATATATTGAGAATTTTACTACCAAAAAATGAAATCTTTCAGATGAAAAATTCTGGTAGTTTTCATATTTCTGCTCAAAACATAGATTGTGTGTACTTGTTAGAACCGCCTCAGTAACGAGTACCAACAATCTATGTTTTTGAGCAGAAATCATAAAATTAATGTATACCCCTGTAAACCCAAGTTTATAAAAGTGGGTTTAAGGGGTAAAAACTATATAGGCGTGTTTTTGTGATGCAACAAGTGATCATGAGGTAGCAGGTTCAACCCCCGCCGGGTCGGCAACATTCTTTCCTTGAGATAGATCATGAAATATTTTCTACGGTCGTTCTCTCCCTTCTGCTGATTCAAAAAGGGCAGTTGTCAGTTTCTGGTGAATCAAAAAGTGCACAATACTGGCTAACAGCTTAGTTTGTTTGTGTTGAGGTTTTACGGCCCAGTCAACTCAATGGGGTCATGTCGAGTGTGGTCAGTTTACCTAACCACACGTTTACTGGGCAGGCTTAGTCCTCTAAGCGGTTAACCAGTTTTGTGCACATTCTTTCATCAGAAACTTCTTGAATCAGCAGAAGGGAGAGAATGACCGTAGAAAATATTTCATGATCAATCTCCACGAAAGAATGTTACCGACCTCGACTGGGGTTGAACCCGCGACCTCCTGGTCTCCAGTCGGACGGTGCATCCAACTGAGCCACCGAGGCCGGCTAACAGCTTAGAGGACTAAGCCTAAAAGTGTGGTTAGATAAACTGACCGTGCTTGACATGACCCCCGTTGGGTTGCCTGGGCTGTAAAACCTAAACACAAACAAATTTTCTTGCTGTCCAGTTTCAGTATTTACTGAACAGCCATTTTGCATACTTAACAGTTTACCATTAGTTCCAACTCTTGTCAGATAGTACAAAAAAGCACAAGAAAATATAATATCTTAAAAACAAGAGATTCTAAATTTCAGTATAACAATAATAGATAAAATATCAAGTTGCACAAGACAAAAACCTTTCTAACTAGCAGTCTGTGTAATGGTAAATCATTATCTCCAGCTAATGAGAGTATTCCCTTGACTTTTAACACTTTACATGCTGGGTAAAAATTTCAGCAGCGACATTTTGAAATATTTTTCTAAAATTTCTTAGAAAATAGGATCTGACACTTCATGCAAATTGTCTCCAATTTGCAAGAAGTGTCAGATCCTATTTTCTAGGAAAAGTAAGAAAAATACCATCAGTTTGTTGTATGCTGAATCTTCCAATAGTGTAGTAAGGGTTAATGTATTTCACCAATATTGCACAGTCCAGTTTGTGTCTTTGTTATTTGTAAAAATAGGATATTGGTTTTTATATATATAACAACATAGGGGACTTAACTGAACAATATAATGCCACAGTCACTCTGAAGAGTATTGTCCCTTGACATTTAAGACCACAGTAAAATTGGTTTTGCTCTATTTAAATACATGCCCTGATGACTCTGGAGGCCAGTTAAAACTAACTTTAATAGCAGATAATCTTTTATGCAAACAGTGAAACTAAGAAGACTGCATCTTAACATAGGCAATATTTACATCTTGAAGAATTGTTACAGATGATAGGGTAGATCTGACAAGACAGTAATAATGTATAATACCATCTTTTCTGGCTCCAAGTCTAAATCATGCTGACTGCACAGTTTCACAAAGCACTGCTCAAATGTAATTGTTCCTATTACAGGACTGGTGAACCAAGGGAGCCTGTTACCTGAAAACTATCTGTGGTATTAGAGGACAGCAAACTCGAGCCAGGTCAGAATCTTCATTACTTCTTACCATATTCCACCTAATTACTGCAAATGCTCCTGTAAGCGCATAGTCAAGCAATTTTTAGTCTTCAGATTACAGCCCCTGTGCCCATCTACCTCTAAGAGAATATGTTGTTGGTACTTATTTGAATTGCCTCGACTTGTCGTGGCAATTCAAATGAGTACCAACAACATATGCTTTAGAAATTAACCAGAAAAAATGCTGCATTATAAAGCATCTTAAAATAATCCTCTCATGAATATTCAGCTGACTTTTTTTTTCTTTAACATGTTCCTTGTTAGATGGTTATTTTACTAAATGTTTTATTAGTAATTTTGAAAAACCTAAGCACACAGTGTGGTAATTAGATCAAATACAGTATGTATTCTTTACCTTAAATATTGTACAGATATTCTCAGCAAACAGTGGAGACCTGAAGCAGACTGCTGCATAATTTCTAATTATGAGTATCAAGGAAATGAGTGGCTAGTACCAAATTGTAGAACGCTTTTAAATGAGCCAGTCCATTACAAAACCTACAATAAGACCTGTGTGACCAGCAACATTTGGATCATCCATTCTGTATGGCAAGAGTTCTAGGATATCCATCTTGAAGACTATAGAAAGCAAATGTGATCAGCCAAGACTCTGATCAGACGGTGCAGATTTGCAGGCTGATCTGAGTCTTCACTGGTCACACAAGTCTTAACCCTTGTCATGCTGAATAAATTAAGATGCCACACCCACTTCTAATTTTCATCCAATCCTATTACTTGATCCAGGTTGTTGATACAATTTCAAATACTGAATTGCAAATAGTTTAAATCCAGATCAGTTGGCTTCTTCAGAAGCCAACTGATCTGGATCTGCACTATTTGTAAAGGCAGGGCATATCCGAGATCAGCAGGACAAGGTTTAATGTAGGTTTTGTCATGCGGTGGCTCAAATACGCTCTGGCTGGGTTTCAAACCCACAACCTCCAGATCCAAATCAGATACTCTACACAAGCCACTTGGACCAGTGTCTAAACAGTGATTATTATGAAACATTTACTACAGGCTGGCTGACCTGTTTGCTGGTTACTTAACCCTTGTCCTGCTGCATAAATTAAGATGCCATACCCACTTCTAATTTTCAGTCAATCAGATTACTTGATCCAGATTGTTGCTATAAATTTACATACTTAATGGCAAACTGATCTGGATCTACACTGTTTGCAAAGGCAGGGTATATCTGGGTTCAGCTGGCCAAGGGTTAAGAAGTATGTATAAATCTGAAGATTTTGCTGCCATCTTTCAGAGGAGACAAATTTTTGCCAACATGAATATTTTCAAAAATTGGGATACTCAAAAAAACAACTGCATCCAGAGGGAGCATATTTGTGAGGAGAAATAAAATGTTTTCATGTCAGAGTTACGTCCCTTGAATATGTATTCATTCCACCTTTACGAGTCAGTGCTGGTTTACCTCATCACGAAAACATGCCTTTATAATGTTGACCCCCTTACCCACTTTTATATAGTAAAACTGGGGTTTACAGGGGTATACATTATTTTACTTATTTCTGCTCAAAACATAGATTGTGGGTACTTGTTAGAACTGCCTCGGTGAGGCAGTTCTAATGAGTACACCACAATCTATGTTTTTGAGCAGAAATTTGAAAAAATATCAGAATTTTTATCTGAAAATTTTCATTTTTTGGTGGTAAAATTTTCAGTATATTTGAACAGGCTTTTTATTTGTAATGTTCAACAGGCTACAACTCTTTACCATTTTAAATTTAAATATCAGTTAATGACATTAACTTTGCTTTAACATTTCCAAAATGTAGAGTCTGACATTATTTAAACTGTCAAACAGGTTCAGCTATTACAACATTGGTTATAAAATGAGTACCCACATGTTTTTGTTGAGAAATAAAAAAAAAAAAAAAAAAAAATATCTGGATAGTCCTCTTATCTAGAGCTATGAATAACACATACCGTATTCGACCTAATTACCACACATACTCCTATAAGTGCACAGTCAAGCAATTCCGTAGTTTTCAGATTTTCAGCTAGAGTACTTTTTGTCTACTTCTTTATAAAGGCATATGTTGTTGGTACCCATTTGAAAATTCAAATGAGAACCCATTTGAAAATTCAAATGAGTACCCACAATGTATACTTTTTTTTAAAGAAAATTGGAAGAAATAAAAACAACACAAAAACATTGCATAAGCATCATTTTGTAAGTTCTTTGCTGATCTTTTTTTTTTTTTTTTTTTTCTTTTTTTTTTTTTTTTTTTAAGTGTATCCTAAGTATAGGTAGGTACATACTGTACTACAAGTTTTCCTAGTATTTTTGAAAAACCTAAGTGCACAGTGCGTTAATTAGTTCGAATAGGGTATTTTTTGTGATTATTTTACCTATCCTATCTAGTGCTGAAGTTTATTACCGAAGATATGATCATAAATTTCACTTTATTTCCAGCAGTGCAGTATTTCAAAGCAAAACAAATAAATATCTGAGACAAGGAATATTAACTTGCTTCTGACAGAACAATAAAACCAAATATTGTTCATTTCCATATTCAGGTTTACAGCCTGCCTAACCTGGTATTTATGAGCTGTTGTAATATGACCAGGATCTTTACTGTTCACCTAGAAACTCTGGGCCCAGTTGTTCAAAACTAACGATGTCATTAGTTAACGTATCATTAAAACTTTGATCATTAAATATGGCATATATGCTAATATTTTTGCTGAAAAAATGTGAGTAGCTTTTGCATTTGCAAAAGCTACTCACATTTTTTTCAGCAAAAATACCTGTGAATTAGATATTGTACGTACTAGAATGGTTAACATTTTGACCACTAACGAGCTTGTTAAGCTAACGATGCTTTGAACAACTTGGCCCTGGAGTTTACTTTGAAAATTAAAACCTCTGGTTAGACTGCTTGAATGTACAGGCTGATCAGGATCACTGCTGTTCACAGTTATTGTAAGGTCAATTGTTGCATTGTTTGATTTCTTAGGATCGTACAAATGTTTATTTTCTTCCTCTTTGGTTAAACTAGGTTATCCTAGTCCTGTCAACTTAACCCTAGTCCTGCTGAACATGGTTATACCCTGCCTTTGCAAACAGTTTAGATCCAGATCTGTTGGCTTCTGAAGAAGCCAACTGATCTGGATCTGCACTGTTTGTCATTAAGTATGTGAATTTATAGCAACAATTCGGATCAAATAATCTGACTGGCTGAAAATTAGAAGTGGGCGTGGCATCTTAATTTATTCAGCAGGACAAGGGTTAAATGTTATGTGAGTTAAGAGGGCTATGGTCAGAAGATTTTCTGCTTTGTATCAATCTCCTTAACTCTTTCGGTGCCAAATTTCAGATGACATTTGTCGTCTGCTTTTTTATTTTAACAAACCATTGCTTGGAAAGACATTTATACGTAAAGTTGAAAGACTGAATGTCAAACAGCGTAGATCCAGATAAGATGGCTCAGTGAGCCATCTCATCTGGATCTATGCTGTTTGCAAAATCCTATTATTATTGCCTGTGGCAGTGAAGGAGTTATAAAAGCTGGTAGATTTCCCATCCACAATGCTCTATCATAACTATGCTGTCTTGGTTCTGAAGAAGATTTTTAAATAGTTTTCAACATCTATGGGTACAGCAGCCATTTTGGTCACTGGAGCATGACCATTAATACAAATTTCCTATTCCCCTTTGACAGAACAGGCTCCACATGGAAATTGGTGAAAAGTGGTCCTGACTGCGATTTCAGGGGAAAACATAATTAAATATTTCAAGATTTTATACATGTATACAGCCCTGGAGCAAAGGTAAATAACCCCCAGGGGATAAATATCTTTATTTCAACTGAAAACTGGTCAAGCAGTTTCAAAAAAGATGTATAATAATTAAATGATTTTATACATGTACAGAGCCCAGGAGAAAGGGCAGATAACCCCTTGGGGACAAAATTGTCATTGTAACTAAAACGTTTTACTACTTTTATCATACATTGTAAGTTTCAGCCATTAGT
The DNA here is from genome assembly GCA_964016985.1 of Anodontia alba. NCBI lineage: Eukaryota > Metazoa > Mollusca > Bivalvia > Lucinida > Lucinidae > Anodontia > Anodontia alba. Next base: position 18,007,980 of record OZ024832.1, on the reverse strand, counting down.
CTTTTATACATTTTGAGACACTGTAACACCTTACCATACTAATTCCAATATTTGAACATTTTAACTGCCCTTTCTTGTGTCTAAAAATGGCTGGATTAGTGGAAAAACAGTGTATACCCTAATCAGCTGCCTAACTCTCAGGCATCTGATCTGAGTCATTATTTGCTCAGGCCTCTCTGTCCTAATACATAGAGTAAGTATGGTATCGGGGTCAATTTCACAACATAATTATTTGTTTAAACTGTTATTTTGTATACACTGATCATGTCAAGGAGAAACTTATTTCAATACTGAATCATCTGGACAAACAAAAGTGTGCAAAGAGAAAAAGTTCTTTTCAGGGCAAATATCATATTTACACTAAAAAATCAGGACATTCTAATTGATTACCATGCTTGTTCTAAAGTTTGAAGAAATCCTGCCTATATGCGTTTGTGTTGAGGTTTAACGGCCCAGTCAACCCAATGGGGTCATGTCGAGCGCGGTCAGTTTACCTAACCACACGTTTACTTAGTCCTCTAAGCGGTTCACCAGTATTGTGCACATTCTTTCGCCAGAAACTGACAACTGCTCTTCTTGAATCAGCGGAAGGGAGAGAATGACCGTAGAAAATATTTCATGATCAATCTCCACGAAAGAATGTTGCCGACATCAGCGGGGGTTGAACCCGCGACCTCCTGGTCTCCAGTTGGACGGCGCATCCAACTGAGCCACCGAGGCTGGCACCGATATGTGTAAACATGTTCTGAGAGGATAGATCATTTAGAAGCAAGGAAATGAAAATAGAAGACTGGGTTTTATCAAGTCTGTTTATGAGTAGTTCAGTAATAGCAGACTGGGTTTTACTGAGTCTGTTCATGATTAGTTCTGTAATAGTAGACTGAGTTTTATCGAGTCTGTGAATGAGCAGTACAGCAATAGCAGACTGGGTTCTATCAAGTCTGTTCATATTTAGTTCTGTAATAGTAGACAGGGTTTTATTGAGTCTGTTCATGAGTAGTTCTGTAATAGCAGACTCAGTTTTAGCAAGACTGTTCATGACTAGTTTTGTAAAAGACTGCATTTTAGAAGTCTGTTCATGAGTAATACTGTAATAGCAGACTGGGTTTTAGCAAGACTGTTCATGACTAGTTCTGTAAAACAAGAGTGGATTTTAGCAAGTCTGTTCATGAGTAGTACTGTAATAGAGACTTTAGCAAGTCCGTTCATGAGAGTAATTCTGTAATAGCAGACTGGATTTTAGCAAGTCTGTGAAGGAGTAGTTCTGTAATAGCATACTGGTTTAATTGAGTCTGTGCATGAGTTATTCTGTAACAGCAGAGTGGGTTTTAGCAAGCCTGTTCATGAGTAGTACTGTAATAGCAGACTGGGTTTTCGCAAGTTTGTTCATTAGTAGTACTGTAGTAGCAGACTGGAATTTATCAAGTCTTTTCATGAGTAGTTCTGTAATAGCAGACTGGGTATTACTGAGTCTGTTTATGATTAGTTCTGTTAAAGAAGAGTGGGTTTTATAGAGGTCTATGTTCATGAGCAGTACTATAATAGCAGACTGTGTTTTAGTGAGTCTGTTCATGAGTAGTACTGGAGTATGCCATCCTGCTTAATGTCCACTAGCATTGGACAAAGTAGTACTATATTTTAGGAATGACTCAAGATGAGCTTAAAGATCCCAGAGGGTCAGAAAATATAAACTACAACAGTGAAGTACCACTGAGTACTGTGTCACACTGCCGAAAGTCTCCCCATACAGTACAGAGAATTTATTACTGCTGTCACATGATACTTTACACCAAATCATAGGTCTAGATAAGAGTGGGTATCAGGTAAATATTTCTCGATAAAAACATATGTTGTGGGTACTCATTAGAAGAGGCACTTCTAATGAGTACCCACAACATATGTTTTTGTCGAGAAATAAGAAAAATATAGATATTTTTTGGCTGAAAAAAAAAAGCGCCTCATTAAGAGCTATGACCAAATGTAGTGTCAAAATAAATTAGCCAGCACCAACAAAACCCACAATAGAATTTGTGCAACTAGTGAAGACAGATCAGCCTGGGCATCCTAGCAGTCTGATTTGAGTCTTTGCTGATCTGCCTTCTACAGCCTCTGGGCTATCCAAAGAGGGATAAATGTGATCCCTTGTGGTACTAGGTGGATGTACAGGCTGATCTCAGTCTATGCTGATCACACAGGCCTTATTGTAGGTTTTGTTGTGAGCTGTCCAAAATATGTTCTGAAAGGATAAGGGTCGGATCCAGGATGATTCTGAGGGGGGTGGATTCACGTATTCGGAACGACAAGCCTGAGCATAGTGTTTGTTTGTTTGTTTGTGATGAGGTTTTACGGCCCAGTCAACCCAATGGGGTCATGTCGAGCGCAGTCAGTTTACCTAACCACACGTTTACTGGGCAGGCTTAGTCCTCTAAGCGGTTAACCAGTATTGTACACATTCTTTCGCCAGAAACTGACAACTGCCCTTCTTGAATCAGCGGAAGGGAGAGAATGACCGTAGAAAATATTTCATGATCAATCTCCACGAAAGAATGTTGCCGACCTCGGCGGGGTCGAACCCGCGACCTCCTGATCTCCAGTCGGACGGCGCATCCAACTGAGCCACCGAGGCTGGCTGAGCATAATGTAGACCAAGATCAGATGCCGCAGAATGTGGCATCTGATCAGGGTTTACACTTAAGGGTCTACACTGTTTGACAGTCAGAAAAATTGACTTGTTGAAGAGAAGTAAAAGGAAATATGTCTCAAATTTATCAAACTTGTCCAAAATTTCCCATGAAAATGAAATTTTCAGTCAAAGGGGGGTTCAACTGAACTCTCCGAACCCCTCTGAATTCGCCCCTGAGGATGGATACTATTCTGGATGAATACATGTGGCAAACAGTGAAAAGTCTGATCATACACTGTGTTCTGTGGTGCCTAATCTTGGTCTACACTGTTTTCTCAGGTCTGTCTGCCCCAATACTTAGGGTAAATATGGTACAAACAGAGAAGTCAAGGTATGCACAGGCTGATCATGGCCACTGCTGTCTGCTTACAGAATCATTCAGTTTTAACAAACATACTTCAAACCAGTGTTAGATTATGTAATTCTTAGACATGTGTAGTAAAACCTGTGTAAGACAGCCACCTTCGAGACTGACTTTAAATAGCAGTTGATGTGGAAAAAGTTGTCTGTCTTATAAAAATACATGTCACGTAATTTTGCTAGCAAAATTACATGACAAGTACCTTTATAAGACAACCACCTTTTCACATCAACCATTAAGTCAATTTCAAAGGTGGCTGTCTTACAAAGGTTTTATTGTGCATGTAGGGTAGACTCAGATCATACTGTACATGTGCACAGTCTCATCAGCCTTTGCTGGCTGCTCTAACGATAGCCCAGGAGCTATGGCATCTTCAAGGGGAGAGTGAAAACTGATCAAAATAAAAACTTTAAACTATAATACACCGCCAATATCGTGTCGCGGGCAGATAACTCTGTCAAACATTGACAAAATTTGCCCATAAGCAGTCCCAAACCAGATTTCCTTCATATCAATGCATGTACAGTCAAACCTGTCCTAAAGGCCACCTGTATGAAGCAATCACCTGCCTTTAAAGGCCACTATTTCAGATCCCATTTAAGACAAAGAAGTGGAAATCTACCTGTATTAAGCAAGCGCCTGTCTTAAGCAACCAGTTTTTGGCTTTCCTATAAGTGCTTGACTATACCAAGTTTGGTTAAAATCCCTTGACATTTACTCAACTTATTGTCCAGAAAACGAAAATATGGGTGTGTCTCGGGTAGATAACTCCATCAGAATTTGACAAAATTTGCCCATTAGCAATCCTAACCAGATATCCACAATATCAATGCACATACCAAGTTTGGTGAAAATCCATTGATGTTTACTCAAGTTATCATCCGGAAACAAAAATATGGGCATGTCTCGGGCAGATAACTCCGTAAAAAATTGACAAAATTTGCCCATTAGCAATCCTAAACCAGATCTCCACAATATCAATACACATACCAAGTTTGAGGAAATTCATTAATGTTTACTCAAGTTATCATCTGGAAAAGAAAAATGGACGGACAGATGGACCACTGACAGATGGATGGCTGGACAGACAGACAAATGGAAGTCCAACATGAAACCATAATACCCCGCCACTATTGTGTGGTGAGGTATAAAAATACACAGATGAGCAGACTAATATGAGACTATCCTGGTCACACTGAAGGTACATTATCCCACACTGTGGTTTATAAGGCTTTTTGCCCAGAAGAGCCCTTTTCTCATGGTACAGTCAAATGTTAACCCTAGTCATGCTGAATAAATTCAGATGCAACACCTATTTCTAACTGCCAGCCAATCAGATTACTTGATCCAGGTTACTGATATAAATTTACATACTGACTGACAAACAGTGCAGATCCAGATCAGTTGGCTTCTTTAGATCTACACTGTTTGCAAAGATAGAGCATGTATTCGGGTTCAGTGCGACAAGGGTTAAAATGCATGGTCGACCTTTAGTCTAAACACCTCAACCCTCCCTAGGTGTCTAGGATTTCAATAGATTGGTTTCACCTTTTATATTTTCCCAATCAGGTATGTGGTCTTAACATATTAATTTTACTTGTCAATCCACTGATCCTATTCAAATACAAATAAGCTGTTTATAATATATTATCTATTCATAATATCATTTTAAATGTTAAATTTGTATGATACTTCTTGTTAAGTAAGTTATAGTGAAATCAATAAGCTACCCTGCAAGTTTTGTCACATAAAATCACACTTACATAAGAAACTATAATGGCTTAATATGTTTATAATTTGTTAATACGCTAAATAAATGACCTTTCTTTTTACATTAGCACCTCTCTAATTAGAATGAATTTTACAGTGGGTGGGATAGGGTGTGTGTTAGTGTGTGTATCTTCAGAGTGTGTGTATGTGTGTGTGTGGGGGGGGGGGGGGGGAGGGAAGGGGAGGTGTGTGTGTGTGGTAGGGTGGGGGGCATGACATGAGGACATAAGCTTAAACTTGTATCCTCTAATTTTTGCATTTTTATATTATTCAATAGTGAACACCAGGTCAGACATGTTTTCCCCATCTAGGCTCCCATTTTGAAAAAGACAGATATTTATTGGAATTGTATCAATAGATATACACAAAAAATGGCATGTATGGAATAGTCTGATATGTCTGTGTCATTTAATGTTCCGCAAATACATCGTGATAGTTCCGTGCACAGTCTGATGTATCCCTGTCATTTAAGTTCCGTGACTGTTCTAAAAAGTCATTGAAAAAGTCATGTATGAAGAAAGTCTTTCTTATACGACTAGTCTATATAAGACCCTATCACCATGTTTTAGAGAAATTTCTGTATTTAATGGAACCAGCATTCTGCGGCATCTGATCTCGGTCTATGTTGTTTGCTAGTGCCCTTTTTGTGGGACGCCATGTCAATACGAAAACACGCCTATTCAAATATACTGAAAATTTTACCACCAAAAAATAAAAATTTTAAGATAAAAAAAAAAATTCTATATTTTACATATTTCTGATCAAAACATAGATTGTGGGTACTCATTAGAACCACCTCGGCGAGGCAGCTCTAACGAGTACCCACAATCTATGTTTTTGAGCAGAAATAAGAAAAATAATGTATACCCCTGTAAACTCCAGTTTTACTATCTAAAAGTGGGGTTTAAGGGGGTCAAAATTGTATAGGCGTGTTTTCGTGATCTTAAGCACTGTGTAAATGAGTTAATGTGCATTAAAAATGTACCTCATCTCCCTACTACAGTCTTTTAAAGATGATTAAATAAAAATTAGAGACCTTATACTACCTAAATAGCTGGTAAATTATCTAATTAAGGTATATAAGGCGAAACGACAAGGGTTGCGGGGTAGGTAACGACCCAGTGGCGAAATGACCTGGGGCGAAACGTCTTGGGGCGAAACGTCTATGGGAGGAAGTGGTTTGGGGGCGAAACGACTCCGAATCGCCCTTTATTACTCTGGCATTTTTTCCTTCCAGCTAATTTGTTTAGACACAACCTGTTTTTTTTTTTTTTTTTTTTTTAAGCCTGACAGCTCCAAAATATTATTCTGACGAAAATCATAACTTCTTCACTTTCGGAGACTGCAACAAGTTTTTTTGTTTTGTTTCCCCAACAATAGATAACTCTAGGTAAATGTATAACTGCAACTGCTCTTTCTTTTTCTCTCTATACTCACAGACGTTCTAGGCAGAGTCAGGTTTCAGGATGAAGGCCTGCAAGTAACCATATTGATTTTCACTGATTTACCATCTAAAGGCATTAGTCCTTTCTCCACCATGGAGGAAATAACTACTGACCCCAAAGCGGTCGAGAAACAGTTTGAAAAGATTAACCCTTTAAGCGCCAATCACAACAATTGTCGTCTGCTTTGTCTTCTGCCGGTTACTTTAAAAGTCATTGTTGCAAACAGTGTGGACCCAGATCAGACTGCTCCTCTAGAAGCAGTATGATCTGGGTCCACACCGCTTGCCGATATGCAAAAAGTATGTTTGAAAAGTTTGCAAGAAGATGCAGCAGACGACATAAACAGACGACATGTTCGGATGCAGGTTTCTTGGCATTTTAAGGGTTAATATACATAAGGCATCTTGGTCAAATCGCTAAGGAGTGTAGATCTGAGATTGTTCCCTGTTCTGACCTATATCTACAATGCGTCATTAGCCCAGGGTTCTGTACCAGACGAGTTGCGACAAGCGAATGTGGTGCCCATATATAAAAAGGAGAAAAATATGATCCTTCTAATTATAGACCTGTGTCGCTGACCTGTATCTGTTGCAAGATCCTGGAGCATATTATTGTCAGTAATATAAGTAAGTTAGAAAGCATACTTGCTGACTGACAGCATGGTTTCCGAAGGCGGAGGTCTTGCGAAACCAGTTGGTCCAGTTTTTCCATGATCTTGCTAGCAACCTCGATGGTGCAGTAAAAGGTGGACACAAGCAGACAGATGGATTTCGCTAAAGCCTTTGACAAGGTACTACACAGTTGGCTATTATATGAATTCGATTATTATGGGATAAGAGGATCCACCCATATGTGGATCAAATCATGGTTATCTGGACGTTCCCAACTGTGTTATATTAGACGGTCAGGCGTCCGATCCAGTCCCAGTTTTATCCGGGGTCCTTCAAGGTTCGGGTCAGAAACTACCAGGTCATAATGAATTTTATGAAAGAAGGCTAAGGAGGCCTGCTCCCTCTGGGCTTCCTGGGTTGGCCACTGCAGCTCATCCAGCGTATCGCGATGCGTCGACATGGCTTGTGTTCCTCCAAATCAACGCACCCCCACCCAACCCCCACGCAGGCATGCACAATTCGATTCCACAAGCCAATCTACTTCAATATTATGTATATAAGGCTTCTGTGATTAATATGAATGCAGGGACGTAGCCAGGAACTTTATGAAGGTGAAACCTGCTAATAGAATCCCTGAAATTTAGGCTAATCAGCGCAAAGCAATGACTCTGCGCAGGCTGATCTGAGTCATTGCTGAACGGACATGTTGTCTTGTAGGAAATGCCGTGAACCTGCCCATTTGATGTCATCTGAACTCATCTTAGGTAAATGTAAGGTTAAATTGTCAAAATTATGCTGAAGCCCGGGCTTCAAAGCTTCCGCGTGAGTAGTATAGAGTAGCATACTACTCGCGTGGCTACGTGCCTGGAATGCGTGTGTGCGCGTGTTCCTGCTTCGCCTTTGCTGTGTACTAAAAATAATACCTAACCATGTCTTATAGACTTGCAACCAGGGCAAGCACCATTACGAAAACATGCCTATTCAAATATATTGAGAATTTTACCACCAAAAAGTGAAAACTTTCAGATGAAAAATTCTGGTAGTTTTCATATTTCTGCTTAAAACATAGATTGTTGGTACTTGTTAGAACCGCCTCTGTGAGGCGGTTCTAACGAATACCCACAATCTATGTTTTTGAGCAGAAATAAGAAAATTAATGTATACCCCTTGTACCCCAGTTTTACTATATAAAAATGGGGTTTAAGGGGGTCAAAACTATATAGGCATGTTTTCGTGACGCGTTAATGTGAAATCTGAGAAAATATCGGCCGTATAGTATAACCGTTTAATTTAATACAAAGTTAGATAAAAGAAGAGGAATATAGTTGCTGAAAATAACTTCTCATTGTTAAATTCATTAGATTCTGTCGCAGTGACTTTCAAATATGAAAATTTGTAAATAATGCTGGTCAAATTTCCTCGACTACTGTTCCATTCAGTCACCAAGGTAATGTTACCTTATTGTTGTTTATTGGCATACAAGATCATGTGTCTTTTCTTGAGAGGTGTCATAATTTATCCCGTAATTTGATATACAACACTTCTGTCGGATGTTTTACATCATTCATCATATGTATAAAACGTGTATATGTTCTGCATCTCGGCTTCTTTACAACCGACGCGAAATAAACTCGTATTATAATATGAAATTTCATCTCACCCGCATTCAAAGGTTTTAGATGATTCTGTTGTAGTTTTATGAAACCACCCCGACCCCTACGGGCAGGACAGGAGAGTCGTGAACCGAGTCCGACGATCAGAAACAACAAACAAATATTTGTCCAAAAGCTCTAAATAAGACAGGTGCCCATACAGGAGGTTCGACCCCCGCCGAGGTCGGCAACATTCTTTCGTCATTACGTAAACACGCCTATTCAAATATATAGAAAATTTCACCTCTAAAACTTGAAAATTTTCAGATAAAAAACTCTGATATTTTTCATATTTCTGCTCAAAACATAGATTGTGGGTACTCGTTAGAAACGCCTCGGCGAGGCGGTTCTAACGAGTACCCACAATCTGTTTTGAGCAGAAATAAGAAAAATAATGTATACTCCTGTAAACCCCAGTTTTACTATATAAAAGTGGGGTTTAAGGGGGTCAAAATTATATAGGTATGTTTTCTTGATGTGGAGATTGATCATGATATATTTTCTACGGTCATTCTCTCCCTTCCGCTGATTCAAGAAGGGCAATTTCTGGCGAAAGACTGTACACCATACTGGTTAACCGCTTAGAGGACTAAGCCTGCCCAGTAAACGCGTGGCTCGACATAACCCCATTGGGTTGACTGGGCCCTAAAATCTCAACACAAACAAACATATAAATATTTACAGTAATACAGGCAAGATGATTTCAATGAGTAGCTAGAAGATACATGAATAAGAAAATAATAAGATTTTTTTTGTTTGTTCGTTTGAAAAAAGCGAATTATTCGGAATTGTATATATGTTGACATCTTCATTGATTTCGGTTATGAAAAAGAAGAGCTTTGAGCGCTAGGACCCACAACAGTACTCCTTCGTATTAACCCTAATCCTGCTGAACCCGGATGTACCCTGACTTTGCAAACAGTGTAGATCCAGATCATTTAGCTTCTAGCCAACTGATCTGGATCTGCATTGTTTTTCATTTAGTATGTGAATTTGTATGAACAACCTGGAGCAATTAATCTGATTGGTTGAAAATTATAAGTGGGCGTGGCATCTTAATTTATTCAGCAGGACAAGGGTTAACTTCCGATACGGCTGTAATATATCCCAATGGGACACAACCTTCCTAAGCAGACACTAATTATTGGAACAAACTTAGCAGCCCTTGTATGATTGTTCAATTTTGCATGAATCGCCCAAAATACCTGCAGTGGTTCTCAAAGAAACCGTTTTCGCGTGTATTGGCGGCAGTTGCGAATGAACGAGAGAGTCGACGAGCGGTGATAATTTTATTAAAGAGAAAGACAATATAGAAAGGAAGTATGCCTATCAGGATAGAACTTTCTAAGCCAAAAAGTGTGGTACAAGTTTGATAAAAATCGAGGTGCAAATAAGAAAGTTATTAGAGCTTAAACATTTGAAAACCAGCTGTCATGGATGCCGCCATATTTAGGTTTTGTGATGTAACATAGCCCTAATTAAATATGCATAATTAAAATAAACAGATATAGATGGCTATTGTGTCTTAATGTTTCTGAACATGTTTTCCTAAAGTGGAAGCAACTTATTTTTTGAAAACAAATGCTTTGGTTATAAAAATAATGCAAAAGTTTAAAAACCTTGAAATCTCATTAGATATTCAAAATGGCGAAGCCAATGTCAGCCATGTTAAATCCTTCAAACAAGAATAACTTTGTTATTATTTCTTGACCGATTTTTATCAAACTTGTATCAATTTTTACGGCTTGTTAAGCGCTTCGTTGTTATTAATATTTTATATTAGGGTTGCGTTTCCCTTTAAGAATCCAAAATGACAGTCGAAGAACGCAGATTAATCGTTTTCGATTGTCAAACAATAGTTTTTGACAGTCGAAAACGTTGTTTATTATAAAATTGTTCGCGTTCGTCCATTTGATTTTAATTTCAGGATTGCGCCTATCCGGTGTGTTTTTACAAAATCATGTATAATACGCATATGACCCCTGGCTGGAAACCCTCATAAATCTGATCATTTATGCTAAGTAATCCTAACACAAATCAGTTCTCCTTAGCTATCCAAATCTATTTAACCCTTAAAGCGCTAATCACAACTGCAGCAGAAGGCTCTTTGAAATACTTCTTTTTTTGGAGGGAAAATAAGGCTTGACATTTCATGTGAATCATCTGCTTGCAAACGCTTCATATGAAATGTTGTCTTATTTTCTCTGAAAAAATATCAAAGTTCAATTTTAGAACGTCGTCTGCTGCAAATTTAATTAGCAGTTTAAAGGTATCACAATGAGAGTGAGGGATGGGTAATTCATTTTTTTAGTGCAACTATCTCAATCAAACATACATTTTGTAGAATGGTAGTTTTTTAATGGTTGCAATTTTTTTTGTATAAAGATTAAACTGATGCCATATTCATGATATTACAGTCGGTTCGCCCAAGAAAGGATGGTAACAAAAGCAAAATTAAAAAATCTGGCCCAGCTGAACTAAAAGAAGAATAATATTATAAAAAGGCACGGGGACAGAAGCCCAGATTCTGGGGAGAGAGCGCGGGCATACATCTTGTTCTTGAATTACAAGCCCGATAAGGCCTAGAATATGTCATTTTGGAGCTGCATCACGAAAACACGTCTATATAATTTTGAACCCCTTAAACCCCACTCTTATACAGTAAAACTGGGGTTTACGGGGGTATACATTATTTTTCTTATTTCTGCTCAAAACATAGATTGTGGTACTCGTTAGAACCGCCTCGACGAGGCGGTTCTAACGAGTAGCAACAATCTATTTTGAACAGAAACATGAAAAATATCAGTTTTTTATCTGAAAATTTTCAGTTTTTGGAGATAAAATTTTCTATATATTTGAATAGGCTTGTTTTCGTAATGGATTGGGAGAGGAGGTCATTTGTCCGGATACCAGCCCTCCCTGGCCCTCTGGATACGGACCTGTTTTCTTCAAATGTTTCTTTAAAAATGGAATAGTGTCATGAAAATACATGTAGACAACAAACATGGGAAACAGCTGGAGAAATAAATAAGGTGAACGAAGAAACCGGCTAAAAGTTTACACTGCGAACATTTATTTTCTGAGATAAGTGCAAGTTATTGTCCTGAGATGACACTGTATCGTATCATAAAGTTGACCCAGATACATAGTTTTACCCTACAAATCAACAACGTTAGTATTTACGGATTCCAACAATCAGCCATGTGAAGGAAGATCAAGGTGTCATAAACGTCTGTCACATTACGAAAACAAGCCTATTCAAATATACTGAACATTTTACCACCAAAAAATAAAAAAAAAATTCAGATAAAAATTCGGATATTTTTCATATATCTGCTCAAACCATAGATTGTGGGTACTCGTTAGAACCGCCTCGGCGAGGCGGTTCTAACGAGTACCAACAATCTATGGTTTGAACAGAAATAAGAAAAATAATATATACTCCTGTAAACCCCAGTTTTACTATATAAAAGTGGGGTTTAAGGGGGGAGGGTCAACATTACATAGGCATGTTTTCGTGATGAAATGCATCTAGGCCGATTTTTAGTCATGTTCCACTCTGCATTATACTACATTAATGTTGTGAGAAGTCCGTCATAGCACGAGCAATTCGTATATTGAAATGCATCTAGGCCGAGGCTCGATAAATATTTTTCAGTCATGTTCCACTCTGCATTATATTACATTAATGTTGTGAGAAGTCCGTCATAGCACACGCAATTTGTATGGTCAGGAAAAGCAGAAACATGCAGTTAGCCCAACATTTTAACAGGGGCGTAGCCAGGAACTTTATGAAGATGAAGGCTGCTAAAAGAATCTCTAAAATTTCAGCCGAGGCGCAGCATTACCTAGAAGATTGCATGTGCGCCCAGCGAAGGCTAAGATCAGCCTGTGCATACAGAGATTATAAGCAGAACCTCTGTCATTCGTCTAATGAAAGCTTGTATGTTTCGCTAATCAGTGCAAGCAATGACTCTGATCTGATTTGATGTAATCTGAACCGATTTTAGGTGAAAATAAGGTTAAATTGCCAAATTTATGTTGAAGCCCGGACTTCATAGCTTCGGCCTGGCCCAGCGACTGACTTAGAGATAGAAGTTTTCCAAGTTGTTAAGTGTATGCCGCAGAATATACTTTCGGGTGTGTTGCCGGCCTGCAAATGTCGGCGAAACCGGTTGCCCTACTTTTTTTCTTCGCTACATACTCCACAGATTTGAATTAGTAATACATACTATTGAGTAGGTTTGTTAGCAGGCGTTATTGACAGAAAACAATCTATTTAAACCACTCATGTGGTCATTGTTGTGTTCTCCAAGGAGGTGTGAAGCAGTTCTTAAACCCTTTAAGTGTAGCCGCAAGTGCTTCTCAGAAATAACAGAAGGGCACAACAAAAACATGTACTCTGTTATACACAACCTCGCTCCAGTAAGCTTACATAGGACGGCATCATGCTGACTAAAATGAGAAAAGATCACGTGAATCGAAACATTGTACTGACGGGTAGTGAATATGTGAAAAGCAAAACTGGAGACCAGTCTGCCTATCTACATGTATTTGTGTCTCATCATGACAACTTTTCATTAGTCCAACAAACAGTTCAACCAGCCCTGTAATCGCTAATATGTTCTATTTAAAGGGGACTCTTTGCAGCACACCAAAGGAACGATAACAGTATTTCTTGAGTCTGTTTATGTGCAGTGATGGACTAAATGACGCTGCACACACCATCTAGCCCAGGCTTGAGCTGAGCTCTGTTTTGAGCAAACCTAAAATGGGATCACTAGTCCCAAAGGACCAAAATGTACATGTATAATCTAGATAACGATGAAATACGGGAAGACTTTTTACGGCCGCCACACGGCACTAGTCTATTACCACCACTATAGAATCTGATATATGGACGTCGATGGCACTCTTTGGACACTAAATACATTAATTAGCAGGCACAAGATTGGAATATGTTTCAAACTTTTCCCAGAAAATAAGAAATAACTGATGAGCTTAATTGGCCGAAACTAGCTAGTCTGGCCCAGGAAATGTGACACCCCACCCGCTCCCATTTTTGTGAGCGTGTTTCTTGATTTCAGGGGTCATTTCTTTTTGGATCTACATGTATTTACATTTCATGCAAAAACGACTCCATATTTCCTTGCAATTTTGTATTTTATTTCAACTGAAAACGGGGATTGGCAATCCAGAGAGAATATATACTAACTGCGGCATTAATATATAACTAAGGCATTAACTACGCATTCTGATTAGGACCGTTAATCAGTTGTACATGTAAGTAGCTAGTTATGTTAACGAACAAAGAAGCCTCTGACCATACAGGTTGAACAGATGAACAATCTCGACCCGCACTGATCATACAGGTTGAACAGATAAACAGTCTGATTTTAGACTTCGGTCTCGACCCGCACTTGCCCAGAAAAATAAACACTGTCCCAAGACACATCTCAATAAGATGAGAGAACAGACCACCCTGAAGGCCCCGAGGAAACGACTCAGAAATGTTTGGGACACATCTCAAAAGGACAAGAGAACGGACCACCCTGAAGGTCCGGAGGAGACGACTCAGAAGTATTTAAGGATTAAAACTGATGAACTGTTTTCTGGAGGATTAATGTTGAAGGACAGCAGAAAGAAACATTAGTCGCTGAAAATAACTTCACCAAGCATGTAAATGCATGCACATATTATGTCACCTACATGCCTTTAAGGAGGGGCAAACCTGCATCAAAACTTGCACAATGCACTTGAGGACATACATATTTATTATAACAGTCTTTCATCTTAACGTCTTGATAAATCAGCTGTACAACATGTGTACCAGTAAAAAGGACTTACCGTATTTACCTTAAGTACTCAGGCAGACCGACTGGCCTGAGCAAACAGTATAGACCCAGGTCAAACGCCGCAGAATGCGGCGTCTGGTCAGGGTCTACACGGTTTGTCACTCATCCGTTTATTTTAACACATCAACAGATAGTTTAATGGTCTCAGGATAGATATGAAAAGGAGTTATGGGATCCGAATACTTAGGTAAATCAAAGCACTAACAGCACTGGTGGGCCGATTGTCTCTGAGTGAAGGTTGGGAAAATAGTCCTGAGCGGGGACTTAAGACTGTTTCATTTAATCCTTAACTACCTCTAATTTGTGCAAACAGTGCTGGTCCTGATTAGACGCAGCGTTCTAAGGCATCGGATTTGGGTCTGCGCTGTTTTCCAATGTCCAAAATGTCCCAGTCCAAGTTTTACAGATAACCCGCTTTCAACGGCACTCTGATGTCACAGCGACGAGAATAGCGCAGATATAAATAATCGTTACATAGATTTCGTCTAACGCGCGTTTTGATTACATCGGACAATGATAATCACGTGGACAACTATCTTAAGAAAATTTTAGCGTTTGTATACTATGGCTCGACTGTAAACAATCTACCCAAAAATTGTAAACAATCGACCCAAAAATACCGTATGTGACATAGAAACAGCAATGGCTATGCAAGATCAACGTAATCTGCACAATTTCATGTAAGGACCTTGGCCGCTAGTCAAGATTCTATACGTGTTATCAAAAAGATCGGTTTGGGGACAGCAGCAAAAGCCTCGATCGGACAATGTGCATGCTGGTTTATTCGCTTCAATGACGCCCCCCGCCCCCCTCAACGCCGTCTATATTGTCCGCTTTTGTAATGTCCTCAGCAGACGGCTTTTGCTATCCCTCATACACATTAGCCGCATTCGAACAGCATGATCGAAAGATCATATTAATTTAAAATATGCGTGTATAACAAGATGCCCGGAAAACTGCTCGTACGCGTCATCTGTTTCCCATCCTCTCTCTTTTACATTTGCATTAGTGAGAACCTGCAAGGGGTAAGACCTTGGACAGAAGGTTAGTTCTTCACCATAAATTTTGTGATCCGAATCTGCACGCGAAGACATTAGGAAGGAAATATGGCCCACATTATAGTGAAAATTTGCTGGCGAGCGGCAAACACCCCTGGCCAAGAAGTTTGTCCGGGATCACTCATTCTAGTGAGAATCTGCCGGCGAAAGGCACACACCCCTGGGCAGGAAGTTTGTCCCGGATTACACATTCTAGTAGGAATCTGCTACGGAGAGGCGAAGACTCCTGGGCAAGGAGTTTGTCCCGGATAACACGAATGTAGGAAAGAAAGAATCAGGAAAAAGTATCAGGAAAAAAGTATGTTTCATTAAAAGAGTATATATAAGGCTATGTTAATGACATAAGAATTGATTTATGGAGAACTTGGTATTTTTAAACTTTTTCCGTATATATAAATAAGTATTTATGATACATGCATTTGTTGATTTTTTTTAATTATTTTTTTGATTTATTCTGTTCCTTTTCCCAAAATTGATTATTATAGCCCCGCTTTACGAAGTAAAGGTGTGTGTGTGTGTGTGTGTGGGGGGGGGGGGGGGGGGGGTGCTATATAGGAGTCACGTCCGTCGTCGTCACGTAACGTCAGGTCGTGTCACGTCACGTCACCCTGTTTTTTTATCAGAGTACTTTTCTCAAAAACTATAAAAGGTATTGTTTTAATTTACTTGAACTTTATGAGTATCATCCAAGCATTGCAGAGTTATGTGCACCACTTGACAAGGCATCCTGCGGGGGAGGGGGTATTAATTACCTTCAGTGTTAGCTCTAGTTTTAATAGCTTCGTATCATTGAAGATTTTATTTTTGGAAATGTGTGTGAAAATAATAAAAGTAATTAAAGTGATTTTGAGTTGTCTATATAATACAGAAGACAAAGAACATTTGGACTTTAAGATTTTAATGAAATAGACTTCACCACCAAATCTAAGCTATTGCTTGCTTTGATATATTACAATGCTTGATTAAAAATATATTTTTCACACATGTCTTTATTTTGTGATTGAAATCATTGTAACATCAGAAACGCATTTAGATAAAACTGATACTTTTTTTCCTGATACTTTTTTTTTCCTAGCTAAAACTGATACTTTTTCCGATACTTTTTTTCCTGATACTTTCGTTCCGATTACCGGATCATTCATTCTAGTGAGACTCTGCTGGCGAACGGCAAAAGGCCCTGGAGAGAACGTTTGTTCTGGATCACACATCTGCTGGCTAGCGGCAACCATCCCTGCGCAGGACGTTTGTTCAGGATCACCCATTCTAGTGAGAATCTACCGGCGAGAGGCAAACACCCCTGGTAAGAAAGTTTGTCGTGGATCACACATTCTAGTGAGAATCTGCTGGCTAGCGGCAACCATCCCTGCGCAGGAAGTTTGTCCAGGATCCCTCATTCTAGTGAGAATCTGCCGGCGAGAGGCAAACACCCCTGGGAAGAAAGTTTGTCGTAGATCACAAATTCTAGTGAGAATCTGCTACGGAGAGGCAAAGACGCCTGGCAGGAAGTTTGTTCCGGATCACACATTCTAGTGAGAATCAGCCGGCGGCGGCAAACACGCCTGGGCAGGAAGTTTGTCCAGGATCACTCATTTTTGTGAGAATCTGCCGGCGAGAGACAAACAGCCCTGGGCAGAAAGTTTGTCGTGGATCACACATTCTAGTGGGAATCTGCTGGCGAGCGACAAACATCCCTGGACAGGAAGTTTGTCCAGGATCACTCATTCTAGTGAGAATCTGTCGGCAAGAGGCAAAGACCCCTAGGCAGGAAGTTTGTTCCGGATCGCACACTCTAGAGAGAATCTGCCATCGAGAGGCAAAAAAGCCTGGGCAGGAAGTTTGTCCTGGATAATACATTCTAGTGAGAATCTGCCATCGAGAGGCAAAGACTCCTTGGCTGGAAGTTTGTCCCGGATCACACATTATAGTGAGAATCTGCTGGCGAGTTGCAAACACCCTTCGGCAGGAAGTTTGTCCACGATCACACATTCTAGTAAGAATATGCTGGCGAGTGGCAAACACCCCTTAGCAGGAAGTTTGTTCACAATCACATATTCTAGTGAGCGGCAACACCCTGGGCAGGAAGTTTGTCCCAAAACACACATTCTAGTGAGAATCTGCTAGTTGGAATGTCAATTTTTATTCTATCTGAATACAACAACAACAACAGCAACAACAAAAACAAAAACAACAGCACCAAAGTGTCCTCTGATGTAGTTGTGATTAGCGCTTTAAGGTTTAATACGGACCACCTTGAAGAATGACAAGTTGATGGTAATAAAATCATCTTTCATTGGCAAACTGATCATAATAAAGAAGAAATTAAACGTTCGAATGATTTATTTTCGTACACATTGATTCTCGTTAATGACCTGTCAAACAAAATGGGACCCTCACGCATAAGCTAAAAATGGCGGCCGAGACTGGCCTGTGCATTCATGAGATCTATTTGGGACCCTCGTATTTCACATGTAGATTCAGAAGTGTCCCCTAGTGCTGCATATTATTCAATGACAACTCTGATTGTGAACTATGCGATCAGGGCCTTCGATGCCCGCATAAGCTCGAAAACGCCTTTTCACTTGCTTCAGCGGTTATTTCAAGCTAAATGTTTTCTTTTCTTGCTAAGGTTATCAAAGCACTGACAGCACTGGGGGGTCCATTGTCTCTGAGTGTTGGCTGAGAAAATGGTCCTGAACGGGGACACGATTGTTTCATTTTACCCTTAACTTCCTGTAGTTTAAGCAAACAATGTAGACCCTGATCTGACGCACATTCTGTGGCGTCTGATCTGGGTCTGCACTGTTTGCTAATGTCCCGTATGTCCCAGTCCAGGTTTTACAGACAGCACTCTGACGTCACAGTGACAAGAATAGCGCAGCTATAAATAACCGTCACCTGGATTTCGTCTAACGCGTGGTTTGATTACATTGGTCAATGATAATCACGTGGACAACTATCTAAAGGAAATTTTGGCGTTTGTATACTATGGCACGATTGTAAACAATCGACCCGAAAAATGAACGCATGGATGCTACGCCGTCTACTATATTGTTAAATTGTGCACGTAGTCAGAGCAGGCATAGTTCGCTTTTCAATAGTTACACGGTCCAAAGATTGTCTGGAAGATCAGTGCATGATTTAATCAGACTGTGCATGTCGTAGTTTGGTCTGGACGTGCGCAGCTCATAATTTGGGTTTTCATGTTGTGTCTCTGATTTTAAAAGCTTGTAATAAGCTTGGTAAAATTATAAGCATTATCCTAAAGGTTAGACGCTTGAAGTAGAGGGGAGCCGAATTTCAATTAAGATGAATTAAGATGAATTACATTGTATTGATGACTAATTGACAAATATAGCACAATATGTTTTTTTCCTCCGTTCGGTTCCATTACGTGCACAGCTGTAATCTCTCTCTCTCTCTCTCTCTCTCTCTCTCTCTCTCTCTCTCTCTCTCTCTCTCTCTTAGTTTTGTGCATATAATCAGGACAAAGCATTGACTGCGTTATCTGTCTGAAAAGAAGAAAATGGTGAAAATAATGTTAAAATTCTAGTTGCCAGTTTTGATTTATTGAAGGACAATAATAGGCATTTGGCGGAAAACATTCTCCGATAAAAAAAAAAGATAAAAAAAAAAGAACAACAACAAAAACAAAAAAAACAAACAAACAAAAAAAAACAAAAACAAAAACAAACAACAACAACAAATAAAAAAACAGACACTCCGTTAAATATCAATCGAATTTAAATTTGAGACCATTGCACTGGGGTTTACAGTGGTAAACATTATTTTTCTTACCAACAATCTATGTTTTGAGCAGAAATATGAAAAATATCAGAGTTTTTTTTTATCTGAAATTTTTCAGTTTTTGGAGGTGAATTTTTCTATATATTTTAAATAGGCGTGTTTTCCTAATGTGGATGGACGACTCCAACCACCGCTTCCCCCCCCCCCCCCCCCCCCCCCGCGTCTTTGGCCGAGGATGATCTGTGTAATACGAGGTGAGCTGGTGGAAAACAGACTGACTCTTCAGTGAAGTGACAAAACCTCATTAAGAAATCAACATCCTATAAAGTAGTTTATAGGATTGATTAAAACCCAAATGGGAGCTTTTCTCTTCAATATTTAATGCAAAAACACAGTGTAATTTCTTGCTCTGCGAGGGACGGTCATTAGAAACTGATAGAGTAGAGTTTGTATTTCTGTTCTCCTCTATGTAATGAGGCCCAGCTAACACACATCGTCGTAAAAACGTCAGACGTCGCCGCGACGCCATTACTTCGCGGTGACGTAGGAGCTATGACATCGCGGCAACGTCGGAGCGACCTTGTTACGACGTTGAGTGTTTACTGGAGGAACAGTGAGCAGTGATTTGTTGCCCATTTTCCGTACATTTAAATCCACAAGGAGTTATAATATTTAATTTAGGCAAAGCAATCGGAAAAAACTGTATTCCACGTGAAGCAGGTATTCTCTCACCTGTACAGATCGTACCTGTTTACTAGTATAGGCCGTCCAAACTGACCTGTCGCGTTGACCTTTTGACTATAATATTTCTAAGTATAGGTTTACTGCCTTAACAGGTATTACCTATACAGGTTAGCAACTTGCTTTTTCACATGGAATACAGGAATTTCTGACTGCCAGACAGATGCGTTTGGTCGGCCTATAGCAAGACCGCAACAACATTACAGAAGCGAGCTGTATTGCCACGTGGAAGTAAGAGTACATGTACAATGTAACTGATATAAATGTAGTTGTTTGAGTATTGCTTCTGAATGCGTGGTGATGAGACCATTGCTCGTGATTGCATGAATTGCACTGGCAAACGATATATGGTTTCAGTAAACGAGTATATTGCGAGCGGACATGATGACATGTAGTTTTTTTTTAATGTTTTTTTTTTTTTTTTTTTTTTTTTTTTTTTTTGTAATTTGGTATCATTATACTATAGCTAGAAGTTATACAGGTATATGGAATTTTAATAATAAATCTGGTCTTTTCTCAGACAGTTCTGTCAAAAAGGTCATTTCAAATTCACTAGCAAACAGCTTATAGAGACAGAGGGATTTTAGGATACACCCTTTCCCAGTAAGCATTCTTTACAAATCTATAGCGGGCCGTTATCGGCCCGTCAGGATAGCTGACGGGCCGATAACGGCTCGCTATAGATTTATAAAGAATACTAGCTGGGACAATACTATTTTCATATATACATGTATCCCCCTAAGGAAGAAATTCAAAACTATACAAAACTGTGAAATAGTTAGTGCATTATGTTGTGTAATGCACACGTGTAGGCATGTGTATTACTGATATATTTTCTACCAGCATATTCATAAACCAGTGTTACCATCATTTTGTAACCCAGAGAGACTAGCACTTGAACTGGAATGACATGGTACAAGTAATACTTTAAAAAATTGTTTCTTATCTAACTGCATTATTTAATGAACATCCCTCTTTCATAAAATTATTTCAATCCGTAAATCTGTAACCGTCAGCGGCGAAGAAATTAAGGGGCTTCGATCTGTTAATTTTATTATTAGGTATTAAGTAAGATTTTGCTGGTCCATGCTTAATTCAGTGTTTCATTAAAACATGACAAACTTGTAGAAATTAACTGCCATAATAAAACCCAACATTTGCACAACCCAGCTAGCATTCTACATAAATCTATAGTGGGCCGTTATCGGCCCGTCAGCTACCCTGACGGGCCGATAACGGCCCGCTATAAATTTATGTAGAATGCTTACTGGAAAATTGCGTATGCCCATATCAGATGTGCAGTGTTGTCAGGCACTGTATTGTTGTTATGGTACTATATTAAAAATTATAGTAAAGATTATTTTTTTTTTCTATCTGCTGTTATTCTGGAATAACAGACACGCGATCAAACTGCATGTAGGATTCAGTAAAATATGTGTTTTAAGACCTTGCGACAACGTTTGCTGCTGGCTGTTATTAAATTTGTAGCGGACAACATTATGATTTTTTTTATTCATTATTACTTATTTATCAGAGAAAATAAGTCTTGCATGTCATGTGAATCATCTGCTTGGCAGATGATTCACATGAAATGTCACTTTATTTTTTGAAAAAAAAAACTGAAAAGTAAAAGTAAAAATTGTTTTCTGCTGCAGTTGTGATGGCGCTTTTAGGGTTAAACAGAAGAAATCTGATCAAAAGGACACAATAAGAATAAGCCAATTCTGCAACTGACAAATTTATTTTTTTTAATGTGACGGTATTATTATGTTGTTTATAATACAAACATCAATTCTGAAAATATTTATTAGTAAATTTTCCGATAGTTATCAAGTTGTGGTAAAGGTGGAGAGATAGAAGATTATACAAATACCTGGAAATGAACATCACCATAAGAAAAGGTTCTTCGGGGCACGTATAGACATCGAAGGTCCTGATTAGAATTCACATTCCAAAACTGATCAGGATTTTCGCTGTCCCCATACAGGACCAATGATCACTGCAGAATATATGGAGGGACAACTGCGCAGAGGCAGGTAGTGATCAGGTCGTTGTTGTTCGCCCGTGCTTCGGAAAGGCCTTTTCTCATTGCGAAACATAAAGATGTGTAAATACTTGAAAATCGTTTAAAGTTGAAAGACATTGCGCCAGCACATGACAAAACCTACAAAAAGACTTGTGCGACCAGCGAAGATTCAGATCAGCCTGCGCATCCGCGCAGTCTGATCAGAGTCTTCGCTGATCGCATGTGCCTTCTACAGCCTCCAGGCTATCCAAAGACGGATAAACGAGAACACTTGCCTTACTAGGTGGATCTACAGGCTGATCTGAGTCTTTGCTGGTTACACGTCTTATCGTAGGTTTTGTCGTGCGCTGGCTCATATCAATAGAAACCAACAAAATGGCATGTGCGCCCATCGAAAACTCAGATCAGCCTGGGTATCCGCCCAGTCTGATCAGTCTTTGCTATGCGCTCAATGGGTAGCTGAGGACCCAAGCTTTCTTCATGCGGATAGCGAAGACTCTGATCAGACTGGGCGGATTCCCAGTCTGATCTGAATCTTCGCTGGGCGCACATGCTATTTTGTTGGTTTTGTTATGATTTGGCTCAATTACGTCTAGTGAAGGAGGTCAGTCTGCACTCCGAACAGTCTGATCAGGGTTTTCCCAGTTCGTCAAACAGTGTCAGTGGACAGCAATTAACCTAACCAGACTGTGCGGCCGACAGTTTTCTCGTGATGTGACAATATTCTATGTAGCGGATCAAGTTGAGAGAAAAATAGGTCTTTTAGTGTGTGTAAAAGGACAAGAATCACACCAGTCTTGGCAGCCACTTTACTATATAATCCTAGGAACCACATGCAGTAAAATTCGGCTATTAAGACCACCTCTCGGGGAGGGATGGGTGGGGAGGAGGGGGCGGGGAGGGGGTAACTTCTTATATATTGCATAGTGGAATTTTCTTGATTCGTATGTGAAAAGCCCCATTTTTCTGACATCCCGGTATATGCGTATATTTTTTTCGCTCAGAGATTTTTGGGGCTGCTTGTTCTCTTGGTATTCGATGGATTGACTGCTATATTTGTCTACTACCAGCAATAAATGGGTATAAAGATCAAAGGGCAGTATATAAATAGGTCAACATTTTGGACGATCAAGTATATGAATGGGTCCATTTTTTTCAAAGGCCAGGTATATGAATGGGGTAGGTTTCGAAATTCTGACTCGCACACCCGTACCACAATTACCCCAAATTACGACCCCCCCCACGTCAAGACCACCTTTGGTACTGCCTAAAAGTGGTCTTGTTAGCGGGGTGGTCTTAATGTTGAATGTAGAACACAGCTCCAGATAATGCGCTTTATTTTCAACCAAAAGTACTGATATTTTTCTTATTTCTCCACAAAAAATATGTTGTGGTACTCATTAGAAGCGCCTCGCCGAGGCGCTTCTAATGTGTACCACAATATATATTTTTGCGGAGAAATAAAAAAAAATATTATTCAGATACCTCTTATCAGGAGCTATGTAGAATAACAAGAAAACCCCATTTGGGATTGGAAAAAAGCTGGTCTTACTAGTGGAGTGGTCTTATTTTAGTGTGGTTTTAATAGCGAAATTTTACTGTACTAAAGAGTCCAACACGGAAGGTCATGATTAGACTGGCTCCAGTCGCCACTGACTAAATATTTTACTCATAATTCTGTTTAATAATCCACTAAAATAAAACCAAAATAATATCATAACTATAAAAGCTGGTCACTATTGATCAACCAGCCTTTATAGTCACGATATTAGTTTGGTTTAATTTAGTGGAATATTAAACAGGATTATAATAAAAAACTAACTTTAGTTACTGGAGACTGGAGCCAGTCTAGGGTCATAATTAGACTGCTCTTATCTATACTTCAACTGCAGGTGGTATAAGACCCCTTTTAGCTTGGCTAGGCCCGCAGAACTTGACACTAACATGTAGGCTAAACGTAATGTTAGGCAGACACCCCAATATTAACAATTGTAAATAAACTCAAGAAGCCAAATGTAAACACTTCATTCTTCCACAAATTTGTAGAAATGTTGACTTAGTCGACAAAACATATTTTATACAGTAGTACTACTTCCTTGCATGTAGAAACTGGTTCAGTTTTTGTAATCGCGATCTCGTCTTACCCTGAAAGTGCCGGTCGCAATGGCAACAAACGATAGTTTGAAATATTTTTCAGAAAAAAAAAAAAGACTTGACATTGCATGTGAATCTTCTGCTAGAGAGACGATTCACATAAATGCCAGTAAATATTTTTCAGAGAAAAAAGACATTTCATGTGAACCGTCGACTAGAGAGACGATTCAAATAAATGTCAGGCCTTAGCTGCTGTACAATAGTAATAATAATAATAATAATAATAATAATAAATGGGAATGTTGTCTGCTACATTTTTGCTTGGCGCTTTAAGGGGTAAAAACTGAAACTTAAACAGAAACTGAACGCTTATAGTATGACAAAGAACTAAAACAGAAACTGAACGCTAATAGTATGGCAAAGAACTTGCACGTTGTTCTTTCGTATATTTATTTTTTCAACGAGTACATGCAGTTGTCTGCCAAAACCCCATTAGATTTCACCTATGTTAGTATTCATGTGTCTCCCATGGTAACGTAAAATACGTGAAATGGCAAGACACAGGTCCATCTGATCGGCCGTTACCAGGGCTGAATTGTCCGAGTACACAATCCCTTGTATTTTTTAAATGCCGGGACAGTTTGGATAATGATAAACATTCTATCCGTTATTGTAATCATTCTATTATATTAGAGTGTTCAGTCCACATATCTGTTGCATTTTTGTTCACCATGCAAAATAATAATAATAATAATAATAATAATAATAATATCACATGCTTCACATATGGTAGTAGGCATTACGAAAACACGCCTATTCAAATATATTGAAAAGTTCACCACCAAAAACTAAAAATTTTAATATTTTTTCCACATTTCTGCTCAAAACATAGAGTGTGGGTACTCGTTAGAACCGCCTCGCCGAGGCGGTTCTAACGAGTACCCACAATCTATGTTTTTGAGCAGAAATAAGAAAAATAATGTATACCCCTGTAAACCCCAGATTTACAATATAAAAGTGGGGTTTAAGGGGGTGAAAATTATATAGGTATGTTTTCGTGATGGGCGTTCATTGTGTTTCAACATATTGGGTTGAATTTATGTTGGGTGGGCTTATGTATTAAACTTGTGCTGATTAGGGCTCATTCTGTTTCACATATGCTGGGTTGTCAATTCTATGTGAAATACAATGAATCTCGTCAGTTATATGTGAAAATAGCAAGTGCTACCAACTTGTATAAAACTCAATGGACCGCATTAATGAGCTGCACCCAACAGATTGGAAATCGAATGAGCCCAAGCGAAATTAATTATGTTAAAATGAACGGAACTCAATATATGTGAAATACAATGAACATTGGGTTCATCGTATTTCGCATCTTTTTGATGGGAATCATTGCATTTCCAATATCGTGGACGGGTTTGTTAAACACACACACACACACACACACACACACACACACACACACACACACACACACACACAATAACATGCGACGTATGTACACAGATGCAAACTGTAGAATATACAATGCACTTTTAATATGTTTGAATATTATTTTATCATTTCGAAATACCTCTCAATTCATATTTTCAATTTTACATTCAAGTATAAAACAATAGATATTGTAAAAACAGTTACTGACCTCTTGCCGCCACCCATCTTATTCCACACCCCCACTCCATCTCATGTCTCCCCTTTATAAACTGTGTATTTTGTTACACTGTAATTTACATGTTCACATACAGAACCAAGAAAAGTTTGGTCGGAAGTTCGTAGGCTTAGAACATAAATGTACAGTTGACTCTCGTTATCTCGAACTCGCTTATCTCGAATAACCGCTTATCTCGAAGTGAAAATCTGGTCCCTACCTAAACATAAAAATCTAACTAAAAGGTAAAAAAATATTGTGGAAGAGGAGGAATTGCTCCTAAGGAGCAATTTCTCCTCTTTTCCACAATATTTTCAATATATCTCTAACTCAAGAGTCCAATTACACATACATTTGTCAAATGTGGTTGTTCGAATTATTTTTTCCTGAATTCTGCAAAATCTGATATGTCGAGGTACGGATATCTCGAAGTATTTCAGAGAGTCCCTTGGAATTCGAGATAACGAGAGTCGACTGTACTTGCTCTCTCATTACGAAAACATGCTTATTCAAATATATTGAACATTTTACCACCAAAAAAAAAAAAAAAAAAAAAAAAATTCTAATATTTTCATATTTCTGCTCAAAACATAGATTGTGGGTACTCGTTAGAGTCGCCTCGGTGAGACGACTCTAACGAGTACCCACAATCGTATGTTTTTTAGCAGAAACAAGAAAAATAATGTATACCCCTGTAAACCCCAGTTTTACTATATAAAACTGGGGCTTAAGGGGGTCAAAATTATATAGGTATGTTCTCGTGATGCCTTCTGCGTTCTGCGGTGTCTGATCTTGGTCTATACTGTTTGCTCAGGCTTGTCTTTTTGTAATGTACGGAAATTTGACATAATCGACCCCCTTGAAATAATCCTGGATCCGCCCCTGGGTTGAGTCGAGCTTAGGTCAACGTTCAAGACAAAACCATCCAAGTCACGTCGAGACGCTGCCTTCGAATAAGACATGCGGAAGCACGGCCCAGCTCTTTTTCTGGCACCGATGGGTGGTGCCAACATGAATGGGGTCTTGTGACGTAGGGAGGAGAATGGCGAATGTACATACCGACATTGGTGTTAATAAATCTTGAAATAACGTGCCAGATAAGTGAAATGCGGTGTTTCTGCATTGAACTATTTTAACGGATTTTTTTTTGTGTGCATGTTTTCAAAACTAAAATACGTGTTATTTAATAAGATTATAAATTAATTCGTAGAAGTAAAAAAGAGACATTTTAATACGTTCACTACTACTGAACAATAAGTACATTTGTTATGTATGGTGTCACTGCTTCATTTTTTTTTCATTTGATAGTTAAATAAAGTTTGATAGACCAATTTAAAAGCCATATTCCACGATATATTTTCCCAATGTGTTTATCAACGGTTTAAGAAGCCACTACTGATATGGTTATTACCCATACAGATGACGTGTCATATTTACTCTAAGTAGTCGAACAGATAGACCAGGCCCCGAGGTTAAAAATCTTTTTCCGTGCTCAGCTGAGCTGAGCATGATTTTTTTTTCTGTTAATAAATCGCAAGTTACTAACAACTGCAAATTCTTTCTTGCTAAACATAGCTAAGCATGACATTTTCTCTGCTAATAAATATGAAAATTCCGACTATTGTTGGCATTTTCATATCATGACGAAAACATACCTATATAATTTTGACCCCCTTAAACCCCACTTTTATATAGTAAAACTGGGGTTTACAGAGGTTCTTACGACATGAAAGCCGTAACAAGGGAATGAAGCATAGCTGAAAAAGTTTCCACGCTAGTCGTCGGAATCGAACCCGGTCCTCCCAGTTAAAAATCCAATGCTCCAACCACTGAGCCAAAGAGTCGACTCCCTGACGCAGTTGTCAGAGATTGTATATATACTTAGAAGCTATGCGTAATCTGCCAAGGCAGATAATCGAAGGTAGGAGTGCTCGGTCGTAACAGGGTATATATTATTTTTCTTATTTCTGCTCAAAAACATAGATGGTGGGTACTCGTTAGAACCGCCTCGTCGGGGCGGTTCTAACGAGTACCCACCATCTATGTTTTGAGCAGAAATATGAAAAATATCAGAATTTTTTATCTGATTTTTTTTCAATTTTTGGTGGTAAAATTTTCATTATATTAAAATAGGCATGTTTTCGTAATGTTATTAGCAGAGAAAATTTCATGCTCAGCTGAGTTGAGCATGAAAAAAGTTTTATAACCTCAGGGCCGGAGGAAATAATGTTGAGCCAGATCCAGTATGTTCCCCCCTCTCAACTTCTCCACAATTTGCGAGATAACAACTAGAATCGCTAAGACAATAATGTTTTAACAGCTAACGATCATATACCGTGTAGTGTTGTTGTTTACCCTTTTACCACTACTTGCTCTAGGATTTAAATGGAAATTATCATTTGTAATTTCACACTGCAAGGACAATAATATTTGAGTCGTACCAAGTAAAACAGTATCTTAGTGCCTATAATTATATGCGCCGCGACGTGAGAAAACATACCTTCTGACATGTGCACCCAAAGAAGATTCAAATCAGCATGCGCATGCGCGCAGTCTGACCAGAGTCTCCGGTATTCGTATGAAGAAATTTTGCATCCTTGGCCATCTAACACAGCCACAGATATGAGGTGGTATCCACATAATATTTTACTTATTTCTCGACGAAAACATATGTTGTGGGTACTCATTAGAAGCGCCTCGCCGAGGCGCTTCTAATGAGTACCACAACATATGTTTTCGTCGAGAAATAAGAAAGATATCAGCATTTTTTCGGATGAAAAAAGCGCCTTATCTGTTGCTATGATCTAAACTACACCCAGCGGTATGTCTGATCTGATTGGGCGAATGCGCGGGCCGATCTTAATATTCGCTTGGCGCCCAAGTCGGAATGTACGTTGACATATAATATGTACAAATTCCAAGCATTGTACGTTCAGATTTCGATGACACCAATAGAATTATGCAGTTTTGGCTATGCCGTGGTGCCGTTTTCTTCACAGCTCCTTTAAACAAAGTGGGTCTCCCCTCAACCGAGACAGATTTATATTGCTGCTCTTCCATGCTTACTGAATTTACACTGACACACTCTCAGTATGTGTCTTGTCAAGGAAGACATAAATCTTTTCTAGGCTATAGTTGTAGACATACGCCAGCCTGTGGTTGAATTGAGGTTACTGTGTAACATTATGATATATGCCTAAATGTGCAAGCGCTTAAATTGCAGGGTACCATAGTCCAGGATATTTTAGATATGGAAATATCCGCCATCCATCATATAGTCATATGGCTACATGAGACCTTCTGGTGGATACTACATGAACAATGCTCAAATATATTATAGCCATATACAGTCGACATAAATCTTTTCTAGGCTATAGTTGTAGACATACGCCAGTCTGTGGTTGAAATGAGGTTACTGTGTAACATTATGGTGTATGCCTAAATGTGCAAGCGCTTAAACTGCAGGGTACCATAGTCCATGATTTTTTAGATATGGAAATATCCGCCATCCATCATATAGTCTTATGGCTACATCAGACCTGGTGATTGCTATATGAACTACATACAGGATCTTTCATGTATAAGAATGCTCAAATATATGCTTCTCAGAATTTCTCAGCTTTTCCACAATATTTTGTTACTTGTTGTTAGATTTCCACAATATTTTGTTACCTTTTGTTAGATTTCCATGTTGAAAACAGGGAACAGATTTTCACTTCGAGATAAGCGGTTATTCGAGATAAGCGAAGTCGAGATTACGAGGGTCGATTGTATACACTAGTACTGTCAGCTGAGTGTCTAGCATCCGAACTTGTTTGATTCACTTGACATAGCGAAACTTTAGTCTAAATTCGAACACCTTGACTCTTTTTACCATACTGATCCTAAATTTCCTCTAGTCTACTTGCATATTTAATCAAAGTACTGACAGCTTTGGTGGTCAATAGTCTCTGAGTGTAGGCTGGGAAAATGGTCCAGAACGGGGACTTAAGACAGTTTCATTTAACGTGTACATGTAAGTTCATGTAATCTAAGTAAACAGTGCAGACACTGTATAGACGCCGCGTTCTGTAGTGTCTGTTGCACTGTTTGCCAATGTCCCAAATGTCCAACTCCAGGGCCGAGTTGTTCAAAGCATCGTTAGCTTAACGAGCTGGTTAGTGGTCAAAATGTTAACTATTCTAGTAAATACAATATCTAATTTACAGGTATTTTTGCTGAAAAAAATGTGAGTATCTTTTGCAAATGCAAAAGCTATTCACATTTTTCAGCAAAAATATTAGCGTATATGCCATATTTAATGGTCGAAATTTTACCGATACGTTAACTAACGACATCGTTAGTTTTGAACAACTGGGCCCAGGTCTTTACACGGCACTTTGACGTCACAGCAACAAGAGTAGTGCGGCTATAAACAACCGTTACCTGGATTTTGTCTTACACGCGTTTTTATGGCATTGGTCAATGATAATCACGTGGACAACTACCTTAAAGAAATGTTGGTGTTTTTATACTATGGATCGATTGTAAACAATCGACCATTAAAATTGATGGATGAGTGGGAGAACAGTGTAGACCATAATGTAAGTACAGCAGTGTTTCAACAGCCACAATATCATCAGTGTGTACCAAACGGAGTTACGTTAATGCCCCAAATCCCCCTTTTAAATTTCAGCAATCTTGTAATGGCTTTGCGTAATAAATATATGCTTATGATTACATATCCACATCCGCAAATCTGCAGATACTGGTGCCTTGATATGTTTTGGGACATTTAAAGTAACACTGTGTGGGTGTTTTTTGTTTTACTTTTGACCACAACTCAGTAAAATGTTTGCCCTTATTAAAGATATGAGACCCTCCAAGGGGGTGGTTACCTGTCCCCTTGTTCCCCTGAAATAAATCGGCATCTTCCCTTGTTCCCAAAAATTAAAATCTTGATTTTCGAAGTTCCCTGATCCCCAAAATTGCCTTTGTTCCCCTGTTTCCTTCATTTTTAGACTTTTGTTTCCTTGTTCCCCTGAAATAAATGGCCTTGTTCCCCTATTTTCCAAAAAAAACCCCAAAACCCTGAGAGGGCCTCAGATATGTATATGTAAGTAAGTGCCCATGTGGACCCATATGAGAGGGCCTCAGATATGTATATGTAAGTAAGTGCCCATGTGGACCCATATGTGCAAAACAAATAAGCAAATTAATATATCAGATGCTTGACAAACACACACGCACGCACCCACACAGCACTATTTTGCTCTTTGAAATCAGTCGTGTCCAACACTCATTCTCAACCGAGTCTGTCTCAACCGAGCCTGTCTCAGCCATCTATGCCAGCAAGTTGTCCTGCTTTTCATGCTATATATAGCTACACGACCATTGTCTGAACAAGTATAATTCTGACCATTATACCCATTCACACCCCTAGCCCCGCTCAAACCATGATACAAATTCAATGGCGGTTTCAAGACTACTAAAAGCAGTTCAAATTGCAAGAAAGTTCTATATTAAATTTGAAGTGAACTCCTTCCCCAGTTTAGAAAATACTTGAAGAAAACAAGTAGTATTTAGTGTGAATTCTACGACAACCTTCGTTTTTTCTTCAATGTAAAGTATACATTGCGGGTGCTCGTGAGAATCGCCTCGCCGAGGCGATTCTCACGAGTACCCACAATGTATGATTTTTGGAGAACTGGAAAAATTATCCCAGAATTATCATCTAATACTCCTCCTTAACAAATCCTCTGGAGTCAGTATATGCCCTTGACTCCTGCATATGGTCTACAGTTTTCAAAGAAACATCTTAGAATATCGCGTGCTCAGTATAAAATCCTGCAAGAAAAGATAGGACAACTGATTCGTGTTTGAAGACTGAATTAACCATAGGATTACTTATAAAGGCTCAAACTTCCTAGTATACGTTTAGAAATCTATTTCGACGGTAAAGGAAGTCGACTTATCCATTCGACTGGTCTGTTTCGTTCTGTGCATTTTTTCTTCCTTACATCTATTCGACTGGTATAAGTGACGTACAGTAGAACTGGTTAACCTGACGTTATGTAAACACTTGGATACTCACGTAGAAAGGTAATGTAATCATGGAGGGTAAGACATGTCAGTTTTCGATTACTCCATAATGTGGGCTATTACTGAACAAAAGGAGAAGCCGAACAGTCCAGTTTTAGTGACACGCATGAAGATGGAATTTTAAGGGGTCTGTCATTTTCACAAGGGTGACAACGTTTGTGACTTGTGTTTGCTTTTCTACACAAAACGTTTATTCTTAAAAGGGGCGTATCCTAAAAGGAAATCATTTGCTCCACAGGGGAGCAAATGCTTTCCTTTTAGAGTAGACCCCTTTTAAAAGGGGGGCAAACAATTTTGACAAGAGAGGCATCCCTTGAAAGTACAGTGAACCCTCGTTACAACGACAAATTTGTTCCCAAAGATATTGCCATCAAAATTAATTTGCTGTTGTAGAGAATACTTAATGAGCAGATTGATATGTAAGAAATGTCTTGCTTTGTTATTACTTCCTCACAGAACATATGTTTTGCATATTTGTTAGAATCGCCTCATTCAGGCGATTCTAACAAATATCTAAAACTTATGTTTCTTTAAAGTATTTAATACAATATACTTGCATAGCTTGTGACTAATTGTCACCTCTTAAGCGAAGGTTTCGTGACTGTCCAATTGTCATTATAACGAATTTTGTCGTTGTATCGAGTGTCGATATTAAGAGGGTTGACTGTAATTGCGTTCATTGTCTATAATTGAAATTACCTTTTCTTGTTATACCCATATATGCGCAGACTCAGATCAGCCTAAGAATCCGCAGTCTTATCAATAACTTCACTGGCCATATATGCCTCAAAAACAGATATATTCTGGAAAGAAGGCCATGGAAAATTCTGCCAGCTCTATTTTAAACGAATTTATTTAGTTTACATGGCATATATGTTGGTGTCAAACTATGACACTTAATGTTAAAATTACGAAGCGCAGTTTTGGTTATGATATAGCTCGGCTACATGGCCTTTGTCCGTTCGTATTTTTATTGCCTATTAATTTTCCAATACACGTAAAATAATCTCATACCTCGTCTATTTAAGACAACGAGCACACTTAAATATGTATCATATCAGTTACGAGACACTATAATAACATTTTTATATGTATACGGGTACATCAGTGACAGTTTTTGTTCCAAGAGGTCATCGCCTCTAAGCACAATTGAGCCGTCTAATGACAGATCCAACAAAATGCCATGTGCGCCCAGCGAAGACTCCTATCAGTCCCAGCATCCGCCCAGTCTGATCAGATTCTTCCCCGATCGCATGTGCCTTCTGCAGCCTCCAGGCTATCCAAAGAAGGATAAAGAGAACCCTTGACTTACTAGGTGGATGTACAGGCTGATCTGAGTTTTCGCATGTCTTATTGTAGGTTTTATCGTGCTGGCTCAACTGTCTTTAAGGGTATCCAGCAAAACACAATTATTTTTACGGCTATCTATCAAACTCCAATTATCTAAGGGGAATAGATACCCTCTCAGGGGGAGATACCCAGTCAGCATTCTACGTAAATCTATATCGGGCCGTCATCGGCCCGTCAGGGTAGCTGACGGGCCGACGACGGCCCGATGTAGATTTACGTAGAATGCTAGCTGGGTAACTTTCAAAATAGATATGTACCCTTCCGAAAAAGGGTTTAGTCTATAAGAAGCATTTTGTAGGGAGCAGTTCTTTGCTTATATAGTAGACCAATTTGCCAATTTTGGTCGATTGTTTACAATCGAACCATAGTATACAAACGCCGAAATTTCCTTAAGGTAGTTGTCCATGTGATTTTCATGTAATGGTTATTTATAGCCGTTCTATTCTTGTCGCTGTGACGTTCGAGTGCTGGTGATAGAGGGTCATCTATAATATCTGGACGGAGACATTTGGGACATTTGCAAACAGTGCAGACCCAGATCAGACGCCGCAGAAAGCGGTGTCTGATCAGAGTCTGCACTGTTTTCTTAAATTACGGGAAGTTAAGGGTTAAATGAAATAATCGTAGGTCCCCGTTCAGGACTATTTTCCCAGAGTACATTCAGAGAAAATCGACCCACTAGTGCTGTTAGTACTTTGATTCAGAAGAGAATTGGTCTGCAGGAAAGTATACAGGAAGTTATAAAAGTTGTCTCCCTTGTGAAATGTGGTGACTAAATCTCCGTGTGGAGCAATTCACCTCAAATACCGTACTCACAGATATACAAGCCTACAGTACTAAATGTCTAACAATAGCAGGAGAGGAGGTATAGATGAGGTCATTCAACGAAGCAAGTAAGCCCGAGTTTCACCAAGAGAGTAACTGTATATACCATTTTAAAATGTTAACCCGCGCCTGGCTGAATAAATTAAGATGCCACACACATTTCTAATTTTCAGCCAGTCAGAAGATTACTTGATCCAAATTGTTGATACAAATTCACATACTAAATGACAAACAGTGCAGATCCAGATCAGTTGGCTTCTGAAGAAGCCAACTGATCTGGATCTACACTGCTTGCAACGGCAGTGCATATCCGTGTTCAGCAGAATCTAATTAAAGACGGCTTATTTAATTCAATATTTCATCGAAAAACGCGGATTAGTCTGTGAAACACTCAAATCATGAGTACGAGTAAACTAATACAAACCTGTCCACTGAAATCAAAACGGACCATAAGGCATATGCGAACATCGAAAACCCAGAACAGAGGATGTACAGCCTGGTCTGAAGCATCGATTTTCACTGAACATTAGTTCAGCAGTATCCAGGACTCTTCTTGAAAGCCAAAACACATACGCACCAGATTAGACTCTTCAGCCGCGCAAGTTTTTCAGGAAGCTCACTGTTCCCTTAGGTTCTAAGATCTCTTTATGCGTAACGCAGCTTATAGAATGTTTGTTGGTGAAATTTCAATCAGCATCAGGTGGTCAGGAAACATTGATCATCATGTTCAGTGTTTCAGATTAAAGAAACTGGATACATTCTGTAAACTTTCTACAATTTGTTTAGAAGGAAAGCAATACATAGCGACCTGGCGCATTTGTGACAACTTTTTCGTTTCTTTCCTTGCGGATACAAAGTGAACTGTTATGCTTGTGATAACTTTTCTTTCCTTTTAGATACATAGTGAACTGGTGTGCTTGTGACAATGTTTTCTTTCCTTTTTGATACATAGCTAACTGATGCACGCGCTTGTGACAATGTTTTCTTTCCTTTTTGATACTTAGTTAACTGATGCACGCGCTTGTGACAATGTTTTCTTTCTTTCTGATACATAGTTAACTGATGCACGTGCTTGTGACAATGTTTTCTTTCCTTTTTGATACATAGTTAACTGATGCACGCGCTTGTGACATTTTCTTTCCTTTTTGATACATAGTTAACTGATGCACGCGCTTGTGACATTTTCTTTCCTTTTTGATACATAGTTAACTGATGCACACGCTTGTGACAACATTTTCTTTCCTTTCTGATACATAGTGATTTGGTGCGCTAGTGACAACGTTTTGTTTCCTTCTAATACATACTGAACTGATGCGCGCGCTTGTGACTACCCTTTCTTTCCTTTCTGATATATAGTGAACTGGTGCTCGCGCTTGTGACACGTTTTTTCCCTTTCTGATACTTAGTGAACTGGTGCGCTTGTGACAACGTTTCTTTCCTTTCGGACGTATAGTGAACTTGTGCGCTTGTGACGTTTTCTTTTCTTTCTGATATATACTGAACCGGTGCGCTTGTGACAACGTTTTGTTTCCTTTCGG
Organism: Anodontia alba; assembly: GCA_964016985.1. Classification (NCBI taxonomy): domain Eukaryota; kingdom Metazoa; phylum Mollusca; class Bivalvia; order Lucinida; family Lucinidae; genus Anodontia; species Anodontia alba. The sequence goes on along the minus strand of OZ024832.1, from coordinate 17,972,495 downwards.
ATATATAGTGAACTTGGGTGCTTGTGACAACGTTTTGTATTCTTTCTGATACATAGTGAACTTGTGCGCTTATGACAACGTTTTCTCTCCTTTCTGATTTATTGTGAACTGGTTCGCTTGTGACAACGTTTTCTTTCCTTTCTTATATATAGTGAACTGGGGCGCTTGTGACAACTTTTTTATTCCTTTCTGATACATTGTGAATTGGTGCGCTTGTATCAACGTTTTGTTTTCTGTCTGATACACAGTGAACGGATGTCTGTCTGATACACAGTGAACGGATGTCTGTCTGATACACAGTGAACGGATGTCTGTCTGATCCACAGTGAACGGATGCGCTTGTGAAAACGTTTGTTTTTCTTTCTGTTTCTTGTTTGTTCATTGTTTCTTTTCTTATCTGACTTGTAAACTCATTAGTCCATAAACACAACAATGAAATTGATATTCTTGGAACCAAGTCTGTCTTTACTTAACTATGATAAGACGTTCCGACTCGTTATTCAGTGAAAAAAATGACAGCATTATGCCGCGAGCACCACATGCTACTTAAATTGCTTGCTGTTCGATGAAAACCGTTCTAGAATATTCAAATTTCGCCTGCCAGGACTGTTTGGACTGTTCACATGGCAACATGCTGAATTGCAGAGTTCGCTTGGAAACATTCACTATTCACATGGAAACATGCTGAATTGCAGCGGTCACATGGAAACATTCACTAATCACATGGACACATGCTGAATTGCTGAGTTCATATGGAAACAGTCACTATTCACATGGAAACATGCTGAATTAAGACACTCACCAGGGATCTTTACCAATGCAAACGTTACGGTTTGGGCATGCATGCGAGCAGGTGTGTTTAAAGAAAGAAGTTAGGAATGATACTGTCTAAACATAAACATGCATTTTTCCTAACAGAATCGCCAAGGTTGGTAAAAAGATTTAAAAAAAAAGATCACCGAAAAAAAATAATCTTTTAAACTGGGTAACTTTTGTAGTATAAACTTTTAAAATAATAGTTATTATGAATAATTGTTAGTACAGCATATCATTTATTACACATTTTCGTTAAATTACTGCTAAAATAATTATAATATCAATTTATAAATAAATGTTCGGGTGAGGTCGAGGACTCGAGACATAAACTAAGGAACTGATAAAGCATAATTGCCGGGCATATATTCCATTCAAGAACATTATTTTTCTTGTTTTGCTGACTTCGCATTATATTAGACAGGTGTATGAGCCGGTTAAGGACAATAAAGACGTGTCTGAGCATTAATGGGTCTTAATGTGCGACGCGAAATGGGCCTTATTTGATATGTGGGTAAAATCACAGCGTGATCAAGGCCTTCATTAGCCACTTACAGAATACACGACGAACAGAAAAAGCCCTGATCAGACTGTAGAGATGTGCCGGTTGAGCTGGGGTTTAGCTATTTGTATATTGCACAAATGTCCTTTTCTCACTTTTTGCGCGCTATTTTAGAAGCGTCTAGAGGAACTAAAAAAAAAAAAAAAAAAAAAAAAAAAAAAAATGATCATTTGAAAGCAAAGATCACATACGAGTCAACGAAAGTAGTAGGCTCGGTTTCACCGAGTGTCTGTGAGCAGTAAATTTGTTGCGGAACATAGTGAAAATGGCCCTTATGCCATATGCGAACAGCGAAGGTCCTGGTGAGCTTGCGCATCTGTGCAGTTTGTCATGAGTATTCTCTGTTCGTCCACATCCTTTGATTCTGTAAGCGGACAACGAAGGCCCATATCAGCCTGCGTTAATGCGCAGGCTGATCAGGGCCTGCGTTGTCCGCAAATTGCATTAGAACCCTTTCCGTGCGTTGCGCATTTACAACACTGCTCGCACCTCCTAAAACGGGCTTGAGCCGCAAACTGGGCATAAAGGAATAATGCAGTCTACTCATATGTACAGTATGGTCTGGGCATGCACTGTTCAGCCAGAAATATCTGGATCGTGTTTGAGCTTTAACAGAATACTTATTTGAGCTTAACCACGTACGTGTCATATCATAAGAAAACTGAGCTTACATGCTCACATGCTCACAAAAAACGGGACCTGCAATATGCATTGTATTAGGACATTTCAAACATACCAAATGTTTATATTTTGTCAAGCCGTAGATAATACGTATGTCTGACGAAAAGATCTGTGTAAGAATTATGCGGACAGCGAAGGCCAAGATTAGCCTGTGCATCCGCAGTCAAACACGAGATTTTCCTGTTAGACAATGATACAGTAGACTATATAGGTGAACATTTACATTGTAACCCTTTAAAGACTGAATACACTCCCCCACTTTATATTGGAAGGGTCCATTTTCGATTTCAGGTATTTCAGGCTATATGATGTAGATATTCCTAAAGAGAAATGGTTGAACTATTTGCAAATAGTGGAGACCCCGATCAGACGCTGCGTTTTGCGGCGTCTGATCTGGGTCTGCACTGTTTGCCAGTTACCCGTTTAGGGGTCTCCAGTCTTCAATGGGTTAAGGTTCTGATCACAGTGCGAGGACACGCAGCCTGATCTAGGTTCTTGTCCATCACATATGCTTTAAGAACCGAGACAGGATGCATTTGGCAAAATCTCTGTCAATTTTGAAAAGAACATTTGTGAGGTTCTGTTAGTTCTGCCTCACACCGGTCTCCTTTTCAAAATTAGCATACTTTAAAAGGAAATTCCCTTGGGAGCAAATTCTTTCCTTTTAGAATAGCTCCCTTTTTAGCAGGGAGGCAAAACAATTGTGTTTAGGTAGTCTCCGGTGAAATCGTATCTCGTCCCTTTAGCTCCCTTTTACATGCTTCCAGATATAACTGAAACTTACGCAAGCCAATTCAGGGGCGGATTCAGAGGGGGTTCGGGAGTTTGACTCAAAATTTCATTTTCATGGGAAATTTTGGATTAATTTGGGACATTTTTCCTAATACTTCTCTTCAACAAGTTCATTTTACTACCAGTGAATGTGTGTAAAATTGCTGGGAGAGTGGCAAACAATGTAGATCCTGATCAGACGCAGCCTTCTGCGGCGTCTGATCTGGGTCTACACTGTTTGCTCAGGCCTGTCTGTCCGAGTACGTAGTTATATGATTAAATCGACCCCCGCCCCCTCAGAAATCCTCCTGGATCAGCCCTTGCCAATTTGTTGGAAAAGGTGCGCGCCCCGTCTAGATAAACATATGATGACAGGAGAGGAGACTTAATTAAGGCCATAGTAAATTACCCGGTAATTTGACACTTACGAATCATCTCCAGTCGATTCAGCTCGCCCTTCTAATATTTATTGTTGTCAGACTTTTAACATGGTTAACCACTATAATTATTCCTTTTCAAATATTCAATTCACCATTATTTGAATGAAACTAGCAGTTATTACTGAAATAACACTTAAACTTTTTAAGACGATATGGATGATTCCGCGATCTTTCATTGCATCTTCGGGTATGTAGCAAAACTTAAGCAGTGACGCCAAGCTGTTGTTTTGTATAAAGTTTCTTCAAGATCTTGTCAATCAATTTATTTATTTATTTATTTATTTCATGGGGGTTACACATTAAGCTAAATGCCAGTCTACCACGCGGCCCTCACAGAATACAACATATCACAACATACACACATTTAACATGGATTTGAAAGGCTTAGCCTTATATGTATGTTTACGGGTCATAATATAACATCTCTTTCTATTGTGAAGGCATCATGAGATAAACATTAACCTACTGAATTTTATACATTACGAAAACAAGCCTATACTGAAAATTTTACCATCAAAAATGAAAAAAAATCAGATAAAAATTCTTTATATTTTTCATATTTCTGCTCCAAACATAGATTGTGGGTACTCGTTAGAACCGCCTCGGCGAGGCGGTTCTAAAGAGTACCCACAATTTATGTTTTTGAGCAGAAATAAGAAAAATAATGTACACCCCTGTTAACCCCAGTTTTACTATATAAAAGTGGGGTTTAAGGGGGTCAAAATTATATAGGCATATTTTCGTGATGATACCGAAATTACCCTACGTATACATTCTAACTCCAAACCATACTTGTTATAAAATTCGAGCATGTCCCTTTAACTTGCTTTTGATATGTCCGAAATGCTGGATGAGTGGACAACAGAGCGAAGATCAGCCTAAGCAAACAGTGTAGACCTTTATTAGACGCCGCAGAACGCGGCGTCTGATCAGGGTCTAACACTGTTTGCTTTGGCCTCTCTGTCCCAAAAGTTAAGGTCCATGTAAGTATGGTATTTCTACAAGGGTCTGGATGGGGGTATCCCAAATCGCTTATCATTAATTTTTTAGTCCTGTAATCAGTAATCGATAAAGCTATTTTTACAAACATCTGTACATTCTGGATTTTTAGAGCTTAATCGTTAATTTCTACATCAAAAAAAAAAAACAGTAGTCACTACAGTTTTAGGCCAAAAATCAGTAATTAATAAAAAATAAGGCCATTAATCAATAATCAATAAAACCCATCCAGACCCTCTCTTACTCCTCCCTCACAAATGAAATTGCTTAGAGAGGGTTATTAAATCAGCTCTCCATTAGGCACTAGTAAAATAAATATATTTTCTCATATGGCACACGTAAAAAAAATGCCTGTCTGAAGAAAAGCAAATGAGCGAAAAGCAAATTTGCTTAGTATACGCGATTAAGATTCTATTTTGAGGAAATCAAAACTGGTTAAAATATTTCCAGACATTTAAAGAACTTCTGATCCTATTGTTATTATGTCCCCGCCATTCGAAGAATGGTGGAAAAGGCATATAGTGTTAACTCTGTCCGTTCGTCCGTCCGTCCGTCTCCGTCCGCGTCCAGCGTAAGCAATTTGCATTTAGGTTTTTCAGGCGGGGGCATCCGTGTCCTTTAGATACATTTCTAGTTTTTCAGAATTATTTTGATCTACCGTATTTACCTACCTATTCGGACACCTTACCTTCTTACCATACTTCGCATAAAACTTCGAGTTACTGTCTACTGATATGTCTAAAATGCTCTATAAATGGGCAAACAGTGTGGACCTAGATCAGACGGCGTATACTATGGTTTCTGATCTGGGTCTATACTGTTTGCTCAGGTCCGTCTATCCGAATACTTAGAGTGAATACAGTACCTTATAATCTTTCTGTACTTAACTTCTTATACCTCTTTGCACTTAACTCTTGCCGAACCCGGATATGTCCTGCTTTTTTGCAAACAGTAGATCCAGATCAGTTGGCTTCTTCAGAAGCCAACTGATCTGGATCTGCTCTGTTTGTCATTAAGTATGTGAATTTGTACCAACAACCTGCATCAAGTAATCTGGTTTGCTGAAAAATAGAAGTGGGAGTAGTATCTTAATTTATTCAGCTTGGCAAGGGTTAAATACAATTTGATATACTCGTAATATCACTTAACTGCCAGTTGACTGGTTGACAGTGCCGACTCATCAGATTGTTCATTTCAAGCAGAACTGGTTCTTCACTATTTAAACAAACATTCTGGTACCTTTTTAAACGTTTTGTTGTATCATACTTCTAGATTGCCCAGTAATTCTAGTTTATTGTGTTCGTTCTGGTTTATTGTGTTTACTTTGCTGTCTTGTGACCATTTCTAGTATATTGTGTTAATTCCATTCTGGTTTATTGTGTTATTGTGCTTTATTGTGTTTATTCTGCTTTCTTGTTATCATTCTGGTTTATTCTGTTTTATTGTATTCATTCTGCTTTATTATGTTCATTCTGCTTTATTGTGTTCATTCTACATTATTGTGTTCATTCTGGTTTACTGTGTTGTTGTGCTTTATTGTGTCCAATCTGCTTTATTGTGTTTATGCTACATTATTGTGTTAAATCTGCTTTATTGTGTCCATTCTACTTTATTGTGTTCATTTTTACTTTATTGTGTTCAGTTTGTTTTATTGTGTTTATTCTGCTTTATAATGTTCATTCTGAGTTTGTGTTCATTCTGCTTTATTGTGTTCAATCTGTTTTATTGTTTTTTTTCTGCTTTATTGTGATCATTATAGTTATTTATGTTCTTTCTTGTTTATTGTGTTCATTCTGCTTTATTGCTTTCTTAATCTGATCAACTTAAGTTCACCTTGATACGTACAAAATGAATTTGAATTTGTTTATTGTGTTCATTCTGCTTTATTGCTTTCTTAATCTGATCAACTAAAGTTCACCTTGATACATACAAAATGAATTTGAATTTGTTTATTGTGTTCATTCTGCTTTATTGCTTTCTTAATCTGATCAACTAAAGTTCACCTTGATACATACAAAATGAATTTGAATGAGTTTTAATGGTAAAACGCTCGGATTTTAATAGTAACATAACCGGTTAACGAGTTTTTTTTTCACCGAGGTTTTGATAACTCGTATATTCTAACTATTTTTTTGTCTTAAAGTCATTGCTATAATAATAAAAAAATATCACAGTTTCATGTTTTAAAATAATATAAAATATAAAATGCTACAGCCTTCGTCACAAACTCTTCTTTAATGTGGTAATGTGGAAGAAAACGGATGTTATGCAAATTAGATGTAACTTCCTGTGCATTGTACGAGATCATATTGCCCATAACCTGTTCTAATACACAAACAAGTTCTATTTTTCCTACTATATCTTTGTAGAAAAAGACGAGAATAAAATACTGTATTTACGCAAAATATTAGCTCTAATCAATTCCTAACAAAACTTTTCAGTGGCGGATTAAGAGGGGGCTCGGGAATTCAATCGAACCCCGTCAGTCCAAATTATTTCATTTTCATGGGGCGTTCTTTAAAAACATTGGTAAAATAGTCAAATCGAACCCCCCCCCCCACCCCCCTCAGCAAATTCGAATCCACCAGCCCCCAAGCTCCCCTCCTGGATCCGCCCTGCTTCTCCAGCAGTTAGAACAACTATGTTTTACTGCATTGGAGTGTCACCCCAGTTAGCATTCTACGCAAGTCTACACCGGACCGTTATTGGCCCGACAAAACTCCTGTCGGGCCGATAACGGCCAGATATAAATTTAAATAGAATGCTGGCTGGGAGTTTGACCTGTTTAAAACTGCTGGAGGAATAGCAAACAGGCGTCTGATCTGGGTCTATGCTGTTTACCCAGACTTTTCTGTCCTAATACCTAGGGTAAATACGATGATAAACATAATAAACCTTGTCATGTGAAAAAGTGACCATAATGTTATATGTGAACAGCAACGTTCCAAATCGATCAGTGAATCCAGAATGCTGTACAGTCAATCCTCTTTATATCGACACTCGATACAACGACAAAATTCGGTATAATGACAATATGACTGTCACAAAACCTTCGCTTAAGAGGTAACATCTAGTTACAAAGTATGCAAGTATATCGCATTTAATATTTCAAAGAAACATGTTTTGAACATTTGTTAGAATCGCCTCAATGAGGCGATTCTAACAAATATCCAAAACATATGTTCTGTGAGGAAATAAGAACAAAACAAGACATTTCTTACATATAAATTTGCTCATTAAGTATTCTGTACAACAGCAAATTAATTTTAGTGGTAACGTCTTTGGGAACAAATGCTGTCGTTGTAACAAGGGTTCACTGTATCATCACCTATCATAATCGATATATTCTCCAGTATACAGCAACGACGCTCCCGATCAGACTTGGCGAATAGGCAGATTGTTCTGGGCCTTCGTTGGCCCATAATGCAATAATGCCCTTTTCGCAAGTTGCGGCTTAAATACAAAATATCATTTTAAGACGCACCTGATTTCTTTTTAAGAAAAAATAAGTGCATAGAAGGCTGAGCTGGGGGCAAAATATGAAAAAAAAAAAATACATGTAATCTTTCATTGAATGCCACGTGCACTGAATACTGATTGACTGGTTTGAAATGTATGGAAGCCCTGGACGGATTTATAACTGCATGAATTCCGATTTCTTGCTTCCAACTTCCGACTTATAACCTCTTGCTTTATTTCCTTTGGGATCATTGAGCCCATCCTGCTTATTTTGAAAATCGAATACCGCTTAAGCCGGCGCTAGGGGGCGTATACAGCCTCGCAAACTACAGTGTTGCATATGAAGAGACTCAATCAAACCGAGTCTCCGATTTTCGTGATTTTTTGTGTATGCTTTGTTTCCAAAGGCAATCCTTTTTGACTTTACAGCTTCTTACTTCTGACTTCCAACTTCTAAGTTATTATTTCTAACTTACAACTTTTAACGTCCGAGTTCTTATATGCGACTTCTAACATTAAATGTTGTACTTCTGGCTTCCGATATTTCACTTCTAACGTCTTACTTCTGATTTCTGCCTTACTACTTCTAACTTCGTGACTTCCTACTGCCAACTTCAGTCCATGTAATTCTTTAGATGTCCTGTCGCAGTTCAGGACGCCACCATATTGTAGATGATTTGTAGTTGGAAGAAAGGCGTCGGAAATTTGAGATTGGAAGCTAGGACATAAAATAAGCTGTTGGAAGTCGGGAGTTCGAAGCAAGAAGTCTGAAGTTAGAAGCAGAATTTGAGAAGTAAGAAATCTAAAGTTAGAAGTGATATTCAAAAGAAAAATGTCGATGTGAGAATTAAGAAGTTAGAAGTCGGAAGCGAAAAGTAATATGTCGGAAGCTAGAAGTAAGAAGTTGGAAGTCAGGATTGCTGTTGGAAGTAGGAAGTCATAGACTTTGAAATGAGAAGTAATTAAGTTGAAAGTAGGAAGTCATGAACTTGGAAGTGAGAAGTCATGAAGTTGGAAGTAGGAAATCACGAATTTAAAAGCGATAAGTCATGAAATCGAAAGTAGGAAGTTACGAATTTATGCGTAAGAAGGCATGAAGTTGGAAGTAGGTGGTCACGACCCATAGAAGTGAGAAGTCATTAAGTTGAAAGTAGGAAATCACGAACTTAGACGTGAGAAGTCATGGAGTTGAAAGTAGGAAGTCACAAAACTAAGAAGTGAAAAGTCATGTTGGAAGTTGAAAGTCATGAACTTAGAAGTGAAAAGTTGTTAAGTTGAAAGAAGGTAATCACGATCTTAGAAGAGAGAAGCCATGTTGGAAGTAAGAGATCACGAACTTAGAAGTGAGAAGTCATGAAGTTAAAAGTGAAAAGTCATGAAGTTGGCGCACCCTCTGGGCTTCCATGGATACACTTTTAGGCGAAACAACTTAGTAAATGTATTTTCCTCTTCTTTCTTAAAAGGAGTCTTCTCTAAAAGGAAAGAGTTTGCTCATAAAGGGAGCATATTCTTTCCTTTTAGAGTAGCCTCTTTATCAGAAGTAACTAGCAAGTAGGAAGTCACAAAAGTTGTCTCCCTTGTGCAGGAAATGGCGGAAAATCTAGCAAGTTATCTCCAGTTCCCTTCAGTGTTAAACGGAGATATCTTACAAACTACGTGTCCAAACTTAGAATAAACCAAAATATCCACTATTACAGGGATGACAGGAGGACTTCTGAGTAGGGCAGGGTCGATTTGATCATTGACTCTACGTGTTAGGACAGACAGGCCTGAGCAAACAGTGTAGATCCAGATCAGACGCCGCAAAACGCGGTGTTAGATCAGGGTCTACGCTGTTTGCCACTTACCCTGCGATTTTACAAACATTCACAGGTGTTAAAATGGGCTTGTTGAAGAGGGGTATAATGAAAAGTGTCCCAAATTTATCCAAAATTTCAAATGGAAATAAAATGTTAAGTCAAAGGGGGGCCTCTGAATCCGCTCCTGTATTATATGCTCAGAGATTATGAGCTACAAGTGTACGCCATGTTTATACAGAATGAGAACCAAAGCAGATTGTCCGGAGTTTTTCTGGGATAATAAAACCAAAACTCGTAAATAAGTAAAGACACATTTCTAGAACTTACATTGAAAGTAATGTTAGAATACCCTCTGTTTTTACACGTATTTATTAATTATTCAGCAACCAAACCGATAAAATCAAAACGCTACCCACGCCAACGTATATACTGGTACTGATAAGTTACCACCAGTCATTACTAAATTGATGCTTTCGGTGACCACAACATCTATGAAGAGACCTTCAATACACACACGCACAAATACGCACGCTTAATCGTCCGATCATGATTATCCCCTTCCCCGGGGCTATATATATGAATGAACTCATGTGAGGCGTTCTAACAAATATCCAAAACATGTGTTCTAAGAGGAAATAAGAACAAAATAAAACCTTTCTTACATATTAATCTACTCATTAAGGATTCTTTACAACAGTAAATTTTCATTTTAATGGCAAGTCTTTGAGAACAAATGCTGTCGTTGTAACGAGGGTTAGCTGTATATGACTTTTTCCATCTTGTAACCACATGCTCTTAAATTTAGGGTCAAATTGGCTAATTGTACAGGAACCTTGTAACTTGGTTGTTTAGTAGCATAACGATGGTACATGACAACATGCAGCATTCTGATCTTTATTTTTTTTTGTCAACTGGCATTTAGATGAACACGAAACGGTTACCATGAACAATAAACGGTTACCATGGACCGCCTGGTTGCACCAATACAACTAGGGTAAAAGGACAGTTTGTTTTCTACGCGAGTATAAACAAGTGAGTCCGTTGAGCCAATATCGCCAAACAAAAAGTATATTTTGTTATTATCTCAACTGGAAAAGAGCCAACTATTCGACTCACCAGTCATGTCGGTTACAGGCAAGTAGCGTATATGTACAGTTAGGCCACAGAGGCCATGTCGGCTACAGGCAAGTACCGTATATGTACAGATAGGTCACAGACAGCACAAATATGCGACCGTTGAAGTTCATATTTGAAATCCTGGTCCAGGATCCGTCATTTTCTCTGAATTCAGAAACCCGGATACAATCTCTGGAAGCGACGTCTGATTTTTCCCGCAAATTTTTCAAATAAGCTGCTCGGATATTTTTCCGAAGTGTCTATACACGAGACGTTCTCTGGGAAAGTGTTTATAGGACAGGTGGGATATTTTCCAAAGTACACATGTAGCAGGATCTAGATTTTCCGGACAAACTGACGGAAGCGGCTACACCCACCGGTTTCATTCAATATGATACTAAAACCATCAGTGACCGGCGCGGGAATCGCGCCGGTCTCTTAATAATAATATGGATTCTTACATATGGGAGCGTGTTCGATTAGCCCACTAAGGACGTTTTATATTTGCCGGGACGTCGCTTTGTGACGATCCCGGCAAATATAAAAAATCTTAAAACAAACTGTGTTATAAACAGATTAAAGTCAATTTTATTTTCATTTCAATCAAGAAACTTCATAAAGCTTAATAAAAGCAAACATTAACTCTTTCAGTGTTCAGACGACATTTATCGTCTGCTTTTCTTTTTTAACAAATTATCGCTTGAAAAGAAGTCTCATCTGGATCTATGCAGTTTGCAAAAGCCTATTATTATCGCCTGTGGCAGTGAAAGTTATAGAATCACATTGTTATTCGATTTTACCTGTTACATTGAAAATGTATTAAACTTGTCCCATATCTCCATGTAAACATGAACAAAATTTGCGTCGGTATTTAGACATTTACGTCTCTGTCATAATTTATATAGCAGTACCGGGCTTGCGTTCAAATTGCAAGTTTTTCGCGCCTTTCGCCCTGGATCCCTACCTCTGTTGGCGCTCGTCATTAGGTACTGGGATCAAGGGCGAACCATTCGCCTCACTTTCCACTTCTGAACACAGACCTCTATTCGCTAGCGACATATGCTTTTCCACGAATAAAATAACTCAAACACAATAGTGATATTCAATTCTAGTTATATTCGAAGGTTGCCATACTTTGTGTTACAGTGCACCACGTATAACGTATGTGACCGGTAGACTGATATCATGCTGAATTGCACGCCAAAGTGAAACTTAGAAGAATTCAAATATCTCCAGCATTCCACCAACAAGCTAATCAAACTACACTGTATATCTTAGATTTCCCCCAAACTTCAAATTTCTGGTAGCCATCTCTGACAACTATAACTCATTCTAAGTCATTTTCCCCCAGCGCATCGGTCTTAAATTCTTCATGCCAATTTTTCAGATGAAAGCTTTTGCAATACTTTATATCAAACTATCCTCCCAGCAGACACGCAATGTTGAAACAACGTCGATTCCAACGTATTCTTGAAGTTAAATCAATGCTATATCAACGTTGTTTCAACGCTGTGAACATGTTGGAATAATCGACGTTGTTTCAACGTTGTATGTTGAAACAACGTCGATTAAACGTCTTGACGTTGAATCAACGTTGGAAAAAAAGTTGTTTCAACGTTGTAGTCCTGCTGGGCTGTGTTTAACCTAAATATTCGGACAGCTTTATTTCATTACCATACTTGACCTAAAATTTGAAAAAGTCTGTACCACCTGTTCAAGTGTCTAAAAACGCAAGGAAGGATATCGTTCTATAACATCTGATCTGGGTCTATACTGTTTGCTTAGGCCTGTTTATCAGCGTATGTAGTGTACCGCAATAACCCTTAGTATTGAGACACCTTATCTACTTACCATACTTGTCCTAAAATTTGAAAGAGTCCATTCTACTACCTCTTAAAATGTCTAAAATATTGCTATATGTATGGCAAACAGTGTAGACCCCGATCAGACGCCGCAGAATGCGGCGTCTGATCCGGGTATACACTGTTTGCAAAGGCCTATCTGTCCCACTACTTAGGTTATTACGGTATATACGATGGGCTCCCTTTTTCGAAATTTCTCCACTGTGATGAAATTGTTCGGATTAGCAGATTCTGGAAAATTCCCCAATGATTACACGATGTTTCTATCGTTCTGGGAATACCGTTCATTAAATTAAAGGAAGAAGACATCACACTAATTATGAGTCTGGGACTTCTTATTTCGTCTTCACTGTGTATTTCTTAGTAAGTTACATCTAAACGAAAGTAAATACATCCTATGTCTACAATCACTGACACTTAAATGTAACACTTACTACAAAGACAAAAACAAATTATTCTGAGATACAGAGAAAGTATGGGCCAGCTTATTCGTAGACTTATTATCAGTCTGCAGAAAACTGTTTAAACTGACTTAAGAAACATTTCGAAGCAAGAGCTTTATAAGGGATTTGTCTGACAGGATTCTTGTTCGAAGTCATAACTAAGAACGTTCCGCACGCAAGCGAGCGCGTGTCAATGAACAAAAAAAATACAAACTACAAACAAAAATATGAAAACACGCACGCACGCACGCACGCAAGCACGCACGCACGCACGCACGCACGCACGCACGCACGCACGCACGCACGCACACACACACACACACCACCATCATCACCACCACAACATCCAACGACAACAAAAACAAACAAAAAACAATCAAACAAACAAACAAACAACAACAACTACAAAAAAAAAAAAAAAAAAAAAAAAAAAAATCAAACAAATAAACATAAAAATGTATTTGTAGAGATTACGTATAATTTTCGCATTTCATTTATCGGTTGGCATGTGAGAATTTTCAACTGTACCATTGTTTTTAGTATTTCTTGTATAACTATTTTTTTTCTGCAGTAACATGATTGCGATATAAAACTTGCTGAATTCCTTTCTTATTGTACTTATTCTACGTATCCGGGCAGACAGGCCTAGGCAAACAGTGTAGACCCAGATCATATGCCGCAGAACGCGGCGTCTGATAAGGGTCTACAGTGTTTGCCACTCATCCAGCAATTTTATACTGTTCACAGGTGGTAAAATGGACTTGTTGAAGAGAAGTATAAGGTAAACAATAAGGGGTGTGAATATTTAGGGTAAATACGGTATCCCAAATTTATTAAGTTTATTTAAAATTTCCCATGAAAATGAAATTTCGAGTCAAAGGGAGGTTGAGTCGAACCCCGCGCCCCCATCCCGAACCCTATCTGAATCTGCCCCTGTAAGGAGTTAAGAAATGCAAATATTTATGATAAATACTGTACATAGGAACAGAGTAAGGAACCAAACGAAAAACGACAACTAATACACACGGTTTATGAAGTTCCGTCAATGTTTCATTACGAAAACACGCCTATTCAAATATATTGAAAATTTCACCACCAAAAACTGAAAATTTTCAGATAAAAAAATCTGATATTTTTCTTATTACTGCTCAGAAACATAGATTGTGGGTACTCGTTAGAACCGCCTCGCCTCATTTCTGCTCAAAAACATAGATTGTGGGTACGTGTTAGAACCGCCTCGACGAGGCGGTTCTAACGAGTACCCACAATCTATGTTTTTGAGCAGAAATAAGAAAAAATAATGTATACCCCAGCCTGAGTAAACCCCTTTTTACAATATGAAAGTGGGGTTTAAGGGGGTCAAAATTATACAGGTATGTTTTCGTGATGCATTGCTTCCATATATCTAACCAGTACAATGTTTAGTCTGCCTTGAATAAACACAGTGTACAGCATAGAACCCATTGATCAACCTGCGCGGATGTAAAGACGGCCTGCTTCTATGATTTTGTATACTGAGAATGTTGGTTTTCACGCGGTGGTTTTATGCAGGTTAATTCAAATATTAAGCTTTCCATGTGAGTACACATTAACACTACCTCTTATCTGAAATCGGTTTTTTCAAAAATGCAAATTATGACACGATAAGTCGTTATCAACGTGCTGCATCCGGCGTTTGTTGGAGTGAATAATAAGAGAATTTTATTAAGTATAATGGACGTCGTAATGACAGTAAGATAGTAGCTGGAGGGAAAGAAGAGTTTCTCATCACAGCTTAAGAGGATTTATACATTTTCGGAGAACTCTGACAAATCTGTCTTGTTCCCCATATGAAAAGGGATCTACTCTGAAAGGAAATACAGTAAAACCTCAATGACTCGAACACTGACGGCTCGTTTACCATAGCTAATTCGAACTCGTCTTTGAGTCCCTATGAAATTCTTCCGATTGCTCAATAAAACCAATATTTAGTGAATTTTCTTATTTCATCATGAAATTGTAAGTTGTGTGTACTCATTAGAATCGCCTCATCGAAGAGATTCTAATGAGTACACTCAACATACAATTATTGTGTAGAAAATCGAAGAAAAAAAAATCATTAATTATCGCTATCTGCTTCCTGACCTCGCATCTTGATTTACCCTTAATGGCTCGAATTACCCATGTCTCGAATAAATTTCCATGGTCCCAAAGGTGTTAAAAAATGGCGGAATGTACCAGGTGTATTGAGTCTCCTTGAAATAATAAAATGTACAACTTAGAACTTTAACATTGCCTTGCTATATTTATGAAAGGAAAAAGTCATGAAAAATTTTGGGAAAATGCCACACACACACACACACACACACTGATTATACCAATATTTATTGAGACTGATATATTGCCGGTATACCACTAATGATGCCAATGTTTATTGAGCCTGGTTGGTACATTGCCTGTATACACAAATGATACCAATGTTTGTTGAGATTAATATTTGTTGACATTGGTTACATGTATATTGCCGGAATATACCGACGATATCGATGTTTATTGAGACTATGCTTACAAGTGCTCTCATTCTCTGTCTCTGCCTCTCTCTGTGTCTCTGTCTCTCTCGGTCTCTCTCTCTGTCTCTGTGTGTGTGTGTGTGTGTGTGTGTGTGTGTGTTGGAAGGGGGATATGAGTATGATACTGTGTCCGGACAGCCAGGATCCTACTTCCTGAGTCACACTGGTGATTTTTTAAACAAAACTCTGAAAACGTAGCTAGACATTTTCAGGCAATTTAAACCTAATGTGTAAAAAAGAAGTAATTTATGTGTGTCCTGGACGGGGCTCTGCTTTTAAACAAACAAACAAAAGTCTTTAAGGGATTTTGAATTTCGTCCATAAAATTGCCTTGAACTTAGTCAGCTGTCTGAATGTACTTTTTTTTTCAGTGTATGCAGCCGCCCTCCCCCTTCCCTGGCGCCTCCGTGTCTCTTGCGCGAAATCTGATAAGGACTCAGTTTAGTTGTATACTGAAAATAGAGAACTGCTCGGTGCAGGGCTGGAACATATGTACAGCGTCGCACAACTCATTACTGCACATGAACAGCCTCGGTGAGGACGAGTCTGAAAATGTATATACAGTCGACTCTCGTTATCTCGAATGGACTCTATGAAATACTTCGAGATATCCGTATATCGTCATATCAAATTTGAAGAACTGACGAAAACATAAATCGAACAACCAAGTTTCACAAATGCAGTGTAAGTAGACTCCTGCTGTTAGAGGTATTTTGAAAATATTGTGGAAAAGAGGAGAAATTGCTCCTTAAGAGCAATTTCTCCTCTTTTCCACAATATTTTGGTACTTGTGGTTAGATTTCCATGTTAAAACAGACACGAGATTTTCACTTCGAGATAAGCGAAGTCGAGATAACCAGAGTCGACTGTAGTGCAGCGTACCAAACTACGCGCCTGAATACAAACTCATTTTTTTTTTTGCGCTGAAATAATTTGTATGTTGTGAACATTAGGATCAGATATGATCAGTACTATATAGGACATTGGCTGTATTATCTTCTACTGCACCAGTGTTGATCTGTGTGAGTGATTTTCAATTAAAATCATCAAGCTGTGTAATGTCTTTAGTGCTATCAAAACCCCGTACTAAGTCTGAATCAGTTAAACGTAAAAGTTGTAAATGTATAGTTAGCCACGCGAATAAGAAGTCAGAATATCTGCTTACTTAAACCCATGCCGGAATAGAGTCAGTGAAAATAAACAGACATACACAAGAACACTGACTCACGCACATAAAAACTGAGTATATACAGTAGGTATTGGGATAGACGTGTCTGAGCAAACACTTTAGACGGTGTCTGATCAGAGTCAGTACTACAGTCGATTTTTGTTATCTCGAAGTCCAAGGGACTCTCTCAAATACTTCGAGATATCCGTTCCTTTCAGAATTTAGTAAAAATAAATCGAACAACCACATCCCACTGATGAATATGTAATTAGACTCCTGAAGTTAGAGATTAATTGAAAATATTATGGAAAAGAGGAGAAATTGCTCCTAAGGAGCAATTTCTCCTCTTTTCCAAAATGTTTTGTTACCTGTTGTTAAATTTCCATGTTAAAACAGGGACCAGATTATCACTTCTAGATAAGCGGTTATTCGAGACAAGTGAAGTCGGGATAATGAGAGTCGACTGTATTTACCACTGACACTGCAGTTTCTGACCCATCAATCATTAAATTTTGATGATTAAGTTTTAGGACAAGTACGGTTAAGATATTCTGATATTTAGTGTAAATACTATGCATGCTGGAGATCATTACGAAAACATGCCTATTCAAATATACTGGAAATTCTACCACCAAAAAATGAAAACTTTCAGATAAAAAATCCTGATATTTTTTATACTTCTGCTCAAAACATAGATTGTGGATACTCGTTAGAACCGCCTCGTCGAGGCGGTTCTTACGAATACCCACAATGCATGTTTTGGGCAGAAATAAGAAAAATAATGCATACACTGTAAACCCCAGTTTTACTGTATAAAAGTGGGGTTTAAGGGGTCAAAATTTTATAGGCATGTTTTCGTGATGTTAAGGCTTTTAGGCATTTACTAAATTAGCATGTTTTTAGAAAGCAACTCAACCCAAATGTGCTTATTGCCTTTCCTAGGTAACTTCATTTACAGATGACTCTCGTTATCACGACTTCGCTTATCTCGAATAAACGCTTATCTCGAAGTGAAAATCTCTTCTCTGTCCTATCATGGAAATCTAACAACAGGTACCAAAATATTGTGGAAAAGAGGAGAAATTGCTCCTAAGGAGCAATTTCTCCTCTTTTCCGCAATATTTTCAATACACCTCTAACTTCAAAAATCGATTTACATATTCATTTGTAAAACGTGGTTGTTCGATTTAGTTTTTTCTCATTCTTCAAATCTGAAATTTCAAGGTACGGATATCTCGAAGTATTTCAGAGGGTCCCTTGAACTTCGAGATAACAAGATCAACTGTATATGTTTGTGCTTACAATTTTATATTTCTCGCTTCTACTTTCAGCACCTTTGATGCGTGTGCTTTGGTATTGTGACAGTTCCTTCTATCTTTTTTTAATACAAGATACGTATAAGTCTTGTGTGCAATAGCCTTGTCTAGGAACGTTTTAATCTTTACCTACAGTATCTGCTAATAAATCTTTAAAATGTTACTTTTAAGATGGCTGTAGACAGCTTACATAATCTTATTTTTGTTAAATACCGTTTGTAATTTAGTGACAACATGATACATTGTATATTTAGAAAGCAACTCTGCTAATATAGACGGTTTTTGAAGTCAGTGTCATCAGTTTGGATGTTTCTGTGAGTGAAAAAATAGAGAAAACATCTCGACCTTGATCCATTTACCTTAAAACTTGTTACAACACGATACCAGTGTTCTTTAATATTTAGTTTTGATATATAAAGGTGGTTTCTTTATGACAGACACGCATAATCTTTATAACAAATACATGGAATGATTTGGGGTTAAAAGTACATGTATGATTAACTACAGTAAGATTATAGTCGCATAGGGCGAGCGCACTGTCTGTCGGATACAGGGAGGTCTCTCAAAACACACAAAAATAACATTTAGCATACTGGATAAAATTTTCAGCAGATGCCATATTGAAATATGTTTTTTCTTACATTGTTTTCTGAAAACAGGTTTTGATTGTCTGCGTGAAATGTCAAATCCTATTGGAAAAAAATCTAAAAAAAAAAAACAACAACAAAAAAAAACACAAAAACAAAAACAAAAAAAAACAAACAAAAAACAACAACAACAACAACAAAAAAAAACAACAACAAACAAACAAAAAAAAACAAAAAACAAAAACAAAACAAAAAAAAAAAACAACAACAACAACAACAAAAAAACAAAAACAAAAAAACTATCATTGGCTGATTTTGGCTTTCGCTGCTCGCAAGGATGCTTGTTATTTTCAACAATTCCATTTGTTGTGGACAATGATTTGATAACATGATATAGACTGAGTACTCTATACAATCATGAGAATACAATGTAACTCCATTCCAGCGAGATATGAACAAAAAACTGCTAGTCGTACTGATATGGAGTTTTATTTTTTTGATCTACATCCTCAAACAAACACTGAGAAAAAAACTTTTTGAAATGTCAGATATAGTCAACAAAAATAGACCAACAGAAAATGAGACAAAACAATGGTATAAACACATGTTAAGTTGCGCGAAAATATAGGAACTGCGCGGACCGAATTCATTTCTAAGGGAGGTTCGAGCTAATAGTATTACCGTACTCACTCTACGTATTCGGACAGATAGGCCTAGGCATACAGTGTAGACGTATGATCAGGGTCTACACTGTTTGTCACTCATCCAGCAATTTTACACCCATTCACTGGTAGTATTAAAAATAGACTAGTTGAAGAGAAGTACATGTATAAAGAAAAATGTCCCAAATTTATCCAATTTATCCCAACTTTCACATGAAAATGAAATTTGAGTCAAAGAAGAGTTCGACTGAACCCCACGAACCCCCTCGCATCTGCCCCTGGAATTAAGGGAGATGTTTCAGTCGAAACTAGTTTAAGTCTCAATACCTTTAGAAGATATTTAAATTTTGGAAACCATATTTGTCCTAAATATTCGCGCGATTATTTATATTATATTTCTAAAATTTCAACAATTCCATTCTGCTACCATGTGTCTAAAATTGCTGGATGAGTGGCAAACAGAATGCGACGTCTGATCTGGGTTTAAACTGTTTGTTCAGGCCTGTCTGTCCGAATACATAGAGTATGGTAATTTGATCAAATCGACCCCCTCTGAAAAATTTTGACCCCCGCCCCCATATTAAATAATCCTGGATCCGCCCAGGCATCTCTTCTTCTTTCTGTGCCTCGGGACTGCAGTGCTTCGTGATTATTGCCTGCCCTAGGTAACTTCATTTATATGTTTGTGCTTACAATTTGAGCCAGCGCACGACAAAACCTATCATTACGAAAACACGCCTATTGAAATACATAGAAAATTTCACCTCCAAAAACTGAAAATTTTCAGATAAAAAACTCTGATATTTTTCATATTTCTGCTCAAAACATAGATTGTCAGTTCTCGTTAGAAACCCCTCAGCGAGGCGGTTCTAACGAGTACCCACATACTATGTTTTTGTGCAGAAATAAGAAAAATGATGTGGACCCCTGTATACCCCAGTTTTACTACATAAAAGTGGGGTTGAAGGGGATCAAAATTATATAGGTATGTTTTCGTGATGAATAAGACCTGTGAAACCTAGCAAAGACTCAGATCAGCCTATATATCCAGCCAGCATGGCAGGGGTTCTAGTTTATTCCTCTTTGTATAGCCCGGCTGTAGAAGGCACATGCGATAAGCGAATACTCTGATCAGTCTGCGCGGATGCGCAGGCTGATCTGAGTTCTCGCTGGTCGCACAAGTCTTGTTGTGGGTTTTGTCGTGCGTTGGCTCATTTTATATCCCTCGCTTCTACTTCCAGCACCTTTGAGACCTGTGCTTTTGTATTGTGACTGTTCCTTCTATTTTTTTTTGTACAAGATACGTAAGGCTTGCGTGCGGTAGCCTTGTCCTGGAACGTTTTAATCTATACGGTGTTTACAAATAAAACATTAAAATGTTACTTTTTTAAGATAGCTGTAGACAGATTACATAATCTTATTTTGTTAAATAACGTTTGTAATTTTGTGACAACATGGTTGTTTTATGTTTAAGGTGATTTATAAAAGACCAGGTCATCTGTGATAAACGTCTTTGTGCTGGCTAGGCTAAATGTAATATTTGCTTTCTTTGATTGTCGCTATATTTTCTCTTGGTATAAAATCACTTGAAGACTGTTTGCTTAAAGAAGCACACGCTATTAACAATACGAAATAAGTAATTCTCTCCAAGTAAAAAGCAAGCTTATAACGTATTTTAGCATGCCCCACACCGACCCTGATCAGCCAACGCCTTCGTACATGTTGCTCGTACAAATATCTTACTTTTATGTCAGTAGAGAACGTAGACTTTGACAATACTATAATAATTCAAAGTATAATCTGAGTCTATTGTGATCGCATGCACATTTATAATAAGGCTCTTTTTAAGGGGAACTTTCCATGGTTTGGCGCTAGCCCAGTGTAATATCATTCACAGGGTATTATGTCAAATTAAAGCAAAATTAAACCTATGTATCAGATAGTTAGATAGAAGTTTATTAATTCTTTTTCAAACTTTGTGCAACTAAATTAGTCAGTAGGTTGACATTGAAGCGTCGACGTGTGGTATCAAGTTTATTTCTTTGTATTTTCCACTTGATATAGCGTATTTACCTATGTATTCGGACAGACAGGCCTGAGCAAACAGTGTAGACCCAGATGAGACGCCGCAGAACGCGGCGTCTCATTAGGGTCTACACTGTTTGCCACTCATCCAGCAATGTTTTAGACACAACATCGGGTAGTAAATTGTACTTGTTCAAATTTTGGAACAAGTATGGTAAGGAATACTTAGGGTAAATACGGTACTAAGTATATACATGTATATAGAGTTTTCACACCATGCATGTTTTAATGTCCCATTAATATCTAACATTGTAAAAAGGACCTGAGCCAACAATACAGAGCCTCTAAACAGACGCATAATTGTTAAAGGGGAACGCAAACTTAACCTTAAAAAGTATTGTGCTGTAAAGGAAAAAACTTTACAAACAATGAATTTGACACAAATTTGATCAAAATCGGTGGAAAATTAAGTAAGTTATAGACAACTGAATATTTGGTGGAATGGGAGCCGCCATTTTGAATACTTAATGAGGTCAAAAAAATTGAAATTCTTTTCATAAAGGTATTTATTCTCATAAAGTTGGTTTATTGGGGGAAATGATTGCTTGTCACTAGAATTACGAGATTATAAAAAAACTGTAGCAAAATAATTCTTAAAAACCTTTTATAATTTGTTTTGCATATTTAATTTTGGGATGTGTGACGTAACAAAGCCTACAATATGGTGGCATCCATGACAGCCATTTTAAACATATTCAAACCAGCTTAACTTCCTTATTTCTAGGTCGATTTTGAAAACCCCTGCATCAAAATAAATGGCTTGTTAAGCTCTTTACTCCAAGATATACTTACAACTTATATTGCGTTCCCCTTTAACAGAGAACCATCTGTCTGATTTGTTACAGATCGGTACAGATATTTCATAAACACGACTTTGAAAACTACAGTAGAACCTCAAAAGCTTGTACAGAGCTGGCTCGTTTACCATGGCTGATTCAAACTTGTTTTTGAGTCCCTAGAAATTCTTCTGATAGCTCCAGAAAACAAATATTTAATAAAATTTTCTTATTTTATCATGAAATTGTATGTTGTGTGTATTCATTAGATTCGCCTCATCGAAGCGATTCTATTAAGTACACTCAACATACCATATTGTAAAGAAAATAAAAAATTCTTCCCTATATTATCGCCATTTTGCTTCCCGACCTGGCGCCATAATTAACCCTCAGTGGCTCGAACTACCTATATTTCGGACAAATTTCCATGATCCAAAAGAGGTTCAAGTTATTGAGGTTC
This sequence comes from Anodontia alba, assembly GCA_964016985.1. Lineage (NCBI taxonomy): Eukaryota > Metazoa > Mollusca > Bivalvia > Lucinida > Lucinidae > Anodontia > Anodontia alba. The sequence continues at coordinate 17,949,947 of OZ024832.1, read as the reverse complement.
GACTGTATAGGGCAACAGAGAAATCAGTTGCTCCTCAAACCAATTTACTGAAGCCATACTGGAAAGAAAAATCGTCGAACATCAACGCGGGAGAAAAATACTCTCGCACTATGCCTTAATTTTGAGGAAATCCCTTTGGTGGGTTGAAAGGAGGTACATGTATCGTTTAATAAAACTCTATGCAATAACTAATAGTTGCAATGACAGTCGGTAAAAAACAACAGATGAATAAAAGCTTCATTCGTCTGGAAATAAACTATCCATTAAGGCAAATATTACAATTTATTACTGTCACTGATTTAAACAACTGAAGCGGTTTCAGTAGTATTGTATTCAATAATAATAATAATAATAATAATAATAATAATAATAATAATAATACATCACAACCTCTTTATAACACTATTATTGGGGTCGATAGCATAGACCGTGTTTAAAATGTATAGATAAAATTGAAAAATGACCATTTATGGTCATTTTTCAATATAATCTATAAATTTTTGGGATCCATCTTTGAACCGTGTTTTATCCAAAACCGTCATTAAACGAACCACGTTTAAAGAGGTTGTACTGTAATAATAATGATAATAATAATACTAATTCTACTACTACTACTACTACTACTACTACTAATAATAATAAATAATTACTGTACTACTTCTAATAATGATATGTACACAAGAAGGTTGTATTGCCATACCAAACAAACTATTATAGCCACATACTTGTTATATGATTACCCAAGGAGTGTTACCTACAAGATTAGGTTAAATCGCTTCATAAGGTTCCGTGGAGAGGTTTTGTGAAAACGACAACACACGTTTGTTGACACAATATTTTAATTTAATTGCTTTATATACCCACAAGTGTTAGTGAAACAGAGACAGACATCAAATACAACTCAGCTGGCAAATTCCAGATTTAGATGAAATACACACAGCATCACGAAAACATACCTATATAATTTTGATCACCTTAAACCCCACTTTGATATAGTAAAACTGGGGTTTACAGGGATATACATTATTTTTCTTGTTTCTGCTCAAAAACATAGATTGTGGGTACTCGTTAGAACCGCCTCTAACGAGTACCCACAATCTCAGTTTTGAGCAGAAATATGAAAAAATATCAGAACTTTTATCTGAAAACTTTCAGTTTTTGGTGGTGAAATTTTCTATATATTTGAATAGGCGTGTTTTCGTAATGGAGAGTAAATTCTTGTAGGATGTGAACAGGTGAGCATCTCCACGCTCGACGACTTAACCGTTCTCAGTCAACGTTGAATCGACGTTGTTTCAACGTTGTGTGTCTGCTGGGAAAGGTTAAGAACCATTTATATTGCACAATATCTTAAGTTGCAGTACACATTCTTAAACCTCTGGCTCTCTTGTAGTTTCTCGAAGATCAGTGCTGTATTGGTGATAATTTAATCTTTACCTTCATTATCTATTTAAAGTTATACGTTCAACGATAAGGCGGCAATATTTGACAAAACATTGGTGATCATTCATCATTTCAGCTAGGAAAGTTGGCTGTTTAAGTAAATATATGACACAGTGATTATTATACGAGAGAATGATAAATCAGAATTTCATAGTCGTGTTTGCCCGTCTACGCGAGAAATTGCTAGTCATTTTGTTCAAATGATGATTACTAGAGATGTGCAGGTTTTTGTCGCTCAACTGACGCGATGAGTTAACGCTTAGCATGCTGGGTAAAATTTTCAACACACGACATACTCAAATATACTTTTTCTTACTTTACCCAGTAAGCAGGTTTTGACATTTCATGCAATGGAGACAATTTGCATGTAATGTCAAACCTTGTTCCTGAGAAAATAATTCAATATCAATAGTTTGTCGTTTGCTGAATTAGCAAAGAGAGTGGTAAAGATTAATGTCTTCTTTCCTTTCGACGTCTGTCGGAAAGAATTTTTTTTTTTGCCTGCCGTTTTACACAGAATTAGTTTGCAAATTTTATCATGATTTAATGAAAAACAATTTGTCGTCGCTACTTATTCACAAAAAAATTTATTCTCGTCATTGGTTTTTAAAAAGAAATCAAATACAATATATGTTCACTTTTTACCATAGTAAAAATGAGTGCAAATTATGCAGGAATCTATTGGGTAGGTAACTTGGGGGCAGATTGTCAACAAGGTCTGCTTGGTCAATTTTTCTGAAATTTTCACAATATTGAAGTGAAACATCAAGTATTCAAATTCAGCCAAAAAAAGTAAAAGATATTTTCTTAGACAAAAAATCATTTCTCTATAGAAATTGTATGTCACACCATTTTGTCATGTACACAGTCTGGTCAATCTACATAATCTGATCACATCTACCTAATGTGATCATATTTATACAGTCTGATCACATCTGCATAGTCTGATCACGTCTACCTAGTCTGATTACATCTACATAGTCTGATCACATCTACTCAGTCTGAAAACATCTGCACAATCTGATGACATCTAAGCAGTCTGATCACCCCTATACAATCTGATCACATCTATACAGTCTGGTCACATCTATACAGTCTGATCATATCTATACAGTCTGATCATATCTATACAGGCTGGTCACATCTATACAGGCTGGTCACACCTGCATAGTCTGATCACATCTACGTAGTCAGATTACATCTACATAGTCTGATCACATCTACACGGTGCCGGCCTCGGTGGCTCATTTGGATGCGCCGTCCGACTGGAGACCAGGAGGTCGCGGGTTCAACCCCCGCCGAGGTCGGCAACATTCTTTCGAGGAGATTGATCATGAAATATTTTCTACGGTCATTCTCTCCCTTCCGCTGATTCAAGAAGGGCAGTTGTCAGTTTCTGGCGAAAGAATGTGCACAATACTGGTAAACCGCTTAGAGGACTAAGCCTGCCCAGTAAACGTGTGGCTAGGTAAACTAACCGCGCTCGACATGACCCCATTGGGTTAACTGGGCCGTAAAACCTCAACACAAACATCTACACGGTCTGGTCACATCTATACAGTCTGATCACATCTTTACAGCCTGGTCACATCTATACAGTCTGTTCGCATATATGCAGTTTGGTCGCATCTGTCCAGTCTGAGTGTGGTCACATCTTGACAGTCTGATCACATCTTTACAGTCTGGTCACATCTATACAATCTGGTCACATCTATGCAATTTGGTCACATCCATTCAGTTTGATCACATCTATACAGTCTGATCACATCGACACAGTCTAATCACAGCTACACAATTTAATCACATCTACATAGTCTGATCACATCTACACAGTCTAATCATATCTACACAGCCCGATCATGGCCGTCTGTATACGGAGTAACCCAGACTTCCTCCAGGTAAACAACTAAAATCTCGGAAGGACTGAAAACATTCGCAGATCGATGCATCATGAAAACATACCTATATAATTTTGACCCCCTTAAACCCCACTTTTATATAGTAAAACTGGGGTTTACAAGGGTATACATTATTTTTGTTATATCTGCTCAAAAACATAGATTGTGTGTACTCGTTAGAACCGCCTCGACGAGGCGGTTCTAACGAGTGTCCACAATCTATGTTTTGAGCAGAAATAACAAAAATATCAGATTTTTTTTTGTCTGAAAAAAATTGGCATTTTTTGGTAGTATAATTTTCAATGTATTTGAAAAGGCGTGTTTTCGTAATGGAGGAACTGGGCAGCGCATATACATGCTTCATATACCGTTTGAATACGTAGAGTAAGTACGGTAATATGATTAAATCGAACCCCTCATAAATCCTCCTGGATCCGCCCCTGCTGCTTGAATGAGTGCATGTTTTGAGACGCTAGGCATTAATGGGTCGGCAGTTTCAGGAAAACATGTCTAGAGATGAAATATAGTACAAGGCCAGTAGGATCACAAAGACAAATGTCTCAAAGACTGTTAACAAAAATCCCCTGTCGTCGAGCTACGAATAAAGTATACAAAGGCATAGATCAGCCTGCGAATTCAGCTGATCATAATACACAGACTGACCTGGACCTTTTCTACATGCATTTTCCCCATGGAGTGGCTTAACCCATGTCATGCTGAATAAATTAAGATGCCACGCCCACTTCTAATTTTCAGCCAATCAAATTACTTGATCCATGTTGTTGATACAAATTGAAATACTGAATGACAAACAGTGCAGATCCAGATCAGTTGGCTTCTTCAGAAGCCAACTGATCTGGATCTACACTGTTTGCAGAAGGCAGGGCATATCTAGGTTCAGCAGGACAAGGGTTAATTTCCATGATCATTTCTGTGTTGCAAGGACACTAATATGTGTGAGTGACTCTCCATGATCCATTGATAAGAAGAATATACGAGTATATTAATACAATAACATTCTGTAATTTTCCAACATGAACCATTTATAATATACATATTCTTCACCAAATCATGTTATACTGTTTCTACAATATTAAAAACAAATGAGCACAGCCACCTCTTCAGACATTTTGCGACAAGCAAACGCCCCATTAAGAAAACACGCCTACTCAAATACATAGAAAATTTCACATCCAAAAACTGAAACTTTTCAGATAAAAAACTCTGATATTTTTCATACTTCTGCTCCAAACATAGATTGTGGGTACTTGTTAGAACCGCCTCGGCGAGGCGGTTCTAACGAGTACCCACAATCTATGTTACGAGCAAAAATAAGAAAAAAATAAAGTGTACCACTGTAAACCACAGTTTTACTATATAAAAGTGGGGTTTAAGGGGGTCAAAAGTATATAGGCATGTTTTTGTGATGGTAATCAAAGTGTGTGAACGTTGTGGACGTATAATGGTTGTGTATAAGTGAAGGTGAAGAACCTGTCTAGACCTAAACGTTTTCATGTTCAAAACGCTCGTTCATGACGGAATTGAGATTGACTGTATGATTTTGGTATTCCATCACGGCCCGTTACACATATGTCAAATGTAGGTTTTGTTATTATTAACAAAGGGCAGTGACGTCGACTCGACGTTGTTGCAAGTTGAGCCTTAGCTGGGTTAGGGTAAATGGATATGCTTTCAGGGGCGGCAACTCTGTCAAAATTGTTTTGTTTCCCTTCTGAAAAGATTACACATAAAAGAAAAAAAATACGCACCCTTTGGGAGCAAATTATTTGCCTTTAGAGTAGAACCTTTTTTTCTGTGGCGTTCTGCGGCGTCTGATCTGGCTCTAGATTGTTTGCTCAGGCCTATCTGTCGGAATACTTGGGCAAGCACGGTAATATGATTAAATCGCACCCGCCCCCACCCCCTTTGCAGGTCATTAAATATATATAAAAAAAATCTCACAGATTTTCAGTTATATTTCTGTATGTCAAACACAAAGCCAGAAACGAACGTAGCTACAGACAGACTGAGAAGTATCAAAGTCCATAAAATGCAGCATTGGTTCATTTAAAGGTAACCCTAGAAAGTGCCCCACCCCTGTTTGGTTTATTCAACAATGTATGCATTCTTTCTGTCATATTCCAAGAACGTTGTTGGACAAGGAATATTTCTAAGATTTATCTGTTTATACAACGTCGTCTCAATTCATCAACGCTGAAACGAAGTTGTATAAACGTCATGTGCCCTCTGGATGACGTTGCAGCGACGTTGAGACGACAATGTATAAACGTCATGTGCCCTCTGGATGACGTTGCACCGACGTTAAGGCGACGTTGTATAAATGTCATGTGCCCGCTAGGAAACCCTTGAAAACAATACCCAGCAAACACACAACGTACCAACAACGTCGTTATAACGTCTTGACGTTGCAGCTTCGTTGTAAAGACGTTGTTGCGACGTTGTGTTTGCTTGGTAGCAAGCATTGCGACCGTAAACTTGTCACTATCCATCAGCTGTCTAGCTTCTGATGTCATTTTACATAATAGTTTTCATATGTTTTCATGAAAACAGGATGACATTTAATTCAAACAATCCTCAATGAAATGTCACACCGTCTGGTGGACAATTTTGATAAAATCTGAAATTAGACAAAATGTCATTCTCTTATCGTCATTTTATTTCGCCTTAGGAGTCAAAGACACAACACGCTTGCAGACATGCATCTCATTATCTGGGGACATACTGACAGAACTACCGATCAGCTGCGGGTACATTCACCAATGAAATGTGACAGTCAGCTGGGAACAAATTCAGATAGAGTGCTGAAACTGTGAAAAATACATTCCCAGCTAGCATTCTTTATAAATCTACAGCGGGCCCTTATCGGCCCGTCAGCTACCCTGACGGGCCGATAACGGCCCGCTATAGATTTATAAATGCTTACTGGGTGCATCCAGTAGGTACATGACGTTAATTCAACGTCGATGCAACATCATGACGTTGCATCAACGTTGGGCCGACGTTGTATAAACGTCATGTGCCTGCTGGGTGTATATATTTATCTTACCACTATGAAAAAAAACAACAACAAAAAACAAAACAAAACAAAAAAACAAACAAACAACAACAACAACAACAAACAAACAACAAAACAAAACACAAAAAGTAACAACAAAACAACAACAACAACAACAACAACAACAACAACAACAAACATAAATATAAATAGAGTTCATCTAAAAGAACTTACCTTTTCGTTCTGTACAATATCAATTTTGATAATATCCTTAAAATCCCTAATTTGTAAAGCTGGACTCATATCCATTTTGAAATTCAAATTTTCCAGGTCTTTTGAATTTAAATCTACACTGAAAGATTCACCCGCGGATAGTGTAACACCTTTATCGCCACTGCCATATTTCACACCTGAATTTTCTTTGATCTCGCCACCACTAATTGTACTAATAAAGACAGAAACAAACACTAGCACAAGTCCCGGAGAAAGGTAAATACTAAAATAATCACGTTTACGTTTCATAGTGTCTAAGATAAAGAGTTAATCTGCATGTATAAACGTACGAGTGATCTATTATAATTCTGATGTACACTGTGACAACATATAGCTAAAGTGATATTATAAATCGCTTGGTTTACCGCAGTCAAAGATAGTCCCATATTACACGTAGAAACTCAGTTGAAACTAGACGCACTAAATCTAAGACCTTCCGTCTAGTTAAGTCAAGGGGTGTATTTTAATCAATATCGTTTCCACCTACCATATTAACAAGAAGAATTATATAGTATCATGTGTACATTATGGACAGAATTGTTCAATAGTTAACCTAAACTGGAGTTTAATATAAGATTAGATTTTATCATCGGTATCATTGGTTGGAGGATCTGTATGTTGATATCTAGGTGACTTAGTTGACTTGAAGTATGGTCGGATCTCATACACCGAACTTTAACATTTTATTTATGCTACACAGCGGATAAAAATGGATTAGACTTAATTAGAAAGTTTGGAACCAAATATCGCAAACGTGAGTACTAATTACATTTTTTATATTGTTAATCCCACATGGCTTTTGTCAATGAAAAGTTTCACAGATACTTAAAGAGAGCCGTCGATTTGATTTTTCTAACATGGTTACTATCGATTTAAGCTTTTCTTGCCAAATTATTTCCCAAAAAGAAGTGTTCTCCTAAAAAGGAAAGTAATTGGGTCGGAGCAAAGAAAAACAGACCATAAACTAGACTGTTTTAGACATTTCGGCGTTGCTTGATATTTTCTTTGTTTCAAATATTGCGTGCGAGAGTAGCAAAGATCCTCGGCAGATTGCACGGATGTGTGCACGGACATGCTGAGCTGGGCATCGTTCCTCGCACATGGTATTTAACCCGGCTAACATTCTTTATAAATCTACAGCGGGCCGTTATCGGCCCGTTAGCTGCCCTGACGGGCCGATAACGGTCCGCTATAGATTTGTGTAGAATGCTTACTGGGGAGGAGGATTTCTGCTGGGTTTGTTCGAGAGTGTACGTTTAGGTTTACATGTTTACATTAAATGAGGATGTCCTTTTACTGAACTAGTTGGAAATATAGGCCTTTATAATGTGTCATATTTTATCACAAATGTCATGGCTTTCGATAAGATTACGAACTTAGCATGACATTTCACACGCAGCTGACTTTTCCTATATTCATCAATGATCAATGTAACTATCAAAATTTTTAGACAACGAATCTTGTATCTTATTTACCCTAAGTATTATGACACCTGAAGTCCTTACCACCATGGTCCTAAATGTCTTAAATTTCAGTAAATCTATTTTACTACCTGCTTGAAACATGCTAGGAGCAGACCCTGATCTGGGTCTACACTGTTTGCTTAGGCCTGCCTGTCTGTCTGTCTGTCCGAATACTGAGGGTTGAATACAGTATCATCATTGCTTACAACATCACGAAAACACGCCTATATAATTTTGATCCCCTTAAACACCACTTTTATATAGTAAAACTGGGGTTTAAAGGGGTACACATTATTTTTCTTATTTTTCTTATTTTGCTAAAAAAACATAGATTGTGGGTACTCGTTAGAACCGCATCGCCGAGGCGGTTCTAACGAGTACCCACAATATGTTTGAGCAGCAATATGAAAAATGTCAGATTTTTTTTATCCGAAAATTTTCCTTCTTTGGTTGTTAAATTTTCAGTATATTTGAATGTTTTCGTAGTGAACTCTGAGTTAATCCGCAAGAAGGTTAGTCCATTTAGAAAGTTCAGTTGTTCAGAAACACTATATGTCTTCATACACATTGGCTCCATTAAAATAGTTCGGCTGCCACGGATGTCTGCGTTAGGGCCCTGTGCCCAGCATATGCTGGTGCATTCGGACTCGTTTGGTTTAATCCGTTCCATTCCATTTCACTAAATATTAAAAAAAAAAAAAAAACAAAAAAAAAAAAAAAACAACACCTGGACGGTAGGCCTATAGCACTGACATAGTCTTCGAGTCCAATTTTGTAAGTAGAGTTGATCTTGTATTTATCTTTTATCACTGTTTAAACTTCATTTTAAAGGATTGCCTAACCTTTGAATAAGATTTTTCTCCACGATAAAGGTTTTACACGACGCTGGTTTTACTATATTCATATTAACCTTTACATCTGTCTGGGCAAATTCAGCAGACGACAAACTGATTGTATTTCTCTTATTTTCCCAGAAGATAGGCTTCGGCATTTTGCTTCAAATTGTCTCGTAATTTGAATAAAATGTCAAATCGATCTTCTGGAAAGCATAAGAAAAATATTTAAAAATGTCGTCTGCTGAAATGCTTACCCAGCGTGCTTTATTAAGCAGTAGCGTTATATTAAAGTTAAGCTTGTCAATTCCGTCCACGTTTATGCGTGTGTATGAAGCGTGTCACTGGATAGATGGATGAATTTTAACTCAGGTAAATAACTTAATCTACACGGGCAGAAATCTCCAGTTTTATTCGGGTAATATATGGAATTCGTATTGTAAATCCGCGAAACTCAGATATGATATGTAACTTAACAGGGCTATGAAAGTGAAAGCATCAGCTGACAGTACTGGTGGGTCGATCGTCTCTAAGTGTAGGCTGGGGAAATGATTCTGAACGGGGACTTAAGACTGTTTCATTTAACTCTTAATTTCCTGTAATTTTAGCGAACATTCTGATCAGATGCCGCGTTCTGTGATGGCTGATCTCTCTCTGACGTCACAGTAACAAGAATAGCGCGGCTCTAAATAACCGTTACCTTGATTTCGTCTAAAGCGCGGTTACATTGGTCAATGATAATCCCGTAGACAACTGTGGCGTTTGTATACGATGGATCGATTGTTCGCTTTAGGGCATTTGGGGACGGCAAAATAACTGGTCAACCGGTACATCTGAGTTTCAGGTCTTTCACTCTCCACTTATAGCGTCATTATATACTGTAGGATAAACAGAGGAACGTTAAAACTCCAGTCAGACTGTCGATGCACAGTCTGGTCTGGATCGTTTTGACTTGTTCATATTTGAAGAACGTTTTTCTGAAGGCGGGGTTTGTAGTTTTTATCTTTTTTTATGACAACATGAATTTTGTTGCTACAAGTTAACATATTATAAACTATCGTATTTATCCTAAGTCTTCGGACACCTCAACTCCTTGCCATACTTGTTCTAAAATTTGAACAAGTACAATTTACTACCCGATTTTGTGTCTGAAATTGCTGGATGAGTGGCAAACAGTGTATACCCTGATGAGACGCCGCGTTCAGCGGCGTCTCATCTGGGTCTACACTGTTTGCCCAGGCATGTCTGTCAGGACACAAAGGGTATATACGGTAATAAAAAATCTGAAAACCACCTGTTGATATATATGCTACAGAATATTATAGACAATACGATACTAGACATTTACTTAACGCTTGGCATGCTGGGTAAAAAGTTCAGTAGGTGACACCTTTGAAATATTTTATTTGTTTCCATCGAATATAGGCTTTGACGTTTATGAAATGTCACAACTTATTTTCTGGAAGAAAGAAAAGAAATAAGAAAAAAAAATCAGTTTGTCGTCTGCTGAATTTGGCCTGAGAGTGGTAAAGGTTAACAAGGGATTTAACCTTTACCGCTCTCTAGCCAAATTCAGCAGACGACAAAATTGATGATATTTTTCTTATTTTCCCAGAAAATAGTCTTAGTCATTTCATGCAGATTATCCCCTAAGCCTATTTTCTGGAAAAAAGTAAGAAAAAAAATATTTCAAAATGTCGTCTGCAGAAACTTTTACCCAGAGTGCTAAGCGTTATTAAAATGCATTATAAAACGACGCACTATGAATGACACGTCCTATTTACCAGAAATAATTGTCGTCTAAAAAAACATCGATATGAAGGTGTGCATTTTGTGGTTTTATAAGGAAGCATTCTTCAATGACGCCTCCATAGGTAAATAAAATTAAATTCATTGTTTAGGATAAGCAGGCACGTGGTTTGTAAAAGATGGAATATGCCGCTGCTTGGCTGTCTTAATGTCGAGCAGAAAATGAAAATTGATAGCACCTAGAAATTATGAAGAGCGCCATGAAGCAGGACAAAGATATGGCATCAAGTGACACCTTGTCAGCAAGCTCTCAGGACTTCCAAAAGGCAAAAATGACCGCCTGATGACACTGAGACTTCCCTTATCTGGCAAAATGCATGCACCAATTGTAAGTGCCTATGCACCCACAATGACCAACCCAGATGAGGTTAAAGACAAGTTCTATGATGATCTGGATTCTATGATTTCTGCAACACCTCATCCTCCTCGGGAACTTCAATGCCAGAGTGGGCACAGACCACAAAACCTGTGAAGGAGTAATTGGAACTGAAGGAGTAGGACACACACACACACACACACACACACACACACACACACACACACACACACACACACACACACACACACACACACACACACACACACACACACACACACTTAGAGATGCGGCCGTGCAATGTGTACTTCAGTCTGAGGACTGGAAGAAGAGTGGAAACTATACTGGTAAAAAGAGAAGCCTGTGATAAGACAGATATCAGACTAAGAGGGTGGGTAGATTGACCAGTTCCTTCGTGATTTATATATGTACAGTCGATTCTCGTTATCTAGAAGTCCAGGGGGACCCTCTGAAATACTTCGAGATATCCGTACCTCGATTTATCAGATTTGCAGAACTTAGGAAAAATAAATCGAACAACCACATTTCACAAATGAACATATAATTTGACTCCTGAAGTTGGAGATATATTGAAAATATTGTGGAAAAGAGGAGAAATTGCTCCTTAGGAGCAATTTCTCCTCTTTCCTACAATGTTTTGTTAGCTGTTGTTAGACTCTCCTCTTTCCTACAATGTTTTGTTAGCTGTTGTTAGATTTCCATGTTAAAACAGGGGCCAGATTTTCACTTCGAGATAAGCGGTTATTCGAGATAAGCGAAGTCGAGATAACGAAGGTCTACTGTACACATCTCCAGAATAAAAGGTCGTAATTGTTTGCAGTCACCTCCAAGAGTATTACAATCAACTAAGGACCGTATCTTTCATAAATGGCCGCACCGAAAGAGAAGAGAGAGTCATGTGTCCTTCATCATCAGCCTGCCCATACAAGCTTATCCGGGCCTTTATTGTTGGTAGAAAACAGAGTTTTTCATGGTCTAATAATGCCTTTTCTGCTCATCGCAGTTTTATAATTCTGAGTAACTTGACGGTAAGAAAAAAAGCCATGTGTCCTATATGAACTAGAGTACCATATAAATCCTGCACATACAGACTTAACGGCCCCTTTTCTCCTAATCAAACACTTAGTTTGAGCACGTGAGAGGAACATGGAAAGAGAGAAATCCATATATATATATATATATTACGCGTGTCCCTTACACTGTGCATTATGCGTGACATGTTCTGCTTAGGTCATACAAAAACCTGACTACTTTCTTAACCCATTCTTAACTAGGTCATACTTAAACTAGATTACTTTGACGACAGGTTCTGCTTAGGTGATACAAAAACACTACTACGACTGAACACATTCTGCACCAGGTTATACATAAACCTAAAGAATACTTTGATAACACATTCTGCACTAGCTCATACGAAACCTGAAAACTTTGATAACAAATTCTGCACTAGGTCATACGTAAACCTGAATACTTTGATAACACATTCTGCACTAGGTCATACGTAAACCTGAATGCTTTGATAACACATTCTGCACTAGGTCATACGTAAACCTGAATACTTTGATAAAACATTCTGCGCTAGGTCATACATAAACCTGAATACTTTGATAACACATTCTACACTAGGTCATACATAAACCTGAATACTTTGATAACACATTCTACACTAGGTCATACGTAAACCTGAATACTTTGATAACACATTCTGCACTAAGTCATACATAAACCTGAATAATATGATAACACATTCTGCACTAGGTCATGCGTAAACTTGAATACTTTGATAACACATTCCGCACTAGGTCATACGTAAACCTGAATACTTTCATGACACATTTTGTATTATTTCATACATAAACCTGAATACTTTGATGACACATTCTACACTAGGCCATGCATAAATCATGAAGTACAAATATACTTCCATTCATGACAGATTTTGTATTTGGTCATACGTAAACCTGAATACTTTGATGGCACATTCTGCACTCGGTCATACGTAAACCTGAATATTTTGATGAATCATTCTACACTAGGTCATACGTAAACCTGAATACTTTCAGGACATATTCTATACCAGGTCATACATAAGCCTGAATACTTTGATGACACATTCTACACTAAGCCTGAATATGTTGATGACACATTCTACACTAGGTCATACGTAAATCTGAATACTTTGATGACAAAATCTGCATTTGGTCATGCATAAACCTGAATACTTTGATGACACATTCTGCACTCGGTCATACGTAAACCTGAATATTTTGATGACACATTCTACACTAGGTCATACGTAACCCTGAATAATTTGTTGACACATTCTGCCCTAGGTCATACGTAAACCTGATTACTTTGATGATACATTCTACACTAGGTCATACATAAACCCGAACACTTTGATGACACATTCTACATTAGGTCATACGTAAATCTGAATACTTCGATGACACATTCTGCACTCGGGCATACATAAACCTGAATACTTTGATTTCACATTCTACACTACGTCATACGTAAACCTGAATATTTTTTATGTCCACATTCTGCACTAGGTCATACGTAAACCTGAATACTTTCATGTCCACATTCTGCACTAGATCATACATAAACCTGAATACTTTGATGACACATTCTACACTAGGTCATACGTAAACCTGAATACTTTGATGACACATTCTATACATGGCCATACATAAACCTGAATACTTTGATGACACATTCTACACTAAGTCATACATAAACCTGAATACGTTGATGCCACATTCTACACCAGGTCATACGTAAGCCTGAATACTTTGATGACACTTTCTGCACTCGATCATACATAAAGCTGAATACTTTGATGACACGTTCTGCACCAGGTCATACCTACACTAGTCGTACATAAACCTGAATACGTTGATGCCACATTCTACACCAGGTCATACGTAAGCCTGAATACTTTGATGACACATTCTACACTTGGTCATACATAAACCTGAATACTTTAATGGCATATTCTACACTACGCCATACGTAAACCTAAATACTTTGATGACACATTCTACACTAGGCCATGCATAAACCTGAATACTTTGATGGCATATTCCGCATTAGGCCATGAATAAACCATGAAGTACAAATATACTTGCATTTATAAAAGCGCAAACAACAAACTATAAAACGCAAAATAAGTTGCAACTCTTGACATGTGATTTTATGAATACTCTCGACAGATTTTTTTCTCGATTTATTCCTTCTCTCAGCAAAGTCATTGAAGACCAGGTATTGTAATGGCGACAAAAATGCTCTAATCAGACTTCTGGGATGTGCAGCTCGTTCTGGACTTTCATGATTAATATATAGCTAGAAACGCATTTTCTCAGACCGCTGCTCTCTTTGTATAATACGTTTTTATTCCCAATCTGCACGATATTAATTGGCTACCTTTTTGAATTGATTTAATGATTGATTCTTGCAATATTAATGTAGTGTCTTTTAGTAGAGTTCTTGTATCAATCTTGCTTCCCCACGTTACTCTTCCCACACGGTCTGCCTAGATTAAGAGAACTGTGGGAAACAATGATTTTACATTCTCTTGTACGAGTAAAGGCTCCAGATAAAGGAGGTTTCACAGGTTTTATTCTGTCATATGATCGCCCCGGTGTCCGTCTTTGTCATGCGTCCGACCGTAGATTCGTGTGCTTGCGATCACATCGGTTAAATTCCATAAGGTGAATTAAGACATTTTGTGTCAGTGGATAAAACTGGGTCCCGCTTCTCAAGCAATTCTGAATTTCAAGGACTGGGATTTGAAATTTACATTTTGCGTTAAAAGCTGATTTTCAGGTATGAAACCAATAAAACATACATGTATCAATTGAACAAACATAAAACTATTAATTTAATGTAACATTTAACATCACCTTTAATAAGGTCATATTTCAGACCAACGTCAAAGTAAGGTACTTTTTAACCCTGAAGTGAACTTGGTCCAGATAGTGAACTTGGGCGGCCCTAATTTCGATGATTCTCATCCATATCCCCCCCACACCCCACACACACACGTCACTGCAGTCTGTGGCATTAGGATTTTCTCCCACCTGCCGGACTGTACTGTTGTCCGTCTGTCCATCAGACTTAAAGGAATAAGAAGTTGTAATAAACTCTTTCCGTTTTCAAGTTGTTTCTGTCTTTGCAGGTTTGTCACTTACATACATTGTATGGCTTTTGATGGCCAAAACTAGTATTTTATAAATTTACACTTTTTTCAAATGTATTCATTTTCTAACTGTTGTTATACCGGTATGTAGTATTAGGGTTGTGAAGTTTGTGCATTGAACCTCTCTTACAGTTTTCAATAAATTATTTTAAACCTTTGTTTGCAGTTAACTGATATGTTGAGAATGCGAATTTAACATTTCGATGGTAAAATAATAATATGTGACAAAGTTACAAACGTTATAACTTACCGTATGGACCATAAATATACGAACACCTCATCTCTTTACATTAGCTCTCTTAACATGTCAATAAGTATCTCAACTCGCCGGCAAACAGTATTAAGAGTGTTAACTTGGATCCGACGTTGCGTCCGGCGTCTTATCTGGGTCTACACTGTTTGCTCCGGCCTATATGTCCGAAAACTTAGGTTAAATTTGGCGGTCTGATCCGGGAATTGTCAGAGTATATATTGCCCAGACAGTGGTAAAGGTTAACAAGGGATTTAAACACTTTGCATGCTGGGTAAAAAATTTCAGCAGACAACATTTTGAAATATTTGTCTTATTTTTCCTAGAAAATAGAATCTGACACGTCATGCAAATTGTCTCCTCTAGAAAATAGGATCTGGCACTTCATGCAAAATGTCTTCTTAGGAGACAATTTGCATGGAGTGTTAGGTTCTATTTTCTAGAAAAAATAAGAAAAGAGACAGTTTGCATGAAGAATCAAAAAACATCACCAATTTCTCGTCTGCTGACTCTGTCCATAGCGTGATAAGTGTTAACAAATATGCTTTTCATTGGCAATACATGGCAATGCAGTTGTACCCGTGCAGTGGCCAAGCGTCCCATAAAAGAAACATTGGCAAACAGTGTAGACCCAGGTGACCACTGTTTACATTAAGTTCAAACATTTCTACAAAACATGATAATAATAAAAACTAACCTGACACCCCTTATACAGGAAATGGACCTGTCCAAAGAGTTTAGGTAGAAGAGTCCATTCGGCATAAATGGGTTAAAGGGATGAGATATCTCGATAGTCCTTCTCTTTGTTACTGACGGACCTCCAGAGGAACTGAAGGAGGTCGTCTGACCAGGTCACCTGTCATACCACAGGCCTTGAACTTGACCTTCAGACGGCCCAACTTTTATCTTTGCATGGGTTCTGTGATTTATTCTCTTATCTTATGATTAATCCTAAGAACAAGATGAAAGAGATTTATTTAGTTTCGAGGGGCGATCAGTTGAATCATGAATAAAATGTTTGAGCGAGTTGCAATGTTCCTGAACAGACCAGAAAATGCGAATAACCCTTGGAATACAGTAAAACCTGTATAAGACAGCCACCTTTGAAATTTACCTTAGTGGTTGATGTGGAAAGGCGGTTGTTTTATAAAGGTACATGTCATGTTATTTTGCTAGCAAAATTACATGACATGTACCTTTATAAGACAGACAACTTTTCCCACATCAACCACTATTTAAAGTCAGTCTCGGTGGCTCTCTTACATAGGTTTTACTGTACTTTTCCTTATCCGGCAAAACTGGGGGACAAATCAATCAGCCTTATGATAGAGGTAGGTCTTCCTGTGTGGACGTCTCTTCACAGATATCTATGGTATACCAAAGGTGCCCTCACATTCAAGGAACCCAGTAATCAGTCAACCTTTGGTTATATACAAAGTCCTGTTGAAAATTATCAAAGAATAACATCTTACATAACAGCATTACAGGTAATTAATGTTAAAACTAAAAGAAAAAAGCTCCCATGTCTTGAATAGTTGGGACGACACATGAATAGTTTTTTTTTTCTTTACCAGCAACTTAGAAATATCAAATATAGAGTACTCTTTGCATGCGTTGGGAAGTCAGTCAGTTGTCATGGTCATTTATAATATTAACCCTTGTCCTGCTGATTAAATTAAGATGTCACGCCCACTTCTAATTTTCAGCCCATCAGATTACTTGATCCGGATTGTTGCTTTAGATTCACATCCTTAATGGCGAACAGTGCAGATCCAGATCAGTTGGCTTCTTCAGAAGCCAACTGATCTGGATCTGCACTGTTTGCAAAGGCAGGGTATATCCAGATTCAGCAGGACAAGGGTTAATTAACCAAAGTCTGTTCTCCCGTCCGGCTGAGCAAGATTCTATTTATGCTAGTCGCTTTATACAATCTGTCTGTGAAATGAATAGTGGCGATTTTTCCAGCATGAAAATTCCTAACTAGTTACACTGTTTTCAGAGAAAGCAAATGCTCTCTCCCCCCCCCCCCCCCCTCAACCCCCACTCCGTGAATTTTCAGTTTTTCTACTGCTGTGATCTTGAAAATTAGGCCAAGGTCACCAAAATCTAATCTATTCTTTGTTATGTCCCAATTATATATTTGTCGCAGGTCGACCGTGTGGCTCGGTAGCTCAGTTGGCTAGAGTGCTCGCACGATGTGCAAGAGGTCCTGGGTATGAGTCCCGGTCGGGCCATGTGCTTTTCCCCCCTCCTTGTTCGTCATTTGGTGGCTCAGTGTGGGTCCGTGCTCGGGCTGCGAGCAGCAAAGGGACTGTCTCGTCGGTACCGTCACTGTTCCGAGCAGATTCGGAGACGAATCTATTTAAGCAGGGGGAAAATTCTCGCAGGTCGACCGTGTGGCTCGGTAGCTCAGTTGGCTAGAGTGCTTGCACGGTGTGCGAGAGATCCTGGATTCGAGTCCCGGTCGGGCCATGTGCTTTTTCATCCCCTGTGACCAATTGGTGACATATTAAAATTTGGTAAGATTCCAACAACTGGTTCACATTATGCAGAGGTAATAAAGTGTCACGCCAACGCCAGTGGAGTCCGCACCAAAAGTAATATGCCCCCTCCCCCCACCCCGCCCCCCCTTCGTCCCCCTCACAAACATATAGTGTTTTGATGTAGAAAGTTTTTGAAAGGTACTTGCACATTTCTTGTAGCTTGATATTAGCGATGTCCCAACTTCGGTAAGAAGAAATTATTAAGAAGTGCAGGAGTTAGTTAGTGAGTGAATAAGTCTCTCTCTCTCTCTCTCTCTCTCTCTCTCTCTCTCTCTCTCTCTCTTTTATTTATATTGGTGAAAATCCCAAGATCAGTTTCACCATTTCATGTCTTCTTTCTACACAGTCCATTTAATCATTACGAAAACATGCCTATTCAAATATATAGAAAATTTCGCCACCAAAAACTGAAAATTTTCAGATAAAAAATTCTGATACTTTTCATATTTCTGCTCAAAACATAGACTGTGGGTACTCGTTAGAACCGCCTCGGCGAGGCGGTTCTAACGAGTACCCACAATCTATGTTTTTGAGCAGAAATAAGAAAAATAATGCATACCCCTGTAAACCCCAGTTTTACTATATAAAAGTGGGGTTTAATGGGGTCAAAATTATATAGGCATGTTTTCGTGATGACTATTTAACGTAAACTATCTGACCTTGATTGCTTTCTATATGTGTATTCTAATTTAGGAAGGATACTTTACTTCACCTGCAACTCTATCTTTATGAATATATGTCTAAACGGGCGAATCCCTGACAGAGAGTGTCTCATATCTCACATCTTAAACTTTAACAACTTTCTAAATGAGTGAGTAGTCATTGAAAACGATTCATCCGGTTAGTTAGACGAACGGTTACAAGATCTGCTCCGTGCTATGATATAGACACGCTGGATAGTGACATGAGAAAACGTCTATTATCACATGCTCGAACAGCCACACCACAGGCCAGCATCCGCCTAACCAAGACAAAGTAACCGTTCAGGTCCCTGCATCAATAGTGTATGCGACTAGCGAGGACCGTTCAAAAAGTAATCAGTTCTGCACGGATGTGCCGGCTGCTCTGGAGTGTCCCTCTTCCTATATTTCATTAGCTAACACTTTCTAGCTACGCGACCTATATAGTTAGTTGTATTTTGAATATGTTTATTGTAATGTTTGCACCATATGGTGAGACAAGCCTGTCATATTACACCAGGTTTAGTACATATTTTTTTTTAGAAAGACAAAATTTGAGCTTTACAAAATATCAGCGTATTGTATAGCAACTTTAACGCTAGTGTTGGGAATGGGCCAGAATTTCTTAGTCGATTACAATGTATCGGTTTTGAAAACCGACCGATCATTTTCTAAAAATTTCGACCTGTAGAAAATTTGATTATTAATTGTTATTTTGAGCCATCTTCCAGGTACTTCTACATAGCTACAGATCGATAAGAGGGGTGTCCGGAATTGCTTTGTCATTTCTCCATGAAAGACCTTTTTTGTCATTTCTCAGTGAAAGATTTTTTGTCATTTCTCCATGAAAACATGCCGTTGTACTCATTAGAAGCGCCTCGCCCAGGCGCGTCTAATGAGTACCCACAGCATATTTTTTCATGGAAAAAATAACATGGAAAAATAACAAAAATATCCCCAATGGGCACACAACGTTAAAATGACGTCGTATCAACGTCGATGCGACGTGATCACGTCGCATCGACGTTGATACGACGTCATTTTGATGTTGTTTGCCTGCTGGGATGAGTACTTAAAAAGTGTCTTATTTCGCCTTTATTGACCACAATTCTAAAATGACTCACACAGTTCATTATTTTACAACTTGCCTATTAAAACAAAAAGTGAGAAAAATATGTTTCAAAAACTAGAAATTTTTGATTGGTCGACTTTAAAAAAATCTTTACGATCATCAGTCACAAGAGGCAAAAGTGACTGATAATCGATTGTAATCAATCATCAGTGACAACACTATTTAACGCATCCGAATTTTATAAATACAGAACTCGAAATTTGTACAGCTTTGGCCCGTCGTCCGTTGAGAGCCATATTCTTCTTGCCGTCTTTATTTAAAGGAACTAGTGCACTTTGAAGGGGAGGCAACTCTGTCAAAATTATTTGCCGCTTTTCTGAAAAAATAAAAGTGTACTTTAACCTTTACCACCTATATGCTAAGTTAGCAGACTTCGAAGGGGAGGCAACTATGTCAAAATAATTTGCCTCTTTTCTGAAAAAAGAGGTGTACGTTAACCTTTACCACCTCTGGGCTAAGTCAGCAGACGACATATTGATTTTTTCTTACTATTCCCAGAAAACAGGATTTGAAATTACATGCAAATTGGATCAATTTTTAAAATGCCGTCCGCTGAAAATTTTAACCAGAGTGCTAAGCGTTAAAATAAAAAAAATTGATACAAAGGAGCAAAGTGATGAGGAAACAAACAGGAAGTCAAAACGTTCATTTTTTTTGTAAAGATGGCGGAGAATCTATGGAAAATGAATGCATTATGCCGACATAAGGATGCGAAGACAGGAAAATACATACATAAAACCTCCCTTCAACGTTCTTTCTCTATTTCCAGCCAACAGGCTAAAGGAATTTGATAATAACTCGTGTTAGTCCGTCCTTATGTCAGCATAATATATTTACCGTATGTATTCGGACAGACAGGCCTGAGCAAAAAGTGTAGATCCAGATGAGACGCCGTGGAATGCGGCATCTCATCAGGGTCTACACTGTTTGGCTGCATACTTTTCAGAGGAAATGGCAGCGCAACTATATGAAAAATTCAGCAGACGACAAATTGACTATAGATAATTATCTTGCTTATTTTTCAAAAGAGATAGGTTTTGGCATTACATGCAAAGTTTGCAGTAAAGGTCATATGGTATTTTCTGGGAAAAGTAAAGGTTGTTTTTACAAAATATCATCTGCTGAATATTTACTAAGCGGAAGTAAAGTCACTAGTGTGGGAGTATGATGTATGATGTTTATTCATGTTGGTCCCTGTGAGACGGGTTAGATAATATCCGAAACGAAGCAACAGTCATATATACGGAGGTAGCTCATGTAGAGAGGTTATTGCATACAACAGCTTATGAGATATTGGAAAAAAGTAGCACTTACTATTTCTTAAAATGTTGTTTTATGTTATATTTTACTTTCTACACAAGTCACCCCCATAACAACCATTTTAACTCATCTCAAAGGTGGCTATTGTACACAGGTTGCATATATATCGCTATGCTAACAACAGAGCAAATATACAGTAGAACTGCGCTATAAAGACCACCTTTGGTACTGCCTAAAGTGGTCTTATTAGTGAGGTGGTCTTAATATTGAATGTAAATAGCTCCAGGGTGCTTTTTCAACCAGAAAACGCTTCTAATGAGTACCCACAACATATTTTTTTTGTGGAGAAATAAGAAAAATATTATCCTTTTTATCTAAAGCTATTTATTACAAAGAAAAACTTTTTGGGTGGCAAAAACTGTTCTTAATAGCGGAGTGGTCTTATTTTCGAGTGGTCTTAATAGCGGAATCTTACTGTATATTACCTTTTTGATAATATTTTTCTTCCAGTGAGAAGATCAGTAGATACTTAGGGAAGCCAAGAGCTGAATTTGTCGACGTAATACGTAATGGGGTGAGGAGCGAAACCGTAACTACAGGACAGCCGATCCCTACGAATGCCAGGCTTTGATAAGGTAAACATTACTTTTACAAAAGACAAATACTTGAGAAAGTGGTCTTCGTGGCATAGACCAGCCAGTTCCGTCACAATGTTTAAGGAGACTGGACACACTGGTGGATTTTCATCTTTTCCGAGACAATATTTATGACTTCCACGGCCCAGTTGTTCAAAACTGAACTAACTGAAAGCTTTTAGCTAACGACGTTAAATTTCTATCTTGAAATATGGTGAATATATTGATATTTTTTGCTGAAAAATGTGAGCATTGCAAAAGCTACTCACATTTTTTTCAGCAAAAAGTATCAATATATATGTATGCAATGCAAAAGTTGTTCACATTTTTTTTCAGCAAAAAATATCAATGTATTTGAAAATACCTTAGTTACAACAGTTACGGTTTGTCATTAACGAACTCGTTAAGCTTATGATGCTTTTAACAACTGGGCCCTGTTTGCTTTCTTGCACAAAAAGGATTCAAATCTGAAAGGGAAGAGTTAAGCGTAGACTACTTTCCTGAAGGGACAGAACAATTTTAAGAGTTACCGCCCATGAAAGTGTATCAGATCATTCTAGATCAGAACATTTCTGCACAAATTCATAGAATATTGTTAACCCGCAATATGCCAGTCACAGCAGCAACAGAAAGCATTCTAAAACGAGCCACCGCACGACACAACCTACAATAAGACCTGTGTGAATTGCAAAGACTCAGATCAGCCTGTGCATCCGACCATTATGGCAAGGGTTCTATTTGGATAGACTGGAGGCTGTAGAAGGCATATGCGATCAGCGAAGACTCTGATCAGACTGCGCGGAAGCGCAGGCTGATCAGAGTCTTCGCTTGTCGCACAAGTCTTATAGTAGGTTTTGTCCTGCGCTTACACAAATACTTTTATATTTTCGAGAAAACGAAATTCAACATTTGTGTTAGACAGACAATTCATTTGAAATCTATTATTTCTTCAGAAAACAACAACAACAACAACAAACAAACAAAAAAACAAAAACAAAAAACAACACCAACAAAAAAAAAACAACAAAAACAAAAAGAAAACAAACAACAACAACAAAAAAAAACACAACAAAACAAAACAAAACAAAACAAAAAAAAAAAAAAAAAAAAAAAGCACAAAAAACAACAACAACAAAACAACAACAACAACAACAACAACAAAAAAGCAACAACAAAAAAAAGAAAAAAAAAAAAGAAAAGAAGAACAACAAAACACAATAACAAACAAACAAACACAAACAAAACTAGAATGTGGCTTGCATCAATGTTGAATAACGCTCTAAGGGTCCCGACTAGTAACTTCGGAGGCAGATCTAGAGATTGGCTGTTTACTTGCTGAGATCAATATGTATACATATGAAGGGACCCGCATATTTTCCGTAGGAAACGTCATCAGCTCTAGGTGATATTTAATGTGCGAAAATTTCCTTGTGGAATGTGGACAGCGAATAACTAGACCAGCAGTAACAAACACGTGTTACAAGTTGGTAGATAAGTCCTTATTGTGTATGCCGGTGGCGCAAGTACTGATACGTCTGCGGTGCCTGATCAATGTTTTCGTTGCAAGCATACAGATACTTTGGATACCGTAAAATATAATAACGAGTATAACAGACTGCGTGAACGAGGCGATTCTAATGAGTACACTCAACGTACCATTATTTTATAGAAGATCGAAAAGACATCCAAGTATTATTCGCGTTTGTCTCCTAACCTGGCGCTACGATTAACCCTCAGTGGTTCGAACTACCCATATCTAGAATAAATTTTCATGGTCCGTAAGATGTTCGAGCCATTGAGATTCGACAGTATATTGATTGAGGGAACTTGATTATTAATGAGCGATAAATTATGACTGATAGTGGAGCCAGTCTAGGTGGTCCTGATTGGGAACCATCAAATAACCTGCTGTCTCTTATCATCTCTATAATTAGAGAGAAAAACACGTGTTTAAACACTTAATATATGTAGTACAAACTAGCTTTGGGCAAAACCATGCGTGAGACACTTAGCCAATAAAGCCTGATGTTAAAATAAATAATCATAATGACCCCGTTCAAAAACCGGTAATCACGAATACTGATGATACTCGGTCATGTATGGAAGCCGATGGGGGACATTTTGACTTGTGACTAAAGACTTATGAATTATGAATTATGAGTTTTGAGTTATGACCTGTGACTTTTAAATTAAGACTTATGACTTTTGAGTTATGACTTGTATAAATTTGATGATAAGAAAAAGTGCTTAAGTGTCATCACTTCCTTTATAATATTCAGCAAACGACAGAATGATATTTATCGTGTCATACCTAGGAAATAGGTTTTGACATTTCATGCAAATTGCATGTAAACCCAAAGCCTATTTTCCAGGTAGAATAAGAACAACATTTTAAAATGTCACCTGCTGAAAATTTACCAGTGTGCTAATTTTTTAAAGAGTTTCAGAAAATAAATATTTTTACAAATGCATCGTGTTGTTTTTCTTAGCAGCTTTTTCCAAAAAAGTACAAAAATAAAAATAATAATAATAATAAAAAAATAAAATAAAAATAAAGTGTGGTCTAGAGGCTTATGTCTTTTGAGTCTTGAGTTATGACTTGTTACTTTTGAGTTATGACTTGTGACTTTTGATTTATGCCTTACAAGTACCTTCGGTGTAATACTTTTACCAATGTCAGCCATCTTCTACATGCGTTCTCCAAATGCGCACTAATATTACACAGAAGCTACAAGCCATAACTCAAAAGTCACAAGTCATAACTTAAAAGTCACAAGTCATAACTCAAAAGTCACAAGTCATAACTTAAAAGTCACAAGTCATAACTCAAAAGTCACAAGTCATAACTTAAAAGTCACAAGTCATAACTCAAAAGTCACAAGTCATAACTCAAAACTTATAAATCATAAGACTTTAGACCACACTTTAAAATATTTTTATTTTAATTTTTTCATTTATTTTTTTTTTTTACGGAGAAAATCTGCCTTGCAAAAATGTCAAGTCTTGTTTACTCTGGAAATAATAAAATCAATTTTAGAATGTCGTCTGCAACAAATGTGCTTAGCTCTCTAAGGTTTGGTTATAGCCCTAATGAAAGACAAGAAAAATAAAACAATAAAACAACACGATGCATTTGTAAAAATATTTACTTTATCAAACTCTTAAACAAATAGCATGCTGGGTAAATTTTCAGCAGTTGACATTTTGAAATATTGTTCTTATTCTTCCTGGAAAACAGGTTTGGGATTTCATGCAATTTGCATGAAATGCCAAAACCTATTCCTTGGAAATAAAAGGACAAATATCAATCTGTCGTCTGCTGAATATGTAAAGGAAGTAGTGTCACTTAAGCACTGTTTTTCTTCTCATCAAGATTATACAAGTCATAACGCAAAAGTCACAAGTCATAACTCAAAACTCAAAAGTCATAAGTCTTTATTCACAAGTCAAAATGTCCCCCATCGGCTTCCATAGTCATGTGATGTCGGGACTTGTGGCGCCGCCATTTAGTTCGACAGACTTGCATTTTTTATAAGTATTTGTTCTTGTAAACTGGGTTCGTAGACCCTCAGTCTCTGCTAATAGTTTGTGGCTAAAATCTATCATTTGAGCCAGCGCACGAGAAAACCTACATGTAGAATAAGACTTATGCGACCAGCGAAGCCTGTGCATCCGAGCAGTCCGATCAGAGTCTTCGCTGATCGCATGATTCTTCTCTAGCGTCCGGACTATCCAAAGAGAGATAAGCGAAAACCCTTCTTACCATACCACTACGAAAACGCCTATTCAAATATATTGACCATGTCACTACCAAAAACTGAACGTTTTCCGATAAAAAAAATCTGATATTTTTCATATTTCTGCTCAAAACATAGATTGTGGGTACTCGTTAGAACCGCCTCGTCGAGGCGGTTCTAACGGATACCCACAATCTATGTTTTTTTAGCAGAAATAAGAAAAATAATGTATACCCCTTTAAACCCCAATTTTACTATATAAAAGTGGGGTTTAAGGGGGTCAAAATTATATAGGTATGTTTTCGTGATGCTGGGTGGATGTACAGGCTGATCTGAGTCTTTGCTGGTCACACAAGTCTTATTGTAGGTTTTGTTATGCGCATGCTCATTTCAAATAAACGTTGAAATTAAGGTGAATGGATACATGTAGGTGAGAGATCGCCCTGAACGGAACATATCCGCCTTCCTTCACAAAACGGTTTTATTCAAGCAAGGGGGAGCAACTTTCCCTTTTTATGCCCATTGTTATTTGTCATTACGAAAACAAGCCTATTCAAATATATTGAAAATTTCACCACCAAAAACTGAAAGTTTTCAGATAAAAATTCTGATATTTTTCATATTTCTGCTCAAAACATAGATTGTTGGTACTCGTTAGAACCGCCTCGCCGAGGCGGTTCTAACGAGTACCCACAATCTATGTTTTTGAGCCGAAATAAGAAAAATAATGTATACCCCTGTAAACCCCCTTTTTACTATATAAAAGTGGGGTTTAAGGGGGTCAAAATTATATAGGTATGTTTTCGTGATGTATGTATTCATTGCATAAAACATACAATTTTAAAACGGAAATATTAAAATGAATATTCCTTTGATGATTTTCTGAAGATAAAATCGTTACAATACACTAAGCGCCAGTTTTACCCAGATGAACGTATTCTCGCATTATTCAAACAAAATCAAGTCAAGACGAGAGTACGTTCCTGTTTTTGGTCTGATATGTGTGAAGTTTGAATATCTAAAACCTATCAATGTGTAGTTTACAACTCATGACTCGATATATGTGTCAGCCGAGCCATTCTTTGACTTTGCTGTCCAAACGGTCGCTGATATAATCATTTATATAATTAACTTCAGTCCGCCTCCCACCGCTTTTTGTAATAGCCATATTTGTCATTTTTCTCTTCGTGTTTCCAGTCTAGTTTCTTACAAGAATATTCCATTACATGTACATTATTGGAAATCCTGCTATTTCTTAACATGTCAGTAACTTCTTTATACTTTGTGCTATTAAGGATATGACATCAAGGTCTATTAAGTTTGCATGTAACAGGGGCGCGCAAAGTGAAAACAGCCTTACGTATTTACCCTAAGTATTCGGACACTTCAACTCCTTACCATACTTGTTTTAAAATTTGAACACGTACTATTTACTATCCGATGTTGTGTCTAAAAATTGCTGGATGAGTGGCAAACAGTGCAGACTCTGATGAGACGCCGCGTTCTGCGACGTCTGATCTAGGTCTACACTGTTTGCTCATGCCTCTTAATCCGAATACATACGATAAATCGGTACCCTCAATATTGGGATGTATAATTTCCTAAAAATATGTTTCTTGTTCATTTTACTGCTGGTTAATGTGTGAAACCCGTGCTGGATGAGTCATAAACAGTGTAGACCCAGCTCAGACACCCCTTCAGATCTGTATGTACTAATAATGAGGAAAACACGGTATCTATGAATATGTTATCATGTGAATACACGCAGTCTGAGCCCTGTGTCAGTGCAATACACTTTCAGGGGAGGCAACTCTGTCAAAACATTTGACTCGCCTCTGAAAATGGGTCTACTTTGAAGGGATAGAATTTTCTCCACTGGGAGCAAATTTCTTCCTTTTAAACAAGACTTCTCATTAAGGCCTTTGTAAGCAGGAGAGCAAACTAAAATTTACAAAAGCTGTCTCCCTTGTGACAAAAGGTGGAATCAAAGTACTGACAGCACTGGTGAGTCGATTGTCACTGGTGGGTCTGTTGAGTGTGGACTGAAAAAAATGGCCCTGAACGGGGAGGTAAGACTGTTTCATTCAACCCTTAACTTCCTGTAATTTAATAATACAGTGCAGACCCTGATCAGACGCTGCGTTCTGCAGCGTCCGAACTGGGTCTGCATTGTTTGCCAGTGCCCCAAATGTCCCAGTCCAGGTTTTACAGATAAGCCTCTATCAACAGCACTCTGCCATCACAGGGACAAGAATAGCGTGCGGTTTGATTTCATTGGTTTAGGATAATCACGTGGACAACTACCTTAAGGAAATTTTGGTGTTTGCATACCAATCGACCCAAAAACCTACCACATGTATCCAGTCCCCGTTAGTACGAAGAGTGCACTGCTGAAAACATACAGGCTGATTGGGACTATACAGTTCGTCACTGCATTCTGTCTGTTTGTATTATATCCTCATGAGCTTTAACGCCTATTGGAATTTTGAAATGAATATATTTTCTTCTGTTCTATTCTATTCTAACATGGTCTATGTTGGGTGATTATAGAGGAGGCTCATTATTCTCCGGCGCGCCTCAATTTACCACAAAACGACAAAGTTAATGTTTTGTATAATAACCTATTACTGTCACCCTTGATTGATTAACTTATGATGTCTTTATTAACACAGAATAAATATCTCAACGGTAACATAATATATTCTTATTGATCTCAATTATCAACTCAAATTATCCTACCCGGAAAATATGAATTGGGTATTATTAGCCGTCATTTGTTAAAGGTTATAGTAAAATCTATAAAGATATATCAAAATAAAATTTCAAACAGTAGGAGAAAGATGTAACACTTAAAAAGTAAATGCTTCAGTTTCGGTGGTTTAACCTTTGCTACTCTCAAGGCGAAATGAGCTGACGAATCATTATTTTGTGTGTACACTATTTGCCCTAGATATTTGGACACCGCAACTCCTTACTACACTTGTTCTAAAATTTGAATAAGTACAATTTACTAGCGATTTTGTGTAATTTTTTGTGTAAAAATAGCTGGATGAGTGGCAAACAGTGTAGACCCTGATGAGACGCCACGTTTTGCGGCGTCTCATCTGGGTCTGCACTGTTTGCTCAGTCCTGTCTGTCCGAATACATACGGTAGATACGCTAACATCGTTTTTATCAGCAAGAAAGTGATGCCAAACGGGCAAGTGGATATTCTCGGGCAGTCAGAAGTTTATGATGGACTTACATGAGAAAAGGGCACTTAAAGCGGGCAGTGACATTTTCACAAGCCTCCGCGTTCGCACTGGCTCTTCCCAGCTGGCATTCTACTTAAATCTGTATCGGACCGTTGTCGGCCCGCCAGGAATCCTGACGGGCCGACAACGGTCCGATATAGATTTACCTAGAATGCAAGCTGGGTTCATTTATAGGTTATAAAACAGGCCCACGTTAGACTGCGAAGGTTGCGCGGGCTGATCTTGAACGTTTGATGTTTGTGTATGGCATAAGGATCCTTTTTTCACCTTACCCATCATATAGCATGGGGCTCGTGTCACTTAAGGGGTATATAGTTCGTCTGTCATTACTGACAATGACCAATCTTAATCACAGCGAGAAATGCTACTGTTTGTGCGTTCTAAGATGGCTGATTAGACCAATTTTAGCTCTAAACTGTCTGTTGCAGATGGAACAACAGAGGTCAAAGCAAGACAGCTCTGTTGGTGATGCCTTTGATCTGGCTTTGCGCTGTGCACGTTTCTGCTCGTCTTCGTTGATTCTTTTTGCCTCATATTCACTGGCACCTCTTCTGATGAGGCCACTTTGCTCGGTATTGTACAATTTGTTCCCATGACTCTGTTTGTATGTTGAAGCCCTTGAGGGAGGCTTTGAGGGTGTCTTTGTATCGCTTCTTCTGACCACCATGGGAGCGTTTGCCCATTTCTAGTTCTCCATATAGGATTTTCTTTTGCAAACGTTCCTCAGGCATCCTGGTAACATGGCCTGTCCATCTTAACTTAAGGGGAACGAATAAGTCAAGACTGTTTTGTCACATGATAAAATGCTATACTCTAAAAGGAATAAATTTGATCCCCTTGGGAGCAGATTTTTCCTTTAAGAGTAGACCCATTTTCCGAAGGGTTTTAGTAAGTAGAAAATCAACCAGGAAGCCAGAAAGTTGTCTCCTTTGTAAAACATGGCGGAAAATCTAGCTAGTGAGTAAAACTGACATTGTTTTCTATCGGGATATTTAGATCTAAACTTTTAAGAACTGTTGTTCCAAAACATCTTGCTTTTAAATCCGCTATGTTAAAACATGTCATCTTTTCGATGATTGAGCACTGGGATTATGTGACTTGAAGAAAATTACGTCGAACACATTGAAATTTGGCGTTCTGCCAGACGTTTTAGATAAAGGACATTTATCTTTTTCCTACATGTATCAGTCTATTGCCTGTACGCTGAAAACTGTTCTGTATGAATATTCATTTTACAATGCAGCAGTACGAAACTAGATGCAAATAAAATATGTTAGTAGCTTGCCTGAAACAAAGGCTCAGGTCAGCTATTATGAGTTTTTATCGTTCGTTGCCTGTCCTTCCATCCGTTGTCCATCCGTCTTCCATCCATATATTTGAACGACATTTCCTGTGAGACACCTGGGCCAATTTTACCAAATTATAGGAGGATCATTTGTTGAAGAGGAATTGCGTTTGTTCAAATGGCCATAGTGCATTGACTATGATGGACGTCAAGTCGACATTTGGTAAAAGCATTTAAAATCTTCTCCAGAGTCAAGAACGTTTTTGGACAGAGCATCAGAGATGGAAGAGGAAACAAGATACCATGTAGAAGCAACCAGATATTTTCTTATACCAACAACTTATTAACTATTAAGTTGGATGTTGTTCAGCAGACAACGGCTTAGTGTCTTTAGACCTCGCCTCCTTCCCCCCCCCCCCCCCCTTCACACACACACATACACACACACACACATACTTTACAGCGAAACCTGTGTAAGAGAGCCACTTTTGAGACAAACTTTAGTGGTTCATGTGAAAGAAGCGTCTGTTTTATTAAGGTACATGTCATGTAATTTTGCTAGTAAAATTACATGACATGTACCTTTATAAGACAGCCACCTTTCCACATCAACCACTAAAGTCAATCTCAAAGGTGACATTCTTACACAGGTTTCACTGTATGTTCATTCTGGGTCTCTGTATGTGCCTTCTTTCATAGAATCAATGCTAGGACAAGTGATTGTCTTCAAGCTATAGCAGTTCCCTCCATTTACCAGCCGGTTTGATTAGTATGTTTAATACATAGGCACAATTGATCCTAAACATCTTTTGACCATCTAGACTGGCTCCAGTCTCGAATGACTAAATATTTTTCTCTTATATCCTTTTTTATTAATCCACTAAAATAAATCCAAAGTAATATCAGTACTATTAAGGCTGGTCACTAGTGACCAGCCTTTATAGTCATGATATTTTTTTGGGTTTTATTTTAGTGGATTATCAAACGGTATTATGAGAAAAATATTTAGTCACTGGACACTCGAGCCAGTCTAATGCCCACCATATACATCATATCTTTTCAGGTTGCAGCTATGGCCAGGAAACATATTCTTATTGTCCTAGTTTTGTTTCTGTGTCGGTGTCAAGGTGACGGCTCATTTTCTCACCTCGTTCTCTTAGACGGTCTTCCAAGTGTGTTTGACACCAACTCAACTCCAGAGATTGTGATTAGAACCAATTATAGCGTAAGTACTTGTAGTTTAGAGGACTTGAATTAGTTAGGCTTCTTGTTCTAAGATAACTTCTGGGCCCACTTTCACAATCAGTCCTTAGTTATATCTTACCTTAACTTAAAGTCTGAAATTTCGACATATGAAATGAGGCGGCTAAAGTCAACTAAAATGAATAGGTTTGTGTTAGTCCAGTAGACGGTACCGAACTTAATTTATTTGTTTCATCGTTGAAAATCAGATTTTATTTGAAAATGCAACATTTGCTTTGCAAATCTCATTCCTAAAACATACGTTTGCACTTAATTTAAGGAATAATTGTGAAACTGGGCCCTTGGCCATACGTATGAGATGAAAATAAAAGTGATGGTATTCACAATAAAGACAGATGTTTAGCTGGTACATGTACGGTATTGGGACAGACCGGCTTGAAGAAGTAATAAAATGGACTTTTTCAAATGTTAGAATAAGTAGTGTAAGGAGTGGAGAGGTCTCAATATTTAGGGAAAATACTGTTTTTGTAGTAATACAATGTGCAGAAGTCAATTAGTCCCGTATATAATTTCATTAATATTCATACACATATATATATAGATATTCATAAACACATGTATTGTAATATAATAGTCTATACTGGTTGTCAGATAAGATTAAAGCAGGGGTTCTGTACTTAATTTCCTTACACAAATATGTAATAAAATATCCACCAGGGAAATGAAAGGAATATCGAGGACAATACTGGTCAAAATTTATTGTAGCTGAAAAGACAGATTTACGAAACAAATTTAGACTCGCTCGTTTTGCATGTCAGATGGCTATGTGAAAGCCAGTTATTATGATTGGTATCTTTTCTTAAAATGTAACAAAATTGTATCGTAGTAAGTGACAATTATCACATAGTGGCCTAAATTCCCAACATTTAGCATGAAATGTCTTGCGATGTAGATAATCTACATGCATGCAAATGTGATAAATCAGTTATACCATGGTTGTGCGCATGTACGTGCGATAATGCACTCGCTCACGCTCGTGCATTATCGCATCGTACATGCGCACGAACCATGGTATAACTAAGACGTATACCAAAAACCTCGACAATAACCATGGTTTATCTATAACTGATTTTATTGAAACAAAGACATGCTCTCACTAACAGATATACATTATCTGAACTCACCTATATGAAATGACCCACCTCATGGCAAAACCAACCAAATGGCATGTACGCCCAGTCTGATCAGAGTCTTCGCTATGCACTCAATGGATAGCTAAAGACCCAAGCTTTCTTCATGCGGACAGCGAAGACTCTGACCGGACTGGGCGGATGCCAAAGCTGATCTGAGTATTCGCTGGGCGCGCATGCCATTTTCTTAGTTTTGTCATAAGGTGGCTAAAAGGTAAACTTCCAAGCCTTTGCTCTAGATCTGTTTATGTTATTATTTTTGATAATTTTCTCCACTCTTCACAAAACAAAAAAAATGCTGTGCGCACTCATTAGAAGCGCCTCCGCACAACATTTTTTTTTCTTGTGAAGCTGTCAGAACAATATTTATCGTCTGTAGCTATATAAGCCTTGGAATTTTCCAACTAATATGGAAAATGATGAAGATTTTGGATATTATTCAGAGAAATTGTTAAGGAGGAGTATTTGGTGATAACAGGGAATAATTTTTCAAGTTCTCCATAAAAATATATGTAGTGGGTACTCATTAGAAGCGCCTCGATGAGGCGCTTCTAATGAATACCCACTACATATGTTTTGATGCAGGAATAAAAAAAAAAATATCCCAGAATTATCATCAAATACTCCTCCGTAATAATTCCTCTGATTAAGCATAACAAGACAGATTTGTACAACTAAAAAGGTTGCATGTAGTAAAACAAAGCCAATGAAAATAACAAATTAAAAAAAAATGGTTTAAATACTGCAGAATTCTGAAAATTTCCCCCCGTATTGTAGGCCCCAACAAACCTTATGTTTTCACAATACAGACAATCCTTTTTATACCGACACTCGATGCAATGACAAAATTCGTTATAATAATAATTTGATTCAGTGTCATGAAACCTTCGCTTAAGAGGTAACGTAACAATTACAGTGAAACCTGTGTAAGAGAGCCACCTTTGAGACTAACTTTAAAACGTGGTTGAAGTGAAAGAAGCGTCTGTCTTATAAAGGTACATGTCATGTAATTTTGCTAGCAAACATGACATGTACCTTTATAAGACAACTACCTTTCCACATCAATCACTAAAGTCAGTCTCAAAGGTGGCTTTCTTACACAGGTTTCACTGTAGTCAAAATATGCAAGAATATTGTATTTAATACTTTAAAGAAATAGATGTTTTGGATATTTGTTAGAATCGCCTCACTGAGGCGATTCTAACAAATATCTAAAACATATAATCTATCAGAAAGTAAGAACAAAACAAGACCTTCTTACATATTAATCTGTGCTCATTAAGTATTCTTTACAACAGCAAATTCATTTAATGGCAACGTCTTTGGGAACAAATGCTATCGTTGTAATGAGGGTTCACTGTGTAATGTGGGGGAACATGGGATACACATTGAATAGACTTGTTAGTGATTACTGAAATATTGTGACTACCGATTACATCGCACATGGTGCAAATACTTGACATCATAAAATGCGTGCATTATTTTGAAAGCCGGTTAATTCGCCACTACGACAACTGTATATATCTTCACAAGAAGGTCGGCCAGAGGAAAAAAGAACATTCCGACACGAGCTATTGTTGTATGTAACAACATTTCACCTATCACCAGCTGTTTAACATTGTTTATTGCACAGAAGGCTCAACTTTTATCATCAAAGTTTGACTAGGAAATCTTTTATAAACAATAATGCAAAAAATCTGAACAAATAGCGGCCAATATTGACTCAAAATAAAATCTTCACAAAAGTTTGAATAGTGATAAAGGTTCTCTCTAGCAGGTCAAGTGTTCTAAGTAAATACCAAAAGATCATGATGGGTCCAATAAAACGATCAAATACACCCAGACCGAGACACAGACCCTTCTTTTGATTCTCGTGAGTCACTACATTTACATTACGAAAATACACCTATTCAGATAAACTGAAAATGTTACCACCAAAAACTGAAAGTCTTGATATTTTTCATATTTCTGCTCAAAACATAGATTGTGGGTACTCGTTAGAACTCGCCGAGGCGGTTCTAACGAGTACCCACATTCTATATTTTTGAGCAGAAATAAGAAAATAATGTATACCCCTGTAAACCCAGTTTAACTATATAAAAGTGAGGTTTAAGGTGGTTAACATTATATAAGCATGTTTTCGTGATGAGCTACATCCGGCTGTAAAGACTATTATGTTCGTCTTTACTATATTCTGTTGATAGAGGCATTTGAGTCTCGGGCAAGATTCGTAGTAATTGGACTATACTTGCAAAGATCAAGGCCCTGGCATGTTCCTTTGACAGTTATTAAAGCAAACAACAACACATTACGAAAACACGCATATTCAATTATATTGAAAATTTCACCACCAAAAACTGAAAGTTTTCACATTAAAAAACCCGATATTTTTCATATTTCTGCTCAAAAGATAGATTGTGGGTACTCTTTAGAACCGCCTCGTCGAAGCGATTCTAACGAGGACCCACAATTTATGTTTTTGAGCAGAAATAAGAAAAAATAATATATACCCTTGTTAAGCCAAGTTTTACTATATAAAAGTGGGGTTTTAGGGGATCAAATTTATATAGGTATGTTTTTGTGATGACAACAACAATACCAACAAAAACAACATCGAAAATGAAAAATAAAACAAACCGTGTGGCATTAGTGAACTGTGTTTAAGGTTAGTCCTGCTGTCACAAAAATGTTTTGTAAAATTGAAGATTGCGATGCCAGCAGCTTCTGTAGTTGACTGACCAATATGGGTGGGTGCGGGAGTTGGGAAAAATTATCTATTTTCACTGCTCAGTTAAGCTATGGCTTGGGAATTGTGGAGAAAGGAGGAGTACCCGGAGAGAACCATCAAAATGCAAAGTTCTTAAATACAGTCAACTCTCTTTATACCGACAGTCGATACAACGACAAAAAGTCGTTATAATGACAATTTGAATATCACGAAACCTTCGCTCAAGAGGTGACAGTTAAGAAGAAATTATGCAAAAATATTGTATTAAAACTTCAAGCAACATACGTTTTGGATATTTGTTAGAATCGCCTAAGTGAGCCGATTCTAACAAATATCCAAAACATAATGTTCTATTTGGAAATAAGAATAAAACGAAGCATTTCTTCTGCATTATTCTGCCCATTAAGGATTCTTTGCAACAGCAAATTCATTTTAATGGCAACATCTTTTGGGACAGATGATTGCGTTGTAACGAGGTTTCACTGTATGTCAATGTCGACGCCATTAATTCTCGAGCCATAACGGCAGGCTGTTGTTCTGAATTAAGGGTACTGGAGACACTCACAGGGAAATTAAGGCAACTCAGAAAATTTTGTGTGGCGGTCCTTCTGAAAGGTGACTGTTTCCTAAAAGGAATTTTTTGCTCCATATGGGAGGAACTTCTTTCCTTTTTAGAGAAGAATCGTTTCTAGAAGAGGCTGGGTTTGCAATAATGCAAATAATCCAATGGAAGTCACAGAAGTTGTCTTTGTGGCATCATTGAACATGACGAAACGTCAACCATGTCTTTTAAATGCTTTAGACGGTTCTGTCACCGAACTCCCAACTATTGGATAAGCAAACACTGCTTTGATAAAATGTTGAAGCCTACTGCCCTGTAATTAGCAAGGCAATCTTGTGTTCTTCCTGATTCCAATCTGGGCCCAGTTGTTCAAAGCGTTGTTAGTTTAACGAACTCTTTAAGGGTCATTTCGTTAACTGTTTTAACAGATTTAATATACAATATTCTGATATTTTTTGCTGAAAAAATGTGAGTAGCTTTTGCATTGCAAAAGCTACTCACATTTTTTCAGCAAAAAATTTCAGCATATTTGCGTATTACTCTATGTAAATTTTAACGAATCGTTAACTAACGACATCGTTAGCTTTGAACAACTGGGCCCAGGATAATAAAACAACATATACAGCCTAACAGCGGTAACGAATCAGACAACCCATCGCTCTTGGGCGATTCGATTAAAAGCTTTGCTATTAGCCAAAGCTCCAGATAAGACACCGTTTTGGGTCGATTGTTTACAATCGAGCCATAGCATAAAAACGCTAAAATTTCCTTAAGGTAGTCGTCCACGTGATTATCAATAACCAATGTAATCAAACCGCGTGTTAGACGAAATCCAGGTAACGGTTATTTATAGCCGTCAGAGTGCTGTTGATAGAGGATTGTCTGTAAAACTTGTATGGGACATTAGTTTGGACTTTAGCAAACTGTGCAGACCCTGTTCAGACGCCGCATTTAGTGCAGACCCAGATTAGACGCAGCAGAACAAGTGGGCAGATATGGACCGGACAGGTACATGTCTAAGAAATCGGTGTTCTTTATCTCACTCGTAAATTACTCATCGCTGCTGATGTTACACTTTCTCTTCTGCAATTATCTTCTTACTCATTCTTAAATTAATCATCGCCGCTGATGTTACACTTTTTCTTCTGCAATTATCTCTTTACTCATTCTTAAATTAATTATCGCCGTTGATGTTACACTTTCTCTTCTGCAATTATCTCTTAACTCAATCTTAAATTAATTATCGCCGTTGATGTTACACTTTCTCTTCTGCAATTATCTCTTAACTCAATCTAAGATTAATCATCGCCGTTGATGTTACACTTTTTCTTCTGCAATTATCTCTTTACCGATTCTCAGATTAATCATCGCCGTTGATGTTACACTTTCTTGTCTGCAATCATCTCTTAACTCACTCTTAAATTAATCCTCATCGCTGATGTTACACTTTCTCTTCTGCAATCATCTCCTCACTCATTCTTAAATTAATCATCGCAATTGATGTTACACTTTCTCTTCTGCAATCATCTCTTCACGCATTCTTAAATTAATCATCGCCGCTGATGTTAAACTTTCTCTTCTGCAATTATCTCTTAACTCATTCTTAAATGAATCATCGCCGCTTATGTAACATCAGCGCCGATAATTAATTCAAGAATGAGTAAAAACTTTCTCTTCTGCAATTATCTCTTAAACCGAATTGATGGATTCCTACTAAACTTGTATGGATGTGTTATAGAGACATACCTAAACATTTAGTTGAAGTCAGATGCAAACTTGATGATGAGTGTTGATGAAACTGTGAAATTTTGATCCAAATTGGATGAAAAAAAGTTACCGAGGTTTGAAGATATCAAAATTGCTTTTACGTGCGCCACGAATATTTGTTGATTTTTTATGGTGCCATTAAGCATCATTTAACTATGCTAAACCTAAAAAGATAAAGTCCGCAGCAATATTTTACCATTATGTCTATAGTTTCTTTTCCACGCATGTATTGATTTTGCTTGAAAACTGCCCTGAATATAAAGATATAATTTGATATTTTGAAATTATTAAAAGCATATTAAATATTCACAAAGCTGCGCATTGACACTCTTTAAACGTCATTATCTTCTCTAGTTTTACCCGAATTGATCAGATTTGCATCAGAATGCATAGTTTGTCAAAAGCGGTCATCTCAGACACATCCTTCACCAGCATGACCTTTTCTTTAAGGTTTTGAGCCCTTGAAGGTTTGGAGCCCTTGACCTAATATTCAAGGAAATTTCAAAATTTCTGTTATATGCTGTATTTCACGTTGCTTCCGACAGACATGACAATGTGCTAAACACCTGTACAAAAATGGTCTTTTTGTACTTACAAGACGTCTTTAACCAGGTGTCTTGATAAAGATGTCGGTGGATCGGGCCAAAGAAAAAACTACCTTATTTATATTGACAAACAACCAACAACGTACATGTAACCAGACCAAGCTGAGAGTTTAATGTCTTCGCTGTTTGTATGAGCGTCATTTTAACCTTGTATTAATTATGCTGCTCCCCTCCCCCATCCCGTAAACGGGTAAGCTCCTGACAGCACGGCACACAACCACCTGGAACTTTCAAGTTCACACCTTCTCGGTTAACTATTCCTGACCTGCGGTGGAGTTGAAAATGTTGATAGTACATTCATTTATCTTGTTTAATTTCCCATCATACAATTGATAATAGAGTCTAGTCATTATTTTCTTCACGTAACATTTCGCTAGTTTTAAATTGCTTTGTCATTTGAATGCTTGAAACTCCTCCATGCTTTTCTCATTTCTCAATCTCTGGAATAATTTTTCCCTTAAGGGGGGTGTATACATTTTCAGGGAAGCAACTGTCTGAATTGTTTTTGCATTCCTTCTGAAAAAGAGTCCATTCTAAAGGAGAGAATTTGCTCCCAAGGAGAGAAGATTCTTTCCTTTTAGAGTAGACCTCTCTCCGAATGGGGCTTGGAGTTCAGAAAAGCAAACAGGGCATCACAAAAGTTGTCTCCCTTGTAGAATACGACGGAAAATCTGGCAACTGTACCAAGCCCCTTTAAAAACAGAAGTAAATTGTTTATTGTGTGCTCAGCCATAGAGGCCTGT
Source organism: Anodontia alba (assembly GCA_964016985.1). Taxonomy (NCBI): domain Eukaryota; kingdom Metazoa; phylum Mollusca; class Bivalvia; order Lucinida; family Lucinidae; genus Anodontia; species Anodontia alba. The sequence goes on along the minus strand of OZ024832.1, from coordinate 17,911,097 downwards.
GAATACTACAGGTTATTCAGATATGTACTTTTCCGAATTCTGCACGATAACACCGAGGCTAATATAATCAAAGCACTGACAGAACTGGTGGGTCGATTGTCTAGAACAATGGTCCCGAACGGTGACGGTAGACTGTTTCATTTAACCCTAAACTTCACGTAATTTAAGCAAACAGTGCAGGCCCTGATCGAACGCCGCATTTTACGGCGTCTGATCTGGGTCTGCACTATTTGCAAATGTCCCAAATTTCCCAGTTCAGGTTTAACAGATAGCCCTCTCTCAACAGCACTCTGATGCCATAGCGAAAAAGAATAGCGCGGCTATAAATAACCGTTACCTGGATTTCGTCTAACGCGCCATTTGATTACACTGGACAATGATAATCACGTGGCCAACTACCTGATCGTATCGGCGTGGTGGTGATTTCATTGATATCACAAGGTTTTATTTGTGGACAAATATAAATTATGTCAGTACTATGTGGTTGAAAAATAAATTATCTGAAGCTAAAAATACTGATATCTCAAATAAGATATCACCTATTTACTGATGTAATGATTAGTCAGTCGCGCAAATCAGTAAAACTTTTAGTGGAGAAAGGGACTCTCTTGCCACAGACATGCCAAAAGAATTCCGCACAGTTTGGGTGGATTATTCAGCCATACGCTCCGCTGTTTAAAGGCGAAAAGAGACGGATGAACAGGGCTAGTCTGGTCTGGGTCGTATGAGGAACTGTTGGTTGTTACCCGACTTGGACATCGCTCAGTTTTCAGACATTGATCCATAAGAAGACTATGGAATTACAGAATTTTAATATACAAATCTGTAGCAATCAGTGTGCACGCACACACGCACGCACGCACGCACGCACACACACACACACACACACACACAGTTTCTGTGTTTCTCTGTTCTTTTGGAAATAATCGTCCCAGACATTAATCATGTCAGTCAAACATTGTCTGACTACATCATTCACGGTTCGCTTAAGAGATTTGCTATATTTTCAGGGTAGGTAACTATGTCGGAGTTGCTTTGCCCCCTTCTGTTAAGGAATATACTCTAAAAGGAAAGAATTTACTCCCAATTGGTAACAAATTCTTTTCTATAAACTCCTTTTCAGATGGGATTCAGTATGTAGGAAAACCAACAGAAAACCACAAAGTTGTCCTCCTTGTTAAATTGCAGAAAATCTACCAAGTACATATCAAGTCCATTTAGACTTTTCAACTGAAAAGCAACGTCATATTCTGGCTGCGCATGCGCGTAAACGAATGCTACTCTTGGCGTTCGCTTTGGTATAATCGTTGTTATAGGCGGCAATTGCATGAAACGAACAATAAATCATCATGAATACCACGATTTATTTAGACACTGCAGGAGAATTCATAAACAATCGACAAATGAGGCAGCGCACGACAAAACCGACATGTGCGCCCAGAGAAGACTCAGATCAGCCTGGGCATTCGCCCAGTCTGATCAGAGTCTTCGCTGTGCGCTCAATGGGTAGCTAAGGACCCAATGCTGTGTGCGCCCAGCGAAGACTCAGATCAGCCTGGGCGTCCGCCCAGTCTGATCAGAGTCTTCGCTCTGCGCTCAAAGGGTAGCTATGGATCCAAGCTTTCTTCATTCGGACAGCGGAGACACTGATTAGAATGGGCGGATGTCCAGGCTGATCTGAGTGTTCGCTGGTCGCACAAATCGTTTTGTAGGTTTTATCGTGCGCTGACTCATATGTCTGTAGAATCGTTGATAAAATGATGTAATGACAAGACATCCATCAATATGCTTAGACTAAGTCCCATGGCTGAAGAGTTGAACTGAGTAGTCTAAGCAGATATGGCAGCCGTTCGAAAGAAGCATGACAAATCTCTTTTCATCACGACATTTTACAAATCAAGTTTCACGTGAAAACCGATTTTAATCTTAGTGTTCGTGCGATTTTCTTGTTGCAAATTTGTCTGAATTCCAAATAAAACTTCTGAGGCTATAAAACTGTTTACAGACTTCTAGGAATAGCAGTCATACACCAGATTTTGGCGTGAACGCAACGCAGCATTTGTTCGTAGACTTGTCTTTATCCCCACAGAAGTGTTCAATATTTACTGTGTTTTTATGTGATTTGTGAAACATTTGTACATGAGGAAGAATTGCAACAAAATAATAATAATAATAATTATAATAATAATAATTATCAAGATAAAATCGAAAGCTCTAGGAATATTGTCCATTTATGAGCTGTTGGACTAATACTGTGCGTGCAGGTCCTCCATGTTACAACAATGTCATCATGAAAAGATAATTCTTTAACCCATCCCCATTCGGTTGAACGGGTTTTTTTTCTCCGCCCTAAAATCTTATTTTGTAGTATATAATAAATTCGGCAACACTCGGCGTGTCTACGAGTTTCATAACAAAAGCTTTAAAATTTAGAAATACGCAGCGAGCACACTGACTGGTTGAAAAAAGTTTACATCGCAATATGCTATTTTGGAGCAGGCGTCTGTATGCTGTCATTGTTTGTACGCAGTATATCTGTTTAGGCTCAGAATATAAATAGGGGAATGCGCAGGCACAGGTTCTTAAGTTGATCTGGCTGATGATTGTTTACAAGAGTAGTTTATTTACGGTTGGTTATCTTCTGATGCGACTAATATACAATGTGTTGAAATATTGTATCATGTCTAGTCTGTTTGTGCGCGTCAGTTAAATGTGAATCGGTACAGAGATTCCTAATATTAATGCCAGAATCCGTCTAAAGGGTGTGCTGAAAGATATGCAAAATTGTAACAAATGCTCTGTCGACTTGTAAAGTGTTTGCATACTTTGAAGGAATGGACAGCATGAGTTAGTATGTAAACTTGGACTCATTATGAAAACACGCCTATTCAAATATATAGAAAATTTCACCTCCAAAAACTGAACATTTTCAGATAAAAAACGCTGATATTTTTTCATATTTCTGCTCAAAACATAGATTGTGGGTACTCGTTAGAACCGCCTCGGCGAGGCGGTTCTAACGAGTACCAACAATCTATGTTTTGGAGCAGAAATATGAAAAATAATGTATACCCCTCTAAACCCCAGTTTTACTATATAAAAGTGGGGTTTAAGGGGGTCAGAATTATATAGGCATGTTTTCGTGATGAAAGTTGTCTTTTAATGCCAACGCCATGGAATGACCGGGACATATATCCTCTGTGAATCCGTGATTCCAGTGTAAAAGGCAGTCCCGCAAGTGTTCTCAGTGGCAGAAAGATGAAATTTCACAGCAAGATGGCTGACCATACTAAAGTTTTGCAACATCACCATGTCTTGACCTATATTTCACATTTGATTGACTTGAAGAGTTTTTCCTCTTCTTTACATTCCAAGTTTTGTGTAGTAAGTATTGAGTGGGAACACAACGTTGAAACAACGTTGATTCAACGTTTCACGTTGAATCAACGTTGAATCGAGGTTTTTTCAACGTTGTGTGTCTGCTGGGTAATTTCACGTATTGTGTCAGTGCTAAGAAGCTGTAATTGCATCAAAACTGCTGTAATGATTTAAATGAAACTTGGCTGCACTATTGCTTGGGTGGTTTTATATGACAATATCCCTGCCCATTCGATTCACTTGCCATGACAGCCCATTAAATGGGCATGGTATACTTGGTAGCCGTTATTACAAGGGGCATTCTTCCTTTTGGTTTTTAGAGGTTTGATATGTAGGAAAGCAAACAGGAAGTTACAAAAGTTGTCTCCCGTCTGAAAAAAGGCGGAAAATCTACGGGGAGTGTCAAGTCCTCTATACAGCCATTGCAGCGGTTCGAATTCTGTAGCAATGGTTTTACTACAAGCAAGCGAATTTTGATATTTGGTTCTTTTTGGTTTCTCTTCCTAATTTGCCTCTTTAACGGAAAACTTAAGACTGCTGGAACCACCATGTTCATAATTGGAATAAATGAGCTCTAAGCTGTTGCACCACTTCGACTAAGATCTTAATTTAAATCTTCCAATCTTGTTTCACTGCGCATTGTATTTCAATCTCCGTTAATTCCACTGTAGATCGCAGAATCTAGGCCAAGAAAATGGTTCGAATTATTTCAATTAACAGAATGTTTGCGGCAGACTTGGCATTTGTAAGCAAATACAATTCCTTTGAATGTTAAGTAATTTTCTTTCCCTATTCAATTTACAAACGAGTTGCACCATAAAAAAGAGGATATTTTCGACAAATGCACACAGCGAAGGCGCATATCAGCCCGTGACTATGAACATTTACCATCACTAAAACATACCTATATAATTTTGACTCCCTTAAACCCCACTTCTATATAGTAAAACTGGGGTTTACAGGGGTATACATTATTTTTCTTATTTTTGCTCAAAAGATAGATTGTGGATACTCGTTAGAACCGCCTCGCCGAGGCGGTTCTAACGAGTACCCACAATCTATCGTTTGAGCAAAAAATAAGAAAAAATATCAGTTTTTTTTATCTGAAAATTTTCAAGTTTTTGGAGGTGAAATTTTCTATATACTTGAATAGACGTGTTTTCGTAATGCTGTTCACTTACACACTCATTAGATACTATTGACTTATGGAGTAACTGCAGTGACCCAGCTCACTATGAGCAGATACGTTGGCCATGAAGACTTTTTACCTCTGGCAAGGCTAATTCATCACGAAAACATGCCTATATTATATTGACCCCCTTAAACCCCACTTCTATATAGAAAAACTGGGGTTTACAGGGGTATACATTATTTTATTAATTTTGCTCAAAACATAGATTGTGGGTACTCGTTAGAACCGCCTCGGCGAGGCGGTTCTAACGAGTACCCACAATCTATTTTTTGAGCAAAAATAAGAAAAAATGTCAATTTTTTTATCTGAAAATTTTCAAGTTTTTGGAGGTGAAAATTTCTATATATTTGAATAGGCGTGTTTTCGTAATGCTGTCCACTTACACACTCATTAGATACTATTGACTTATTGAGTAACTGCAGTGACTCTGATCAATATGAGCTGATACGTTGGCCATGAAGACTTTCTTCTTCTGGCAAGGCTAATTCATCACGAAAACATGCTTATATTATATTGACCCCCTTAAACCCCGCTTTTATATAATAAAACTGGAGTTTACAGGGGTATACATTATTTTTCTTATTTCTGCTCAAAAACATAGATTGTGTGTACTCGTTAGAACTGCCTCGTCGAGGCGGTTCTAACGAGTACCCACAGTCTATGTTTTGAGCAGAAATATGAAAAATATCAGAATTTTTTATCTGAAAATTTTCATTTTTTGGTGGTAAAAATTTTCAGTATATGGGATTAAAATAATTCAGCATCTTCAACATCTTTTTTTTTTTACTCAGATAATAGGGTTCCAATTCTCTAAAATAATCTAAAAGGCGACTGCTTTGGAAATAGGTAACGAAAGAAAATTGAAAACAGCAGAATTTATTGGATTGAGGGGTAATGTAAACCTGCAACATCCCTCATCCCCACCCCCCCCCCACCCTCAAATGTATGAGCTAAGTAGACTCAGTGGACTAGAACTGTATCAATCTCAGCACTACATGTATATCTAAAGCCTGATTTGGCAAGGGGAGGATGCGAGGGTTATAGGGAAACAATAAGTAATTTGTTGTCTGCAGTATTTGTCCAGATATTAAAGATTTACAGTGGTACAGGTTTTCGTATGATTTCTCTAAAACAAATAAATGAATAAATAAATAGATAAATAAATATATATCAGAACATACAATACTTGAGTATATCTCCATAGCGGTATCCACATAATATTTTTCTTATTTCTCCATGAAAACGTATGTTGTGGGTATTCATTAGAAGCGCCTCGGCGAGGCGCTTCTAATGAGTACCACAACATATATTTTCGTGGAGAAATAAGTAAGATATCAGCATTTTTCGGATGAAAAAAGTGCCTTATTTGTTGCTATGTATCTCTCCATTAATTGTTTTGTGCAGCTCGTTTTGCAAGATACTTACTTCTTAGGATGTCTGGCAAAGATTTGTCTTATCTAACTGAAACTTCCATTATTTGTTTTTGTTTCGCTTGAGCATCTTCAGTGCACTGAAACTTCCATTATTTGTTTTTGTTTCACTTGAGCATCTTTAATGCAAACTTTGAGTTATTGTAAAAATGAAATTCAGTTTAAGGCGGCTTGCTTTTAGCAAATTAAATTTTCTTAGCATCTGGTTTTCTTCTTCAATGTACAAAATAGAGAGTAGGTCAAGCAAGAGCTGTTAGCTTTCAGCATAGTTCGCCTGACAACTATCTGAAATAGAGAGTAGGTCAAGCAAGAGCTGTTAGCTTTCAGCATAGTTCGCCTGACAACTATGTGAAATAGAGAGAAGGCCAAGCAAGAGCTGTTAGTGTTCAGCATAGTTTGCCTTACAACTATGTGAAATAAAGACTAGGTCAGGCAAGAACTATAAACGTTCAGCATAGTTCTCCTGGCAACTACGTGAAATAGAGAGTAGGTCAAGCAAGAGCTGTAAGTGTCAAGCATAGTTCGCCTTACAACTATGTGAAGTAGAGATTAGGACAAGTTAGAGCTGTAAGTGTCAAGCATAGTTCGCCTGGTAACTACGTGAAATAGAGAGTAGGTCAAGCAAGAGCTGTAAGTGTCAAGCATAGTTCGCCTTACAATTGTGTTAAGTAGAGATTAGGTCAAGCAAGAGCTGTTAGTGTCAAGCATAGTTCATCTAACAACTATGTGAAATAGAGATTAGGCCAAGCAAGAGCTGTTAGCGTTCAGCATAATTCGCCTGACAACTTTGTGAAATGGAGAGTAGGTGAAGCAGGAGCTGTTAGCGTTCCGCATAGTTCGCCTGACAACTATGTAAAATAGAAAGTAGGTCAAGGAAGAGCTGTTAGCGTTCATAGTTTGCCTGACAGCTATGTAAAATAGAGAGTAGGTCAAGCAAGAGCTGTTAGCGTTCATAGTTTCCTGACAGCTATGTAAAATAGAGTAGGTCAAGCAAGAGCGTTCATAGTTTGCCTGACAGCTATGTAAAGTAGAGAGTTGAACAAGCAAGAGCTGTTAGCGTTCATAGTTTGCTTGATTGCTATGTGAAATAGAGAGTAGAACAAGCAAGAGTTGTTAGCGTTTATAGTTCGCCTGATAGCTATGTGAAATAGAGAGTAGGACAAGCAAGAGCTGTTAGCGGTCATAGTTTGCCTGATAGCTATGTGAAATAGAGAGTAGGTCAAGCAAGAGCTGTTAGCGTTCATAGTTTGCTTGATAGCTATGTGAAATAGAGAGTAGGACAAGCAAGAGCTGTTAGCGTGCGTTCATAGTTTGCTTGATAGCTATGTGAAATAGAGAGTAGGACAAGCAAGAGCTGTTAGCGTTCATAGTTTGCTTGATAACTATGTGAAATAGAGAGTAGGACAAGAAATAGCTGTTAGCGTTCATAGTTTGACTAATAGCTAAGTGAAATAGAGGTAAGGTCAAGCAACAGTTGTTAGCGTTCATAGTTTGCCTGATAGCTATGTGAAATAGAGAGTAGGACAAGCGAGTTTGTCTGATAGGACAAACATCTACCATCTGCTATCCAGTATCGGGTATGATTGCTGAAAAACAGACATATCTGAAGCCAGCTATAGGAATAATATTGACTCTTGCGCTGTAGTTAAGGTTTCAGACGTATACGAAGATTAGAATCAAAAGCATGCATTTACCTGAAGAGATAGATATAAATAGATGAAAACCTACTGACCACTACGGAATACCAGTGTTAATGATGGGACTCTGCTAGTCATGGTCAATAAACAGTCACCAACCTATACATGTATAGTATTAATAGCCATTACTAAAACATATATAAGTCTTGGCACGCTAGGTAATTTTGCATGCTTTTTCGTCGTCTGTGGAGTTTTTAAAAATCATTAAAAAAAAAAAAAAAAAATCTTTCAGGCATACCATCAGAGTGTCAAACAGTTTGGATCCATATCAGGCCTGACGTTTTGTCGGGCCTGATCTGGGTCCAAACTGTTTGCAAAGGTTATCAGCAGACGACAAAAGTCGCCTCTAGCGGGGAAGGAGTTAAAGTATAACAAAATATCACCGCTGAGTGACATATCAGTATTGGGACAGACAGCCTGAGCAAACAGTATAGATCCAGATCAGACATTACAATACGCGGCGTCTGATCAGGGTATGTACTGTTTGACACTCATAAGTCTTTTTTAGTTACCGCATTCGACCTAATTACCGCACATACCCTTATAGGCGCACAGTCAATCATTCCGTAGTCTTCAGATTACAGTCAGTGTACTTTTTGTCTACTTCTTTATAAAGGCATATCTTGTGGGTACCCATTTGAATTGCATCGACTTGTCGATGCAATTCAAATGAGTACCCACAACATATGCATTTATAAAGAAAATTAGAAAACAAAACTTACAAAACATCGCATAAGCATCATTTTACACGTCCTTTGCTTATCTGTTTTTTTTTTTTTTTTTTTTTTTTTTTTTGTTTTTTTTTGTTTTTTTTTTGTTTAAGTGTATCCTTAGTACAGGTAGATACATACTTTACCACAACTTTTCTCAGTTTGAAAAACCTAAGTGCCCAGTGCGGTAATTAGGTCGAATACGGTATATCGGTAGGTAGTAAAATGGACTTGTCCAAAGTTTAGGCCAAATATAGTCAGAGGTTTTTATGTTCCAATATTTATGGTATATACGGTATACAACTGAAGTTGAAGGATACTTAATTGGACTGATAGTTGAACCGAGGTTGAAAGATACCTAGCTAGACTGAGAGTCGGTCCTCTTCGGTTCCAATAAATACATACATGTATCTTACACATTGCAAAACTTGAAGGCGAGACGCATTAAAACGAAAACATTTCGATAGTTAAACTCAGACTTTTGTTCAAAAGTTCATCAAGGTAAATTTCAACGCAGGTTTATCTTTAATGTGTTGTCTTTCTTTTAGAAGAACCATTGATGCGAATGATTGATTCGCCAATTTTCCACAATACCTATTGTTTTTGTGAATTCACTAAAACACGTGTAATCTTATAGTGCAATTATATAATAAGCATAAGGTGAGCGACTATTGCATAGCCAATCAAAGATAGTGTACTCTATACTAATCTTTGGTTCATTTTCCAATCAAAGCACTGACAGTACTAACGGGTCGATTGTCGAAAATGGTCCTGAACGGGTATGGAAGACTGTTTTATTTAACCTATAACTTCCTGCAATTGAAGCAAACCGTGCAGACTATTATAAAACGCCGCATTCAGCGGCGTATGATCTGGGTCTGCTTTCTTTGACAATGTCCCAGTCCAGGTTTAACAGCTACCCCTCTTCACACGGCACTGACGTCACAGTAGCAAGACTAGCGCGGCTATAAATAACCGTAACCTGGATTTCGTATAAATGCGTGGTTTGATTTCATTGGTCACTTATAATCACATGTACAATAACCTTAAGGACATTTTGGTGTATGTATACTTTGGCTCGATGGTAAAAAATCTACCTAAAAAGTAGAGACTACTTTTTAAACCAGTTTGCGCCCCTTGTATATGAATGTCATCTTTAACTTCGGGTACTCTAGATGGCAACAACTGGGAGCAATAGTTTTGTCTTTGTACTATTCTAAACTAAAATAATTAACTTCCCACCCCTAGTGGTCTAACAGAGAATGAAGACAGGTTCTTTTGACATACTGAGCATGAGACCTTCAAAATCTGATAAAATATTACATAATTTGTCAGTAGTATAGGCTGCGGCAGGCTATACTACTTTTGTCTGTGATGTCAAAATACTGAGAAACTGCAGGTACGTGTTCGATTTGGTGACGGTCACCCTCTCTACATTATACATTGTGATATGTTTTATTCGGCCAGCTATGAAAGTTCAATCATATTTACACGGAATAGCATTGTCAAAATTCTGAGTAATTCGCTCTTTCTTCTAAAGTATACTCCTCGCCAAACATTTGGCATATACAGTGGACTCCCGTTATCTTGAACTCGCTTATCTCGAATAACCGTTTATCTCGAAGTACAAATCTGGTCCTTGTTTTAATATGGAAACTTAACAACAGGTAACAAAATTTTGTGGAAAAGAGGAGAAATTGCTCCTAAGGAGCAATTTCTCCTCTTTTCCACAATATTTTCAATATATCTCTAATTTCAAGAGTCGACTTCCATATTCATTTGTGAAATGTAGTTGTTCGATTTTTTTTCCAATTCTGCAAATCTGATATGTCGAGGCACGGATATCTCGAAGTATTTAAGAGAGTCCCTTAGACTTCGAGATAACGAGAGTCGACTGTATTTGGAAATTCAAAAAAATAAGAAAATTGGCGTATTTGGTATACTTTATTTGGCATTGTTTAAATTGTCATATGCATTAACAAAAGCATGTTTTGTTTTGCTGATACAAAATGTTCTGCATATGCCTCACGGTTTTCTTGTACTACCCTCATTAACAAAAAAATCAAGTTCAATAAGAAGATTTCATGATACATCGTACTCTGCAAATTAAGGACCGCTGGCGCTGACCGCTAATCGGTATGTGTGAGGCTGGCCAAACCCAGACTGTAATTGCCAGACGTTTTGGGATAAATCAGAGCCAAGTAAGCCGATTAATTGCAAAGTATCGCCAAAACTATGACTTCACTGACAGACCACAGTCTAGAAGACCGAGACTCTCTTCTGAAGCCGACGATAGAATCATTGTGTGATCGGCTGTTCGTGATCGTAAAGCTCCTTGTACTGAACTTCGTCCGCAGTGGCAAAATCTTAATGTGCGTGCCAGTACCAGAACTGTTAACAGGCGACTTAACAAGGCCGGATTGAAGGCGTGTTGCCCTTGCCGTCGAACATTTCTGACGCCTGATCATCGACGCAATAGTGTGCAGCGAGCTTCTGACAAACTTCGTTGGAACTTAAGAACGTGGCGCCGTATCTAATAGTCAGACGAGTATGATTTACGGATGGACGTGCTTGTGTTTGGCGTCGGCGTGGACAGGATCCGTTTCAAGATAACGTTGTTGCCGAGACTGAAATGTTCGGTGGTGAATCCATTATGGTGTGGGGCTGCTTTAGTCATGGTCACAAGCGTGATCTTGCGGTGGTTAGACAAACTACGATATTGACGATATCTTTTAGCCTGTTGTGTACCCACATTTCCTAGCACATCAAGCTGCACGTCCCATCTTTCAGGACGACAATGCCCGTTCGCATAGGGCCCGTGTCGTTACAGAATCTCTTTCCCAAGAAGGTATTGAGAAACTTCAGTGGCACAGCAGGTCCCGATATGAATCCCATCGCGCACTGTTGGGACCGTATTGGTCGTAACATCAACAAATGAAGACATCGTCAGGCTCGATGATCTTGCACGTGTACTTGTTGGCGAGTGGAACAATATGGAGCCCCAGTTTCTTCGAAAACTAGTGAAAGGTATGCCACGGCGAGTACGTGTGTTTGAACAGCGTAGAGGATACACCCGTTATTGACATCGATTTCTGAAATGACACTGAGCTGGACAGCACTCGTTCTTAGTGAATAATCTAACGAAGACATAAATTAAAACTTTTTTGGTTTATTACAAAGTGTTTACTAAACAAAAACGTGGAATTTTGTAAGTTCGAACTTCTTTTCGTTTTCAAAAGGTATATAGTTTTGGATGACATTGCATACGCGTTCTTATTCTACCATTGTTGTGCAAAAACCAATGAAGTTTGTTCTTAGAACTTTCCATAAATATTGATGCATTAGAATGTAATGGAATTTTATGCTGAAAATGTGCATCATTAAATTACACCAACCTGCATACATTCCTTGTATTTATATTTGCATAATGCTAAGTTTTTGGCGAGGAGTATATATTAAAAACAACAGAGCACCCTTACTTTGTTGTTCCAAAATTTTAATGTTGCCATTACCTAGAGAGGTACCATCTGTACAAATTCACATTAACATATTTTAGATGTTTCCACCCGTGAATAAAGCTAGCTGTAAAAGACAAAGACATAAGAGTGAAAGTAACTTTACTCTGGAAGTCTTGTTTCCACAGTGTGTAAACGCTTCTTAGCATTCCGGGTAAACTTTTCACCAATCAGCATATTGAAATATTTTTCTTATGTTCCCCAGATGACCAGATTTTATATTTCATGTAAATTGTTGGAGACAACTTGCATAAATGTCAAATCCAGTCTGCTGGGAAAAAAAAGAAACATGTTACCAATTTGCCGTCTGCTGAAGTAGACCTGAGAGTAGTAAAGGTTGCATACGACATAATATCATGTTCAGTAGAACAAAATATATGGTAGTACTGGTCCAGTAAAACAAGTAGTTGAATATCGTCAAACTGTTTATTTGGTATTAGCTCAGATCAACCAGTTCAGTTAGAACGTGTTTATTACGCACACTCAAGAAATGGACTCCCCTTTCTTCATTAGTGCAGTTTTTGGCCTGGGCTTGGCTTGCCAAGCCAAAGGCAAAAATTTTCATACCACAATTTCAACGCCCATCAAATCATTTACGGAAAACCCCGAGTAAAAGTGCAAAGTACTGCATCAAACTACGCTGAAAAAAAAAAACAAAACAAAAACAACAAAAAACAAAAACAAAAAAAACAACAAAAAAACAAAAAAACAAAAACAAAACAAAACAAAAAAAAAAAAAAAAACAAAAAAAAAAAAAAAAAAAACAAAAAAAAAAAAAAAAAAAAAACGACCTGTGAAAATAAATATATTTGCTCCGTCAGTCTGTTTAAAGTCATCCATCACGAAAACATACCTATATAATTTTGACCCCCTTAAACCCCACTTTTATATAATAAAAACGGGGGTTTACAGGGGTTTACATTATTATTCTTATTTCTGCTCAAAACATAGATTATGGGTACTCGTTAGAACCGCCTCGTCGAGGCGGTTCTAACGAGTACCTACAATCTATGTTTTCAGCAGAAATATGAAAAATATTGGAGTTTTTTTTATCTGAAAATTTTCAGTTTTTGGAGATGAAATGTTCTATATATTTGAATGGGCGTGTTTTCGTAATGTTTGTACAGACAACGAAGACTGATTAGACTGGGTGGATGCCAAGGCTGATCTGAGTATTCGCTTGGCGCACATGCCTTTTTGTTGGTTTTGTCATCAGTTGGCTCATACCCAGCTAGCATTCTACATAAATCTACAGCGGGCCGTTATCGGCCCGTCAGCTACCCTGACGGGCCGATAACGGCCCGCTGTAGATTTATGTAGAATGCTTACTGGGTATACAATAAGACTCAAGTTTTACAATCCTTGAGCGAATCAACTACCGGACAAACGATTCACGAACTGCGATTCTGTTACAATATTTCTTGGTTCTGTAAGGATTAAAGTATGCAAATAGCGAGGTAAAGATCATACTATGGGTCTACTGCGTCGGATTACGGTATTTTTTTTGTTCATAGATATTTCATAGTATCCAAAGATTCGGATTCATTGGCTAGGTCCGCTAATATCTCGTAGGTCTTTTTCTCATGATCCAGCTGAAATGATCTCTCAATGTCCCTTTGTCTTTTTTAACCTTCCTCATGCTGAATAAATTAAGATGCCACGTCCACTTCTAATTTCCAGCCAATCAGATTACTTGATCCGGAATTTTGATAGAAATTCACATATTTAATGGCAATGAGTGCAGATCCAGATCAGTTGGCTTAGAAGAACTGATCTGGATCTACACTGTTTGCTAAGACGGGGCATGACGTGTTTAGCAAGAGAATGGTTAAATTACGCTGAATCATCAAAAGCGGGTTTTAGTGCGTAGAAACACGATGCCAGTTAGATGAACGCCAAGGTAGATATAAGGTGTTAAACTGATATTTTGGTCTGATCTGTAAGATAATTGGGATTAAATTAATGCAGCGATTGTCTGACACTTTGCCAAGTGTCGACTGGTGGGAACAATGCCCATATCGTACTATAATCTAATAGACACACTTTGAATCAAACGGCTACAATTTAAAGAAAGAACATTTCAATGATACGCGATACTACTGAGTATAAAGTTGATTGAACAGGCCAAGGTTTGTTGAAATCATAATACCGATGCGAATCGTGACAAAAAGGTATTTTTATTTATGCGAGTAACAAAGGCACAGTGTGATCAGGACCGGCGTTGGCTCCATACAAAATTAGTATATAATATTCCTTTTTTTTATTTGGGTTTTGCGGCCCTTTCAAGAATATTTCACTTATATCGAGCCGATCGTTCATCGAAGGTGGGCGAAAACAAGATAACCCGGGGAAAAACCACCTGACCATCTGTTAGCAGAACTTGGCTTTCCCATATGTGACCCGAGCGAGGCTCGAACCACAGCGATGAGAAACCTAATGGATTAAGAGTCAACTCTCCTATCCACTAGGCTACGGGGCCCTGCATAATATTCCCTTCCTCAAGTCGCTATACATGGGATGAAAATGATACTCTGACACTCCTATTCCCATTGGGCAGAGACGGCAAATCCTGTCCATCCTTAACACTAACTCTTACGCTAACCCTAACCCTAATGATCCTTACCCCTAACCCTAACTGTATTTTTTTTATTTCAACTTTTCAAATCATAGATGAAAAAACAAACAAACTGATTTTACTATTACCTGTCATTGCGGGAGTTAGGGGTATAGTGTTTTATAAACACATTTCTAGTAAATCATCTGTCAGCCAATGTTTGGGAGAGACACGGCTACGCACAATTTTAATGACCTTTCAGTACTTATAGGTTTATGTCAAAATCAAATCGTCCACTTTTTAATGATATCATGAAGAAATTAATAGTACACGACATAAAATGAGGAGAACTGAGGCTTCGCGTGACTCCATGGATTAAATACTGGATCGATTAGGCTATATACGTTTGATCCCAGATTACAACAAACATCTTTACTCGCGTGTTATACATAGTACGGACTCTAGTACTCAATTTTTGCTAACCCTAGCATCGGAAAGATATACGTTCTATTTCGATATACATGTAGGAAGAAAGCCTGGACGTGTCTGTTTATAAAACAACTGTATAGCAGATATTTCGCGAAAGCTCTCACGTTTCTGTGGAGGCCCAGTTGATACTTAACAATTTCTAAGTATACGATACGAAAACATTGTGTTTTCCAGGTTAAAGCATAAACAAAGGAAGAAAACAATGCTCAAAACAGAAAACAGAATGTTTATTTTCTTATGCAATTATGCAAACATGACGTCATTAGTGACACCCTGGTTGTTTTCCGTATATAAGGGAATGTACCCCATTTTCCTGTCTGACATGAATTTTTAAATTTCGCATGTAAACTGCGTTTCAAAATAAACCTTCTACCGTTTCCTATAGCCTATATAAGAAGGTATACAGAAATGGATTAACACCAAAAAGTGTTATATTTTTCATCCCATATGGTCGCTACAATAAGCCTATAAGGAAACGTTTGATTGCAAATTTTATGATACCATTTTGAATGGCACATTTTAAATTTTACCAGACATCTTTCGGGCATTCATGCTTATGATTTTTTCAAAAAAACAAAAACAAAAAAAAAAAAACAACAACAAAAAACAAAACAAAAAAACAACAAAACAAAACAAAAAACAAAAAACAACAACAAAACAAAAACAAAAAAAAAAAAAACAACAACACAGAAAAACAACGTTTGTATAGAGCCCTGTATTGTACTAACGTAAGTCTTAAACATGCATGTTGAGGGGAATCGTCGCGTATTTCTTCATGTTCATAATTTCAAAACCTTTGTTGGCGAACTATACTTTGTAAGAATGTATGAAGACCAAGCATAATATTTGACGTAATTTCCGCAAAATAAAATGTTTATCAAACTTTCATAAAATACACGCCGTTTTACAAAATGCGACAGGAATTTTAAACACTCAGTGGTAATTTATATTTAGACATCAACTGTACAGATAAATTTATCGCGAGCTGGATGTATATTGGGTGTATTTTACCTCTTAGTATATACATGCGTACTATATGCTTAATAGAACCTACAGTTGCTGCACTACATTTTATTTATCAGACAGCTCAGTTTGATCTTGGTCTGCGCTACATATTATATGATCAGACAGCACAGGATAATCTGGATCTGCGCTGCACATTATTTGATCAGACTGCTTCGACTGCACACATTATATGATAAGACAGCTCAGACAGATCTGGGTCTCTTCAGCACATTATGAGATCAGACAGCTCAGACTGATCTGGGTCTGCGCTACATATTATGCGATCAGAAAACATAGTGATCTATGTCTATGCCACTTTATGTGATCAGACAACAAACGCTGGTCTTGACCTGCGCTGCACATTACGTGATAATACAGCACAGGATGATCTACGTCTGCGCTACACATTATTTGACCAGACAGCTAAGAGTGCACACATTATATGATACGACAGCTCAGACTGATCTTGGTGCGGCTGATATATAGCATGGTTGTTTTGTTCTGATGTCCCTTACATATAGCGCAGGTGTTTTGTCTTGATGCTCCTTACATATAGAACAGGTGTTTTGTCTTGATGTTCCCTATATATAGTGAGGTGTTTTGTCTTGATGCTCCTTACATATAGAACAAGTGTTTTGTCTTTATGTTCCCAATATATAGTGCAGGTGTTTTGTCTTGATGCTCCTTACATATAGAAGAGGTGTTTTGTCTTGATGCTCCCTATATATAGTGCAGGTGTTTTGTTTTTATGCTACTTACATATAGAACAGGTGTTTTGTCTTGATGCTCCTTATATACGGATAATGCAGGTACTTTGTCTTGATGCTGCTAACATACAGTGCTGGTGTTTTGTCTTGATGGTCTTTACATGTAGTGCCGGTGCTTTGTCTTGCTGCTTACATATAGTACAGGTGTTGTCATGATGCTCCTTAACTCCATAGAGTTTTGTATTGACGCTGCTTACATTTAGAGCAGGTGTTTTGTCTTGATGCGACTGACATACTGTGCAGCTATTTGTCTTGATACGGCTTACATAATTATAGTGAAGGTATTTTGTCTTGATGTGGCTTACGTATAGTGTAGTAGTGTAGTTGTTTGTCTTATTGCGGCTTACATATAGTGCAGTTGTTTGTCTTGATGTGGCTTACGTATAGTGTAGTAGTGTAGTTGTTTGTCTTATTGCGGCTTACATATAGTGCAGTTGTTTGTCTTGATGTGGCTTGCATATGGTGCAGTTGTTTATTTTAATGTTATTTTACATATAGAGCAGATGTTTGTTTTATTGTAGCTTACATATAGTGCACTTGTTTTGTTTTGATGTGGCTTATATATAGTGCAGTCGTTTTGTCTTGATTGGGCTTGCATATAGCGCAGTTTTGTCTTGAAGCGGCTTACATATAGTGCAGTTGTTTAGCCTGATTGGTCTTATATATAGTGCAGTTGTTTATTTTGATGCGGCTTACATATAGCGCAATTGTGTTGTCTTGCTATGGCTTACCTATAGCGTACATGTTTTGTCTTGATGCGAAAAAGAAATAGCGCAGTTGGTTTCTTCATGCAGTATTCGTATAGTGTATTTGTTTGTCTTGATGTGGCTTACATATAGTATAGCTGTTTTGTCTTGATGCCTCCTGTATATTGTGCAGTTGTTTTGTCTCGATGCTTCTTACATATAGTGCAGTTATCTTCTCTTTATGCAGCTTATATATAGCGCAGCTGCTTTTGTCTTGATGCGGCTTACATATAGTGTAGTTGCTTTGTCTTGATGTGGCTTATATATAGCAAACAAAAAACTAGAAAGTAAGCAGACTCGATTTGATTAAGTTTGTTCATGAGGATAATAAAAAAGTACAACATGCCTGTCCCAACAATCCCATCGCTCCTATTAGTGCTTCATTACGAAAACACGGCTATCCAAATATACTGAAATTTTATCACTAAAAAACGAAAATTTTCAGATAAAAAACTCTATTTTTTACATTTCTGCTGAAAGCATAGAATGTGGGTATTCGTTAGACGAGTTAACGAGTACCACAGTGTATATGTTTTGAGCAGATATAAGAAAAATAGTGGATACCCCTGTAAACCCAAGTTCTACTATATAAAAGTGGGGTTTAAGGGGGTCAAAATTATATAGGCATGTTTTCGTGATGTGTAGCGGAAATCTGTATTTACATAAAGTGTTTGAATTCAGAAGTCATCGCAAAAAAAGCAGAGAATTTAATAATATCAGCACTTTATCGAAGTACGGCGTGACGTTTTACGGTCTCCACAAAGGCACTTAACGTTAGCTGCTGTGAATATAGGGATCAAACATGTTTTTTTTTCATGCATTAACATTCGCCAGGTCCCGAGGGAGGTGTTGAAAACCGACACCTCCCTAGGGACCTGGCGAATGTGTATGCATTGAAAAAACATGTTCGATCGCTATTATTGCATAAAAACTGAAAACATTTCCTACATTTCGCGTTATTTCTCGCACTTTTTTGTTTCGCTGTTTCACCGATGTCTCGCGAACGCAATTTCCACGGACTATGCTCGTTCTAGGGCCGGACAGTACACATCTCGTGACTGCAGCAAATCTGTGGCCCCGGTACGAACATATTGAAAGTTGCGTAGCCGTGCATTAACAGCGCGTGAATTGCCTTGTTAATACACGGCTTTTCGCCAGTTAATGCACGGCTGTTAATAACGTGCGACACTGCTTTTTATGCAATAATAGGAAATAATCTGAAAGGAAAGCCTTGGAAATGCACAGCAATATGTATAAGTCACAGGAGGACTAAATACAATGCTAAACAAAAGCCACATTAATCCAAGCATTTTAAATCTAAGTAAATACTTTTCGCCTGTAATCACAAAACATTGTATAACACAGAACGACTTTGGTTTTCACTCTGTTTGGTCCACGAGGTCTTTTATATCAGTTTACAGACTCCAGCAGGTAATATAGAGCCTGCCTTAGCATTCGTATGTCCCAATAATGCACCGAGTGTTGCTGAATACTGTTTATCTGTTAGCCGCGAAACCTGTAGAAATTGATACTCCGCGAAACCTGTTGATTTCGAAAACATGCCTATTCAAATATACTGACAATTTTACCACCAAAAAATGAAAAATTTCAGATAAAAATTCTGATATTTTTAATATTTCTGCTCAAAACATAGATTGTAGGTACTCGTTAGAACCGCCTCCACGGCGGTTCTAACGAGTACCTACAATCTATGTTTTTGAGCAGAAATAAGAAAAATAATGTATACCCCTGTAAACCCCAGTTTTACTATATGAAAGTGGGGTTTAAGGGGTCAAAATTATATAGGTATGTTTTCGTGATGTGAGATAGATTCACCACGAAAACTGTGGCGACTGATACACAACGAAACCTTATGCGATTGATACACACGAATATATTACAGTACCGATAATAACGCGCCTCTCCAAATAGACCGCGATCTTGGGATATGCGTCCAGCGTAGAGTCTGATCAACTTTGCATCCCGCGCAGGTCTAAAACATAATGTATAGACCTCAAACATGCTCTCAGCAAACATCGTAGACTGAATAGTCTGCATGGATGCCCAGGCTGATCTGGGATTACGCGAGGGCGATTTATATCTTTAATATTTTTAGTATCCACCCGTCCGCAAACCAAAAGCTATTCATTTACATGGCCTTGTGTCGTATATTTATGGCCATCTCTCCGTCCGCCTGTTGATCCATTCGTCGCGATTTCATGCGTCAGTCTATACATAACTTTACAACAACAACAGCAATAATAATAATAATAATAATAATAATAATAATAATAATAATAATAATAATACAGTCGACTCTCGTTATCTCGAATTCAAAGGGACTCTATTAAATACTTCGAGATATCCGTACCTCGACATATAAGATTTGCAGAATTGAGGAACAAATTATTCGAGCAACCACATTTAATAAATATATATGTTATTGGACTCTTGAAGTTAGATATATATTGGAAATATTGTTGAAAAGAGGAGAAATTGCTCCTTAGGAGCAATTTCTCCTCTTTTCCACAATATTTTTTTTACCAGTTGTTAGATGTTCATGTTTAGGCAGGGACCAGATTTTCACTTCGAGATAAGCGGCTATTTGAGATAAGCGAGGTCGAGATAACGAGAGTCAACTGTAATAATACAACAACAACAATAATACGTCTATAGAATTAGTCCCAGTCTGATCTTTGATTTCCTTAGGTTCGTAAGTTTATTATTTTGGGATGGTTGACATGATTTGATTCTTCTCTTCATTTCCTGTTTCGGCAGTACTCTAGACTTAATTAGTAATTGCGAAATTCCGCGTAGGTGATAGCGTACATTCTACGTCAAAGGCAAATCTTAACTCTTGAAGTACTAAGCAAACGTTTTCGCAGACAAAATTCTCAAAATGTGGTTTTAGAGAAAATACTATCACAAGGAGACGATTTACATGAACTGTCGAGCCTTATTTTCTCCGAAAATAATACTAAAACAAATTTCAGAGTGTCGTTTGCTCCAGTTGTGATTGGCGCTCTAAGGTTTAGCTTTGCATTTAATACAACATGCGTTCTTGCGAGTGATTAAGTTTTTTTTTTTTTAATTTCATTAATGCAATTGTGTTTGAAATGCTCCTGATGAAGCCAAACCGTCAAATGTTTGAAATTTATGGATTTTATCATACACATTGTACCATCTTTCGCCCAAAGATTCGGAGAGACAATGCTGAGTAAACAGAGTAGACCCAGATAAAAAATGGAGGTCTGCACAGTTTTCCATCTAGCCGGCACTTTTAAACCCCTCATCAGATAGGCTAGTTAAAGTTTTTGAGTAATATAAAATCTAAAAGGACAAGACATCACGAATTTTGATCCTCAAACCCCACTTTAATACAGTAAAACTGGGATTTACAGGGGTAAACATTATTTTTCCTTTTTCTGGTCAAAAATAGATTGTTGGTACTCGTTAAAACCGCCTCCACGAGGCGGTTCTAACGAGTACACATAATCTATGTTTTGAGCAGAAATGTGAAAAATATCCGAATTTTTATCTGAAAACTTTCAGTTTTGGTGGTGAAATTTTCAATACATTTGAATAGACGTGTTTTCGTAATGTATTGAAAATCGGACTGTCTTCATATACAGCAAAATATAGTAAAACCTCAGTGGCTCGAATTTCCTTGGGACCATGGAAATTTATTCGAGAGATGGGTAGTTCGAGCCACTGGGGGTTAATCATGGCGCCAGGTCAGGATGCAAATGGTAATAATTTAGGGAAGTCTTTTTGATCTTCTTTGCAATAATGGTATGTTGAGTGCACTCATTAGAATCGCCTCGATGAGGCAATTCTAATGAATACATACAACATACAATTTCATGATAAAATAAGAAAATTCCCTGAAATATTTGTTTTCATGAGCTATCGGACGATTATCGTAGGGACTCAGAAACGAGTTCGAGCGAGCCATAGTGTTCGAGCTATTGGAATTCGCTTGTGGATGGCAAGGCTGCATCCCCTGTCCGCCCGTCCGTCCGTCTCCCTCCACGTCCGGCGTTAGCAATTTGCGCTTAAGTATTTCAGGCGGGGCATCCGTGTCCTTGTGACGCCATTTCTAGTTTAATATAGTTCTTGCTTTTTTCTTCACAAATTCTCGCGTTCTTGAATACATGTACATATAGAATGGATTAGACGAGGTGTAGTACGTAGGTTTTCTTAAGAATAAGAAGAAAGCATACTTAAAAATGTTCGTGAAATTAAAGCCATTTAATGTATATGAATAACAGGTGTGGATTCAGAGAGTAATAGGGGGTGGGGGGAGGGGGGGGGTTGGGGGGGGGTGGAGGGTGCCGGGGGGGGGGGGAGGGGGTTCAGTGGAACCCCCCTTTGACTCAGAATTTCATTTTCATGGGAACTTTTTAATACAGCTGATAACTGAGATACCATCTTTACCCTAAATATTCACACCCCTTAACGCTTTACCTTATACTTTTCTTCAATCAGTCAATTTTACTACCTGTGAGTGTAAATTGCTGGATGAGTAGAAAACAGTGTAGACCCTGATCAGACGCCGCGTTCTGCGGCGTCTGATCAGGATCTACACTGTTTGCTAAGGCCTGTCTTCATCATAAGGTGCCGGCATATTTTTTTCTTTATGTGTGTTGGAAGTAATCTCACTAAACATTTCAGGTAGTGTCAGAGACTTCAGAAAATCAACTTTAATTGGTTATCTATTCCATTAAACTACAAAAAAAAAACGAGAAAAAACAACAAAAAAACAAAAAAAAAAAAAACAAAAAAAAAACAAAACAAACAAAACAACAACAACAACAACAACAAAAAAACAAACAAAAAAACAAACAAAAAACAAGAAAACTCTGAACATTATTTCATGCTTTGACACAATGTGTTCCACTTTCTTGAGAATCAATGATTAGATTATTAGCTGGCTTTAATTTAATTTAACTAAAACTCCTGAATACACTCTATTTCTAAAATTGATCGTTTTACGATATTTTGTTTCACATTACAGTAACGGCACCTTGAAAATCTCACCCCTAGTTACCCTCATCTGAAGAGGCAAACCGGGGGTTTCTCAGATACAAAGAGGAGCTTCTTTGTACAGAAACGTTTATAAAATATTATAAAGGCAGTTTTATTCCTCAAAAGCTTTGTAAACACAACAGATGTAGATTTTCAGGCAACTTTCCACAAGTCTTGCTTCAAATCCACAATCAAGATAAAAGAAAAAGAAGAAGAAGAAGGAGAAAAAAACAAAAAAAAACAAAAAAACAAAACAAAAACAAAACAAAAAAAA
The DNA here is from genome assembly GCA_964016985.1 of Anodontia alba. Taxonomy (NCBI): domain Eukaryota; kingdom Metazoa; phylum Mollusca; class Bivalvia; order Lucinida; family Lucinidae; genus Anodontia; species Anodontia alba. The sequence continues at coordinate 17,888,312 of OZ024832.1, read as the reverse complement.
AACAACAAAAAAAAAAAAAACAACAACAAAAAAAACAACAAAACACACACACACACACACACACAAAACAAGATTAAAAGACACAGACATTACTTAAAAAAAGAGTGCTATCATACGGTGTATTTAAACATAGAAATATATTTATTGTGAATATATTGCGAAGCATTAATTATGAAAGTCTAAAAAGCAATAAATATTGATATATTTTCATTCGAAAGGTTTGGATTTCCATAAAGAAGAGCTTCAAAACCGACGAATACCAAACAGCATGCCAAGTCTTATATATGTTTTGTTAAAGAGCCTGAATTCAAGAAAGAAATGTTTGGAATCTTCAACTTCCCGGCATCTTAAACCCATTAACGTCTACAATCTTTAAAACACCCCGACCCCCCCCCCCCCCCCCCCACACACACACAAAAAACAAACAAACAAAAAAAAAAACAAAAAAAAAAACACACACACACAAAAAAACACACACAAACACACACACAAAAAAAAAACAAAAACAAAAAACAAACAAAAAAAAAAACAAAAAAAAAAAAAAAACAAAACAAAACAACGGATTCTTGTTAAACAATATAGACCTATATTAGGCACTAGAGAACGATATATGTTACTGATAAAAAGGCAATCAATTAAGACACTTTCTGTATAACACCCCATGAAATACAATTCAGTACATAATGCACCATTCTGACATTTGTTGCTAAAACTTCACTGGAGAAACAGGGGTAGTTTAACCCTAATCACAACTCAAGACGGCGTTTTGATTTCATTTTGTATTTTGCAGTCGTCTGCCTGGCAGACGATTCACATGAGATGCCAAGTCTTATTTCTCTTAAAAGTAAAATAAATAGAAGGTGGACTGCTACAATTTTGTTTTGCGCTTTAAGGGTTAATTCAATGAGGCGTCAAACTGTGTCGCAGGTAGGACTATTTATGTACGCTAGTATACCATATAAATTCTTAACTCGCGATTCCAGGTACTTTCCCAACTTCAGGTTGAACAATTCAGACAATTTTGGTGAGCTTTCCTAAAACCAGATGTGTGTGGAATGAGTCCGCCAGACATTCTCTTGAGAGTTTAACATAAACACCTTCGTCGCTCAGACGTCTGAATTCTCGTCTATAAAATGTATTATGATAACAAAAAATGACAGTAATTTCACTTTCTAAGTAACCATGTCAACACCTACCAACGTTCACGACAGACACGTTCTGAAAGGTTATCATTACGATAGTCATTTAGTCTGAAAACGATCGGATATCGCAGAGAACTTGCATGGAAATGGAGTAGGCCCCTGACCACGATTAATTTTCCATAACTGTCCATACAAGCATATCTTGGAATAACTCTGCTCTGCTCACATCATTCCAATCAATACGAGTACACACTTTCTTATGCTTCTTTAGACATGTCCTACCTGTCAATTTATCCTATTCTAACAAGCGCTTGACCAGCTCCTTCTTCTTCTAATAGCTGTCAAACCAAGCACCTATCAGTTAATTTTAGTTATGGCCATTGTACTTGTAGACGCACTGTCAGGGGTGTGCTTTTCTGAAATCAGAAGAAACTGGAATAAATACAGTATAACCTCAATGGCTCGAACACGGATGGCTCGTTTACCATGGATGATTCGAACTCATTTTTTTGTCCCTACGAAATTCTTCCAAAAGCTCAAGAAAACAAATATTTAGGGATTTTTATCATGGAATTGAATGTTGTGTGTACTCATTAGAATCGCCTCATTGAGGCGATTCTAATGCGTACACTCAACATACAATCATTGTGTTGAAAATCGAAAAGATTGCCCTAAATTATCTCTGTTTGTTTCCTGAACTGGTACCATGATTAACCCTCAGTGGCTCGAACTACCCATGTCTCGAACGAATTGCCATGGTCCCAAAGATGTTCGAGCCATTGAAGTTCGACTGTAACATTTTTCCTGACCTTCATATGTAGCTTATTCTGTGATGCTCTGATAAGCAGTCTTTTCAGACATGAAGTCAACAAAGTATGCAGTTAACTAAAAGACTATTTGTGCAAATATATTTCTTTAATATAGGGATCAAACATGGTTTTTTATGCATTAACATTCGCCAGGTCCGGTGGGAGGTGTTGAAAACCGAGGCCGAAGGCCGCGGTTTTCAACATCTCCCAAGGGACCTGGCGAATTTTAATGCATTAATTGAAAAAGCATGTTCGATCGCTATTATTGCATAAAAACTGAAAACACTGGCTACATTTCGCGTTATTTCTTGCACTATTTTGTTTCGCCTTTTCACCGATGTCTCGCGAACGCAATTTCCACGGACTATGCTCGCACTAGGGCCGGGCAGTACACATCTCGTAACGGTAGCAAATCTGTGGCCCAGGTACATGTACGAGCATATTGAAAGTTGGGTAGCCGTGCAGTAACAGCGCGTGAATTGCCTTATTAATACACGGCTTTTCGACGGTTAATGCGCAGCTATTAATAACGTGCGACACTGCTTTTTTATGAAATAATTGTGGACAACGAATCAAGGGAGCTTACTGTAGTCTGATTCCAGTATCACTCAAGCTAGGGCCAGGAGAAATGAATAATGTTGCACATTCCATGACTGTTCATGAACCAAACCATTAAACCCGAGTCTGCTATTTTCGTTTAATTGGTGTGCTTAATGTTTCAAGGAGATCTCATATTTCAGAACAGGTTAATACAGTCAGACTGGGGTAGATATGTTTGCTCTAGCCGCCTCATTCTTCAGTTCGAGCCCCTCTGGTGGATACTCGCCCTCCATCTGTCGGACCGTACTAATAAATGTTGTTTCCTAGTATAGAATATTTATCACATAATAGGGTATTTATCGCATATATGGTCAAAAAAGGTCCAGATTATCTGAATACCACGTTTCCCTAAGTATTTGAACAGACTTACTCCAGCATTCCGGCTCGGCGACATTCTTTCGTAGAGATTGATCATGAAATATTTTCTACGGTCATTCTCTCCCTTCCACTGACTCAAGAAGGGCAGTTGTCAGTTTCTGGCGAAAGAAAATGCACAAATAGTGGTTAACCGCTTAGAGGACTAAGCCTGGCATGGAAAAAAGCGTGGTTAGTTGAACTGACCGCGCTCAGGATGACCCTTATGGTTTGACTTGGCCATAAAGTGTCTCGGGGTAAAATTATAATTGTTATGCAACATGAGAAATAGGTCTTTTGTCACACTCGAACAGAGAAGACCCAGATCAGTCTTAGCATTTGCGCAGTCTAACCAGCACCGTCCCTGTTCATCGATATAATCCAGTAAACATTACTTTTGTAAGCAGGTAACGAAGACCCTTGTCCGACTGAAATACGATAGTAATCGACAAAACTTACATGTACAATAAGACGTGTTCGACCAGAGAAGACTCAGGTCAGCCTGATCAGAATCTTCGCCGATCGCATGTGCCTTCTACAGTTTCCAGTCTATCCGAAAAGGGATAAATGAGAACCCTTGCCATACTGGATGGATTTACAGGCTGTTCTGAATCTTTGCTGGTGACACAGGTCTTATTGTGGGTTTTGTCGTGCGCTGGCCTAATTATTTAATCCTTCTCTTGCTGAACACGACACGCCCTGTGTTAGCAAACAGTATAGATCCAGATCAGTTGGCTTCTGAAGAAGCCAACTGATCTTGATCTGCACTGTTTGTCATTAAACATGTGAATTTCTATCAAAAACCCAGATCAAGTAATTTGATTGGCTGGAAATTAGAAGTGGGCGTGGCATTTTAATTTATTCAGCATGACAAGGGTTAACTTAAATATTCGGCCTCCTTAACTCCTTGACACACTGGTTCTAATTGGGTCTAAAATCAAATATACTATCTGTTGACAGGTGCGGATTCAGAGGGGGGTCGTGGGGTTCAATGGAACCCCTTTTTAACTCAAAATTTCATTTTCATGGGAAATTTTGGATAAATATGATAAATTTGAAATTTCATATTTATCCTAAATATTCACTCCCCTTACACTTTACCTTATATTTATCTTCAACAAGTCCATTTTATTACCTATGAATGTGTGTAAAATTGCTGGATGAGTGGCAAACAGTGTAGACCCTGATCAGGCACCGCATTCTGCGGCGTCTGATCTGGGTCTACACATTTTCCTGAGGCCTGTCTGTCCGAATACGTAAAGTAAGTACGGTAATTTAATCAACGCGAACCCCTCAGAAATCATCCTAGATCCGACCCTGATTGACGTGTCTAAAAACTGGTGAATTAGTAGCAAAGAGTGAAGACCCTGATCAGACGCCGCGTTCTCCGGCGTCCAATCTTGGTCTACATTGTTGGCTGAAGTTGTCGTATAGTGACCTCGACAAGATCATAAAGGGAGATAAATCAGAAGCACAAACAATTTTGAGCTTACAGGATTTGTATTTGTACTGTATTGCGCTATATTATATTATGTGTTTAATTTTCTTTCAGCCAATGAAACTTGTTATTGTTTACCAACTGTTTGGATTATATAGTTTTCAAGACATGTGTCTATATTAAAGACATAGGCGTAGAGCTCATTACGCAAATTACGCATTTCTTTCTTCTTAACCATAGGGGCTGCTCTTAAAGGAAATAATTTGCTCCTTCTGGGAGCAAATTATTTCCTTTAAGAATAGCCCCTATTTTGGAAGCGATTCTAGGCATAATTTCAAGGTTTTTTCTGAGTGTGCGTAAAAATAATTCCGTTCTGGCTACCAGCTCTGACAGAGTGATAACAAACAACTGTGGATTAATTACTTCTTGTTCGATACCTTTCTTTGTTGTGCTTGTAAATCATTTATCATTTATCTTTTATTAAGTTATTTTTCTTTAGACCGGCTCTCATTTATGAGGCTTTAATAGGAGGATGCTAATATCGCATCAGCTAACATAACTTCATCAAAATAGACCAGGTCCCAAAATTAGACTTTGCAATTTGTATTTATGAGCTGTACATTGTCACGTTTAGGAAACTTCATAATCGGTGCCAGTGGATCTGATAATCAAATGTTATATGAGTCTTCCTGAGCACGTGCGGCTCCGAATTTAGCGGACCAAAACATCGATCGACAAAAATCAGTCATAACGAAAACAGACCTATTCAAATATATAGAACATTTCACCTAGAAAAAAAATTAAAAAATTTCAGATAAAAACTCAGATTTTTTTTAATATTTCTGCTCAAAACATAGATTGTGGGTACTCGTTAGAACCGCCTCAATGAGGCGGTTCTAACGAGTACCCACAATCTATGTTTTTGAGCAGAAATAAGAAAAATAATATATACCCTTGTAAACCCCATTTTTACTATATAAAAGTGGGGTTTAAGGGGATCAAAATAATATAGGTATGTTTTTATTATGGAAGATAGTTTTATCACGTTAGTTTTATCACATGAGTAGCCTATACTACTCACGTTTCTGTGACAGAAGTTTTCAAAAAAAAAAAAAAAAAAAAAACAGTAATAAAAAAAAATAAATAAATAAATAAATACATGCAATGCTCGGGCCCAATTGTTTAAAACTTATAGAAGTTGTTAGCTAACGTGACGTTAAAATTTCTATCTTGAAATATGGCAAATATATTGATATTTTTTGCTGGAAAAATGTGAGTAGCTTTTGAATTTACTCACAATTTTGCAGCAAAATTATCGATGTACTTGGAAATACCTTCGCTTCAACAGTTAACGAGGTTGTCATTAATGAGCTCGTTACGCTAACGATGCTTTGAACAAATCATTATGAAAACATGCCTATTCAAATATATTGAGAATTTTACCACCAAAAAATGAAAACTTTCAGATGAAAAATTCTGATATTTTTCATATTTCGTGGAGTTCTAACGAGTACCCACAATCTATGGTTTTAAGCAGAAATAAGAAAAATAATGTATACCCCTGTAAACCCCAGTTTTACTGTATAAAAATGGGGTTTAAGGCGGTCAAAATTATATAGATATATTTTCGTAATGGGCCCCTGGTCTTTTAACTTGTTTTGTATTAAGAAAAACTTGTCAAACGTGTACGATCTTGTCTGAATCGTTTTTGACATGGATTGAGTATTGGTCAATTTACATGTCACCAAACAAACATCAACGTCAGTTTAGATCAATTTTACATTCAAATTGATATGAACTTGAAGACTTTGGTAGTCTAAAACGTGTGAGTTGATTGTCTGGTTTTTACCCATTCACAAAATGAAGAATAGGAACCAGACAACGAATGTTGGCAATAATAGCGAGCTCGCTGCCGCATGTGGTCGAATGCCACATGCGACGCAGGCCCACATGCGACGCAGGCCTTCGGCCTGCGCGAGCAAGCTGTATGGTACAGTCGTTACCGTCAAACCAAACCGGAAATAAACATTTGGTTTGCAGTTTGTTGGGTTCTCAATTAATGTGACAGATCTATTTGTATTTGCCGAGACCAACTGGGAAAATCCGGTACCAGAATCCGGTACAAACATTTTAAGGGTATAGCTAGGGTCTTATACTTTGATTTTTTAGACGATTTTTGGCTTAAATATTATCCAGTTGTACTGTAACTGCAAAATGTGGTTTTCAAAATGTAGTGCATTGCGAGCTCGCCAATAGGCATGCCTATGTTCATATTAATGTCGATTATGTCGAGTGGTTCTGACTATGTAGGTCGGCTCTGATGTCGGAGGGTTTGTTGTCTAAAACTTTGGTTTCCAAAAAGGAAACGGTTTGTGCTTAATCTTACATGCCTTGAAGCCTTCTTTTTCATTAATCGTGCAAACGTTTACAAAATTTAAGACCTACAGACATACTTGGATGGAACTGAATGGATCTTAAACAAAAAAGCTCTGAGACATCGGAGCCGACCGATGTAGTCAGAGCAGAACCTCTCGACATGGTCAGAGCCTGAGTTTATTTATTATCAATTTTTGTTATTTTGTTTTCAATTCTTATTTTTCGGGAACTGGGACAGCAAAGACAGTCTGTTCACACTTTAAGAACACCAACACTCAGTCGTAGTACGAGTATGTGGCGATGTTTGCTTGGCGATCTGTAAATTGACCAATGCTCACCTCATGCAACACATGATTCAGACATAGATCGTACATGTTTGACAACTTTTCTTAAAGTAAAAAACAAGTTTAAATACTTGGGCATTGCATATTCCCTCATATCTCATATCCAAAAATTGTAAGATAGCCAATAACCTTAAACTAAAATTCAATATACAGTCGAACTTCAATGGCTCGAACATTTCTAGGACCGTGGAAATTTGTTCAAGATATGATTAGTTTGAGCCACTGAGAGGTTAATCTTGGCGCCAGGCCAGGAAGCAAAATTGCCATAAATTTAAGAAATTACTTTCGATTTTCAATGCAACAATTGTATGCTGTGTGTACTCATTAGAATCACATCGACGAGGAGGTACTCATTAGAATGAGGCGATTCTAATGAGTACAAACAACATACAATTTCACGAAGTTCCTAAATATTTGTTTTCTTGAGCTATCGGAAAAAATCGTAGGGACTCAAAAACGAGTTCGAGTTAACCATAGTAAACGAGCCGTCAGTGTTCGAGCTATTGAAGTTCAACTGTACAAGTATATCCTCAGTAAATAAATGAGCAAATATCATCGCATATCTGAACATCATTAAACAAGTTTTATTTATAGTCGTTTTTTCCCTTTTTCCAGGGAGAAATAGAATTCCGGAAGGCAGAATCCTTTAAAGTGTTACTGAATATTACAGCACCGACTATACAAGATGCCTATGCAGTGAATTCCCAGTTGGTTGAGGATGAAGGGAAATTACTCTTACAAGTAGTAAGTAGTCAAACCAACAAAATCCACACATAAACCGCAGTGTCGCACATTTAGACTTGTCCTGCTGAATAAATTAAGATGCCACACCTACTTCAAATTTTCAGCCAATCAGATTGCTTGATCTGGATTGTCGCCATAAATTAACATACTTAATGGCAAAAGTGCAGATCCAGATCAGTTGGCTTCTTCAGAAGCCAACTGATCTGGATCTACACTGTTTGCAAGGGCAGGATATATCCTGGTTTAGCATGCCAAGGATTTGCGAAAGGAAAACAATTTCAGCCAGCACACGACAAAAAAACAAAGAAACCTATGTGACCAGCAAAGACTCAGGTCTGCCTGAACACCTACCCATTATGGCAAGGGTTCTCGTTTATCCAACTTTTGAGCGTTCTGAGGCTGTAGAAGGCACTTGCGATCAGCGAAGACGCTGATCAGATTGCGCGGATGCACAGGCTGATCTGAGTCTTCGCTGGTCGCACAATTCGTATTATAGGTTTTGCCATGCGCTGGCTTATTTGCAATAAACAGATATCACCTAATATAAAATATTCTCCTTCTTGATAATAGGAGCAGCTCTTGAAAGATAAACTTTCTCCATCTGAGAGTAGATTCTTTCCTGTAAGAGTATATGTAGCCTAACCCTTCTGGAAGCAATGCTAGGAAGTTTTTTTTAGATTTACCTTAAGTGTGCGACATACATTTGCAAAAAAATCAATGTATTTGCCATATTTCAAGATAGAAATTTTAACGTCATATCGAGGGTTGAGCGTAAGACTGAAGTAACTCAAACATATTTTTGAAACCCTTGTTTAGGGGGAACTTTGACCCCTTTGTAAACAGTGCAAAGTTAGGTGCCACTGCTCATACGAGCAATGGCACCTAAATTTCCATTGTTTACAGGAAGAAATGTTGTAATCTTCATAATGCCTGCATGGTGAGGGGATTAAGTATTGGGAAAAACAATCCATCTGACTTGCTACAGTCTTGCGATCAACCCTCGATATTAGCTAACATCTTCGTTAAGTTTTGAACAACTAGGTCCAGTCTGTAAGGTGAATGGATACACTTCCAGGAGGAGGCAACTCTCTCAAACTTGTATTGGGGTTTGCTGAAAAAGGGGTCTGCGCTAGAAGGAAATAGCATTTCCAAGAGGAGCACGCTCTTTTCTTTTTGAGTCACAAAAATTATCTCCCTTTATGAAGATGGCGGAGAATCTACCAAGTATACTCAATCCTAATGCCTGAAAACCGACTTTCAGGCATGACGGGAGATTACGGTCTCATTTGTGTTCAGAATCAATGCAATTCTTCTCAAGTCCAAGCCACGGTGAAAGCACAAACCAGATTGTTCTATCTACAGCACATTCCAAAATCAGTACGACCGAAACCACAAATCAGACTATTTCCTCTAGTTTATTACAGTCAGAGACCGTGTAAACAAAAATGCGAATTAATCATGTTCTCTTAGTACTTTCGTTATTATAATTACGTTAACACATCTATGTAAACTCTACTCAGCAGGAACATAATGTTGAAACAACGTCGGTTCAACGTTGATTCAACGTCGAAACAACGTCGATTCAACGTCATGTTGGATCAACGTTGAATTGATGTTGTTTCAACATTGTCTGCCCGCTAAGTATATATCTCAACTATAACTCTAGAATAGCCAATTCTAAAACATTGATAATTTTCTGATTTCTCCACAAACCATTATTTGTACTCATCAGAAACGCCTCGCAGATGTCTATCTTGATACTCGACTAATCTATAGCAATTAAAGCCATTTTAACTGTATAATGGTAATTGCTAACAAATTTAGACAGATCCATGCAGTAAAACATTTGCTAGAAGTAATAAACAAATTGTAGAGCTGGGTTAAAAACTACAAAATTACGGAAGTTCCAGTAATAATGCATTTAGACAGATTCATGCAGTAAAAACATTTGCTAGAAGTAATAAACAAATTTTAGAGCTGAGTTAAAAACTACAAAATTACAGAAGTTCCAGTAATAATACATGTACCCCTGTTTTTAGTATATGTAATGGAGGAACTTGTGGGTACACAGAACATAGACTTGTTAATGTTATCCAAAGTATGAGTGGGTATCCAGGGCCCAGTTGTTCAAAACTAACGATGTCGTTAGTTAACGTATCGTTAAAACTTTGATTATAAAATATGGCATATATGCTAATATTTTTGCTGAATAGTAACTGAAAAAAAAAAAAAAAAAAAAATATATAAATATATATTTGATGAAAAAATGTGAGTAGCTTTTGCATTTGCAAAAGCTACTCACATTTTTCAGCAAAAATATCTATGAATTTGATATTGTACTTACTTAGAACAGTTAACATTTTGACCACTAACGAGCTTGTTAAGCTAACTATGCTTTGAACAACCGGGCCCTGTTGTCTAGTTCCAGAAATATGCTCCGGAAGCAACAGTTCCATTGAGATGGATCTTTCTTGTCATTGGCTCCTCCGGCGGCGTCGTCATGGTGCTAACAATAATTTATGCAATATGGTGGTACACAACCAACAAAAATGACCTTATTTACAGTGGCCGAGGTTTCCGCGGCAACTCGTCGATGTACAGGTTTGTCATTTTAGAAGTATTTGAGTTTATAAAAGCAGGATAAATCCTTGGTTTATGTATGATTGTAACATCCAAACTAGGGTTCTTACATACCAGTTGTTTAATTAAGCACGCACGTCAAGTACATTTACACGAATATCATATTAACATAGACCTGCCTATCTACCCACATTACGTCTACCTATCGTCTTCCTGCTGACCTGCCAGGCTGCCTGTCTACTGTGTGCATGTCCATCTACCTGCCATGTCTACTTGAATGCCTGCTTGCCTACCAACCTACCTTTCCCTTATATCCACCCGTCCGCCTATCTAACCTGCCTGCCTGCCTACCTAGCTAGCTAGCTAGCTAGCTACCTCCCACCTGCCAGTCTGTCTACCTACCTATCCCCTTATCCATCCGCCTGCCTTTCTTACCTGCCTGTCTGCTTGCCTGACTACGTACCTACCTGCCTACCTACTCGTACCTATCCCTTTATCAATCCATCTACCAATGTCTAACCTGCCTACCTACCTACCTACCTGTCCCTTTATCCATCCATCCATTCATCCATCCATCATTCAATCCATCCATCCATCCACCCATCCATCCATCCATCCATCCATCCATCCATCCATCCACCTGTCTTTCTAACCTACATGCCTACCTATCCATCCATCTGCTTGTCTGTTAACCTGCCTGCCTACCTACCTAACTATCTAACCTACCAACTACCTACCTACCTATCTACCTACCTAGCCGCCCTGCCCTGCTTTGCCTGTAGATTCTATTTTTATTCTAATTAGAGTTTACACTTATCCATCTATATTTAGCCCTAGCCCTAAAATGAAAAAAAAAAAAAAAATCTGACAGCAAGTAAATCACAAGAGAAATAGCAGAAGAAAACACAACATAATGCATAAATTTTATTTGCTATTTTCCACATTTGCCAGAGATTTCTGCTGATTTAATCAGGTGCTTACCAAGTTTTCTTGTGTTAGTGTTGGCGAAGTATATTTCGAAAACTTAAAAAAAAATTAATTTAACAAGTACTGTATTTCTTCGTGGTTTTATGTACTTATACGAATCATCACAAAAACATATCTGTATAATTTTGACCCCCTTAAACCACACTTTTATATAGTAAAACTGGGGTTTACCGGGGTATACATTATTTTTCTTATTTCTGCTCAAAAACATAGGCGGTTCTAACGAGTGCCCACAATCTATGTTTCGAGCAGAAATATAAAAAATATCAGAATTTTTATCTAAAAAAAAATCAGTTTTTTGGTGGTGAAATTTTCAATATATTTGAATAGGTGTGTTTTCATAATGGAGGTTCACTGCACTTATTGCACGAGGACAACGGAGGCCCAGAGCAGTCTGCACTTTTGTACAGTCTAATCAGGGTCTTCGGTTCCGACATACAGACTGTACTACAGAATATGTAGACAAATTATCTGATCAGATTTCGAAGATGTACAGTCTGATCTGGACATTCACTTTTAACACATCACGAAAACATGCCTATATAATTTTGACCCCCTTAAACCCCACCTTTATGTAGTAAAACTGGGGTTAGCAGGGGTATGCATTATTTTTCTTATTTTTGCTCAAAAACATAGATTCTTGGTACTCGTTAAAACCGCCTCGTCGAGGCGGTTCTAACGAGTACCCACAATCTATGTTTTGAGCAGAAATATGAAAATATCAGAATTTTTTATCTGAAACGTTTCACTTTTTGGTGGTAAAATTTTCAGTATATTTGAATAGGCCTGTTTTCGTTATGATATGAAATAAGTACGATTTCTTAAGTTGTGATTTCTTTTACCTAGCTTGAATTTTTTGTAAACATCAATGACATATTTATCTTACAGATCACGCAGTCTCGGTCCGGTCCAGGGTGATCTTCTTGGAGATTTAGATGATGTATTTGACAGTCCAGATGGCGGTGATGCTGACGACCGAGACAGGAGAAAACTGGTAAAACGTGAACTTCCTCATAATTTCTGACCCCTGAATAAATGTAGCATGCCCTTTTTATGGCTGTGTATAAACTTCAGATACAATTTATCAAATCATATTTTTATTAAACAGCTCACTGAAAAGGGATATAGCCTAGCTTTGTGCAAGCACAGAGATTTTGCGATGTTGCAAGCTGAAACCCACCGTACGAGGCGGTTCTAACGAATACCCACAATTTATGTTTTTCTGCTCAAAACAGAGATTGTATATACTCGTTAGAACCGCCTAGTGAGGCGGTTCTAACGAGTACTCACAATCTATGTATTGAGCAGAAATAAGAAAAATAATGTATACCCCTGTAAACCCCAATTTTACTATAAAAAGCAGGGTTTAAGTAGGGGGGGGGGAGTCAAAATTATATAGGCATGTTTTCGTGATGTCCTGTTTACCTTTTATCCCAGCAAGTAGTAGTGATGATGGTCGAAATACAAATAAGATCAAACTTCGACCATGAGAGGAGGCGGAAATTCTAAGGACTTTAATGATGCTATGAGCAATTACAGAATTACCCACTCTCTCCCTTCTTTTGCATTTTTTTGCTGTGTCACTATTAAAGGCCATTTTTTTCTGTGGCATATTTAAACCAGTATTGAAGGGAATCAGCTAAAACTTGCAACCTTGATAGAGGTACACTGTTTACTCTAACTACTGAACTATTGCGACCCCTTATTACCATACTTGTCTAAAATCCAACAAGTCCATTTCATGACCTGTAGATGTTTTAAAGAGACAGCTGGATAAATAGTTAACAATGTAGACCCTGATTGGATGCCACGTCTAAATCGTGGTCTAAACTGTTTGCTCAGACTTGTTTGTGGCTTTGTGGTAGTTCTATACAGAAACAGGAAGGATTTTGAGCCAAAAATGTTCATCTCCTTTTTGGCGTGACGTCTGATAAGGGTCTGCACTGTTTGCTGAAATTACAGTGATGGTAAAACGAAACACACTTTAGTCCACGTTCAGGACCATATTCCCAGCCCACACTCAGAGACAATCGACCCACCAGTGCCGTCAGTGCTTTGATTAGACAGGATAAATTTGCTGATTTCGGGACACATTTCCTTATACTTCAACATATCCATATTACTACCAGTTAATATGCGTAATATTACTGGGTGAGTAGCAAATAGTGTAGATCTTGATCAGACACCGCGTTCTGCGTTGTCTGATCTAAGTCTACACTGTTTGCTCAAGCATGTCTGTCCAAGTAATTACGGTAATATGATTAAATCTGCTCCCTCAGAAATCCTCCTCGATCCGCCCCTGTCTATACTGTTTATCACTCATCCAGCAATTTTAGAGACATCAAAACGTCATCATTAGGATACATATGGTACGGAGTTAAGGTGTCAAAATACACAATGTACTTAGTGTAAATACAGTCCACCCTCTTTATACCGACACTCGATATACCAACAAAATTCGTTACAATGACAATTTGAATGTCACGAAACCTTCGCTCAAGAGGTGACAGTTAATGAGAAATTATCCAAGTATATTGCATTAAAACTTCAAGCAACATATGTTTTGGATATTTGTTAGAATCGCCTCAGTGAGGCGATTCTAACAAATATCCAAAACATAATATTCTATGAGGAAATAAGAATAAAGCAATGCCTATCTTACATATCATTCTGTCTATTAAGGATTCTTTACAACAGCAAATTCATTATAATGGCAACATCTTTGGGAACAAATGCTGTCGTTATAACGAGGGTTCACTGTACAATATTGTCTTCTTGTTCTGTTTGTAGTCTTCATTATGTCATGTGTCATACTCTACCTGTGGCTTCAGGTTTATTGGCTTATATTGTTGATTTCAGGATAAACTGCGTGTTACACTGAAACCTGAGACGATCATAGAAGAGTCGGAGGAATCTGCTGATGACGACCGGACATCCGCTAAAAGATTCCAGGTGTCTTCAAAACAGTGGTCATTAAGGTTGACAGAAAATCGATTAGCTACTGAGAATTTAAGCGGTAGTGGTTTATTAGACTACTCAGACCAATCAGGTGACGAATATGACAACGACATGTCACCTGAACAGAAAATTGCCGATGCGGATGGCTGTTACACGCCATTAGATGAGTTGGATGATTTCCTACAGGAGCAGTCTAATGAAAACGGCAAACTAATGACTGCTAATAGTGCTGTAAAATTACCCGATCCACGGGGAAACCTAGACGTTAATATCCACCAGAGCAAATCCGACGGCGATTTGTTAGATGATCGCCACAAGAAGATGTCAGAAAGAAACAAATCTATCACACCATTAACGATAAACCCTCCAGAACAGAAAAGAACAAAAAATATTGATATACCAGGAAGGCGAGCGGAACCAAATATCTATCAACGGATAAACTTAAAACCAAAAGAAAATAACTTAAATGGTAGTCAAGAAAGAGACAGAACTAGGGTTCAAATTCACTCTCCGGAAAAGTTTAACAATAGCACGGGACAATATGTGGCATTGCAACTTCCACCAGACCAAAGGTCAAGGTCACGTGGAAGTCGCGAGTCAAATGATGCCTACGAGTTGTACACTTATCCTGCGGACATTCCGTTGTCTACTTTTAAAGCGCCGGAAACCAGTGTAAAAAGGGAATCACCAGCACACTATGTCCCAAAAGTGAAACCTAAACCACTGTATGCACCTGGTTCCCCTACCGGACTTGAATATCAAAACTTGAACGCCCATTTCAAAGTGGTAGAGCCAAGGGATCCGGTGTCCCCAGGATCACCAGGCAATTTTAGTATGTTAAGTGAAGGGTCCTCAGGTGACTATGATGAAGATGAACACGGACATGTCCTGGAGCTTGATGACTCAGACTTGGAAATATCACCACCAGGGCATGATGGTGATATGCTCTCAAATGCTAGTCTGCCCCTCCCTAGTCCTCCACCCATAGCCAAAATAGGTGGATATGATGTGACAGCAACGATATCTCAGTTGTCACCCAGACATAGTCTTGTTGGGCCCGAAGAAGGTGTAAAAGACTATGGTGAGTATATACGATGTTTATCTTATTGTGAGTGTATACATGTACGATGTTTACTCAAAATAAATGGACACTAAACTCCTTGCCGTATTTATCCTAGCATTCGAACAACACCCCTGTAATGGGTATTAATGTGTTAAAAATAAAGCTTGGTCAATGGTAAACAGTGTAGAACCTGATCAGACGCTGCGTTTTGCAGCATCTGGTCAGGGTCTACACTGTTTGCATAGTCCTGTCCGTGCAGCTCATAAGATGATTATGGTTAATTTTATATGACTGTTTATTGCTGTCATAGGTCATTCCTTGAAGAAACTGTCTATATCCTCACAACAGATTGTGGTAATGCCGCGTGGCGGCTGGAAAAAAAACCAGCTAATTGTACTTCACTATAGTGTAGTTATATTTTCTTGTCCTTTGTAATCATTGAGCCCATTGGATGTTTGAAAATTTATGAAGGTCACTGATGAGGCTTAAAGGCTGCATATTCTTAAAAAATAGACATTTTTTTTATGCAAATAAATTGATATATAGTATCAATACGATAATAAAATTTGGCATCTGACAGCCTGTAAAATTTCAGTTAGTTTCTCGTTTTTGAACTGGATCAAAAATGAAATGATTTTTTATCGTATCTCTGAATTGGCAACATTAATTCAGAAATACGACAAAATATCATTTCATTTCAAGAACGGGAGACAAACTGAAATTTTACAGGCTGTCAGGTGTCACTTTTTATGATTGTATTAATTATTAAACCTTTCTTGGATAATATAATTTCTATTTTTGAGGAATATGGAGCCTTTAATTAGCCGAAACTAGCTAGTCTGGGCAAAAAAAAAAAAAAAAAAAAATGAAGCTTTATGGTATTTTTGATTTTTGTGTAAGTGTGTTCATTGCTTTCAAGTGCTTTTAGTATCTATTCAATGACACCAGCCGCGGCGTGACAAAGCTTTTCAGAGGCAGTCTACTCCTTGCATATCCCGATATTTCGGACAGTTCAAATCACCGTAAATTTTCCTATTTGTTAGAAACATTTAGTACTTTTGAAACTAAAATGACAAGCACATTTTCAGTATTTTGAATCATGTAGTACATCCGAGTAGAGAATATGTCGCTACTTCATGTGTTCTGTATGAGAAACGGTCACAGCAATAGAACAGCTGTATTTTGACGAAAGGTGTTGTACTGCTCCTGTCGATTCTAAAAGAACCCCTCACAAAAAAACAACAACAAAGAAACAAACAATAAATAAACACATGAAGCCGTCTCTGCAATAGGAAAAGTCTTCACTGTTCACCAGTGTCGTCTGCTGATGGAGTTCTTGTTATCAAATTATTTCAGTAATCTCTATTTCTTTTCACCTGTATTTAGGTACCGTGATAGCACTGACAGGTTCCCCGAGTCCTGGAGGTCCATACTCTAAACACAGCGTAAATGCCGGCCCGGAAGGCAACCGGTTTGTGTTTCCACCGCCGCCTACAATGTACAGTCCGCCACAACATAGCGCCTGGGCCAGGAGAGAATTATTCAGGTATACCAGTGAATGATATATTTATCCGAAGTATTTGTGTTGGCCTGAACAAAAAGTGTAGACCTAGACCGAACGCTCCAGAACGGGGCATCTTAGCAGGGCCCCTCAATTTGCCACACATCCACATCACGAAAACATATCTATATAATTTTGACCTCCCGGAATCCCACTTTTATATAGTAAAACTGGGGTTTGCAGGGGTATAAATTTTTTTTCTTATTTCTGCTCAAAAACATAGATTGTGGCTACTCATTAGAACCGCCTCGGCGAGGCAGTTCTAACGAGTACCCACAATCTATGTTTGAGTAGACATATGAAAAGTTTCAGAATGTTTATCTGGAAACTTTCAGTTTTGGTGGTAAAATTTTCAATATATTTGAATAGGCGCGTTTTTGTAATGAGCAGTTTTTACGAGTCGATACATCCACAATACTTGAAACGGACGTGTTCATATTTAATGTAAATAAGGAAAAGGTGTCCAAATAATTAGGATAAATACGATACATCATGACTTTTGCCGATCTGAATGTTCACTGTTCTCTCTTGACAATTTGCCAAGTTGTTCAAAGCATCGTTAGCTTAACGAGCTCGTTAATGACAAACTCGTTAACTGTTGTAGCTTAAGTATTTTAAATACACTGATATTTTTGCTGCAAAATGTGTGAGTAGCTTTTGCAAAAATATATATCTGTTTGCAATATTTCAAGATAGAAACTTAAACGTCAGTTTGTTAAGTTTTGAACAACTGGGCCCTAGTTGCCTACTCTTACGTTTGATAGGGAATGAACAATACACTGAAAGTAGAGTGGAAAGACTTGGAATTGCATGGGATCTAATATACCGAATTTACCCTAAATATTTGGACACCTTATCGCCTTAACATACTTGTTCATTTATTGATGTGTTTAAAGTTTGCTGAATGAGTGGTTAACAGTGCATAGCCTAATGAGACGCCTCATTTGATGTTGTATGATCTGGGTCTACACAGTTTGCTGAGGTCTGTCCGAATAGTTAAGGTAAATATAGGAGTACCTGAACATCTGGGCTCAGTTGGATGCGCCGTCCGACTGGAGACCAGGAGGTAGCGGGTTCAACCCCCCGCCGCCGAGGTCGGCAACATTCTTTCGTGGAGATTGATCATGAAATATTTTCTACGGTCATTCTCTCCCTTCCGCTGATTCAAGAAGGACAGTTGTCAGTTTCTGTCGAAAGAATGTGTACAATACTGGTTAACCGCTTAGAGGACTAAGCCTGCCCAGTAAACGTGTGGTTAGGTAAACTGACCGCGCTCGACATGATCCCATTGGGTTGACTGGGCCGTAAAACCTCAACACAAACAAAACTTGAACATCTACTTCAACTATTACTAACATGTGTTTGGTATCAGAAGACATCTAGTACTTCTTAGGTTACAAACATGTGTTTTATGTCACCAGGCATCTACTACTTCTGCTATTACTAACGTGTATTTGATATCACAAGACATCCACTACTTCTACTGTTACTAAAAATGTGTTTGATAACACCAGACATCTACTATTTCTTTTAGAACTAACATGTGTTTGATATCACCAGACATCCACCAGACATCTACTACTTCTCCTGTAGCTAACATGTGTCTTTGATCTACCGCATCTACTATTAATAACATGCGTTTTATATCACCAAACATCTACTATTTTTACTATAACTAACGTGTGTTTGATATCACTAGGCATCTACCACTTCTACTGTAATAAACATATGTTTGGCATCACCAGACATCTACTACCTCTGCTATTACTAACATTTGTTTGATATCACCAGACATCGACTACTTCTTCTGATACATACTTGTGTTTGATACCACCAGACATCTACTACTTCTACTAATTCTAAAAGATGTTGATGTCTCCAGACATATACTTCTTCTACTGTTAGCAACATGTGTTTTATATCACCAGACATCTACTCAACTGTTACAAACATTTTGTTTGATATCAAGATACATCTACTACCTAACTGTTACTAACATGCGTTTAATATCACCAAACACTGACAGATTCTACTATTCCTAACATGTGTAAGATATCTCCACACATGTATTACTTCTACTGTTACTAACATTTGCTTGATATCACCAGATATCATCGCTTTTTACTGTAACTAACATGTGTTTGATATCACATGACATCTACTACTTCTACTGTACTACTTGTTCTACCTTTACTTACGTGTGTTTGCTATCACTAGACATCTACTACTTTTACTGTTGCTAACATGTGTTTGATGTCACCATACATCTACTATTTCAACTATTATAAACATATGTGTAATATCGCCAGGCATCTTCTACTTCAGCTGTTGCTAACTTGCGTTTGATATCACCACACGTGTACTACGTCTACTATGCCTAAGTTGTGTTTGATATCATCAGACGTCCAGTGCGTCTGCTGCTACAAAAGATGTGTTTGATATCACCAGACATCTTTTACTTCTACTTTTTCTTACATGTGTTTTATATCACCAGATATCTACTTTTGTCTACCATTGCTAGCATGTATTTGATATCATCAGGCATCTACTTATTCCATTATTGGTAGTATGTGTTTGATATCACCAGGCATCTACTACTTCAATATTACTAACATGTGTTTGATGTTGAAGGACATCTACTACTTCAACTATTACTAACGTGTTTGATATCGCCAGATATCTACTATTTTACTATTACTAACAAGTGTTTAATACTACAGGACATATACTACTTCAACTATTATTAATATGTGTCTGATATCATCGGACAGCCACTACTTCAGCTGTTATTAACATGTCTTTTATATCACAAGACAACTTCTTTTGATACCGCCAGACATCTACTACTTCTACTGTTACTAAAATGTGCCTGATATAACAAGATATCTACACTTTATACACATACTTACATGTGTTTGTTTTCACCAGACATCTACTATTTCTAACATGTTTTTGATACTACAGGACATTTACTACTTCTGCTATTACTTTGATGTGTCTGATATTACCGGGCATTGACAACTTCAGCTGTTATTGACATATATTTCATATCACCAGACAATTACTAATTCTACTAATACTAACAAGTGTTTGATACCGCCAGACATCTACTACTACTACTACTATTACTATAACTAATATGTGCTTGTTATAACCAGATATCTACTAATTATACTGATACTTACATGTGTTTGATATCACCAGACATCTACTATTTCTACTATAACTTACACGTGTTTGATATTACGGTACATCTATTACTTCTATTATTACAAATACGTGTCTGATATCATCGGACATCTACTACCCCAGCTGTTATTAACATATCTTTTATATCCCAAGACTACTTCTTCTACTAGCACTAACATGTGTCTGATACCGCCAGACATGTACTACTTCTACTGGTACTAACATGTGTTTGATATAACCAGATATCTATTACTTATACTTACATGTGTTTGATATCACCAGACAAGCCTTCTACTAAACTAACGTGTGTTTGATATCACCAGACAAGCCATCTACTAAACTAATGTGTGTTTGATATCATCAGACAAGCCTTCTACATCTACTTCTTCTACTAGCACTAAAATGTGTTTGATATCATCAGACATCTACTACTTTTTCAAATGATATTTGTATGTGTTTGATATCACCAGATACCTACATGCGTTTTAAATCATCAGACTTCTACTACATCTATTGTTACTAACATGTGTCTTATATCACCAGACGTCTACTGCGTCTGCTGTTACTAACTGTTTGATATTGGCAGGTAACTTCTGTTTACAACTATTACTAACATGGGTTGATACCACTAGGCATCTACTACTTCTTTTGTTACCAACATGTGTTTGATGCCACTAGACATCTACTAGTTCTACTGTTACTAACATAGAGTTTATTTTGTTGTTTTGATCAATTACGAGAAATAATTTACTAGTGTTCTAGGCTTGCGCGTAAATAAAACGAGTGAGCGAAGCGAACGAGCTTTTTACAAGCCAACCTTAGAACAACGGTGAATTATTTCTCCGTAATCGATCATAACAACCAAATAAACTGTTTATTACATTTTCATTCATGTTTTACCTTTGAATTTTTACATTCAGCCGTTATGATTTCCTACCAAAATAGTTGTAGTCAGTGCATGAATTTCAAGAGGCGTGGTTTAGTTTGAAAATCAGTCGCCATCTTGTTTTCACTTTAATTAAAAAATCATCCTGTGCTTGAAATACAGACACAAAAATGTCACGAAAGTTGAACTAGATTATCAAGAAAATCATACTTTATATTTGTGTTGCAAGTCTTACCTAAAAAACGCCAACTGGACGTGAAAATTGTAGTCTGATTTCATGATTTTATCACATTTTCTGCGAAACGTCAACTAATGATATTTTTGTTACCAACAACGTCAGCAACGTCGCCTAGCAATGATGACGTCAAAACGTTTGAAATGAAATAATTCACTCGATGAATTATAGATTATAATTCACTGATAAATCTCAGTAAATCACTGTTGAACATGTAATAAATGTTGATAACGTGTTTGATACCACAAACCTTTTACAACTACTTCTTCTACAGACACTCATATGTGTTTGGTATCACCAGACAAGCTTTCTATAACTACTACTTCTACTGGTACTTACATGTGTTTAGTATCATCAGACAATCATTCTACAACTACTACTTCTACTGTTACTAAGATGTGTTTAATATCACTAGACAAGCCGTCTACAACTTCTACTTCTACATGAGTTTAATATCACCAGACATCTATAGCTTTAGTACTTACCTGTGTTTGATATCTCCAGACATTACTACTTCTACTATTACAAACATGTGTTTGATATCACCAGACATCGACTACTTCTACTTTTACAAACGTGTGTTTGATATAATCAGACATCTAATACTTCCACTGTTACTAAAAGGTGTTTGATGTCAACAGACATAAACTACTTCTACTGTTACCATCGCCAGACATATAGTCTACTTTTACAAACGTGTTTGATATCAAGATACATTTGCTACTCCTACTGTTACTAACGTGTTTAATATCACCAAACATCAACTGCTTCTGCTATTTCTGTCATATGTTAAAATCTCCACACATGTACAACTTCTACTGTTACTGTTGCTTGATATCAATAGATATCCTCTCTTTTCACTGTCACTAACGTATGTATAATATCACCAGACATATACAGCTTCTACTGTAACAAATTTGTTTGATATCACAAGACATCTACTACTTCTACTGTTACTAACATGTGTTTGATATCACCAGGTATCTACTTCTTCTACCTTTACTAACTTGTGTTTGTTATCACTAGACATCTACTACTTGTACTGTTGCTAACTTGTGTTTGAATTCACCAGACAACAACTATTTCTACTATTACTAACATATGTATGATATCACCAGACATCCACTACTTCTATTATTACGAAAATGCGTTTGACATCACCAGACATCTACTAAGTTTACTGTTACTAACATGAGTTTGATATCAGCAGAATTCCTTTACTTTTACCATTACTAACATGTGTTTTATATCACCAGTTATCTACTTCTTCTACTGTTTGCTAACATGTTTTTGATATTACCAGACATCTACTTATTCTACTACAGTTAACATGTGTTTGATATCACCAGACATCTACTACTTCAACTATTACTTAACATGTGTTTGATATCGCCAGACATCTACTACTTCAACTATTGCTAACATGTGTTTGATATAACTACTTCTACTATTACTAATATATGTTTGATATCACCAGGCAACCCTTATACAACTACTTCTTCTACTGACACAAACATGTGTTTGTTATCATCAGGCTAGCCTTCTACAACTAATACTATTACATGTGCTTAATATCATCAGACATCTTCTGTTTATATTATAACATATGTGTGTTTGATATCGCCAGATAAGCCTTCTGCAATTATTTTATCTACTAATACTAGCATGTGTGTGATATCACCAGACAAGTCTTCTACAACTACTACTTCTGCTGTTACTAACTTGTATGATATCACCAGACAAGCCTTCTATAACTACTACTTCAACATGTGTTTAATAATACCAGACATCTACTACTTCTCGTATTACTAACATGTGTTTCACCAGACAAGCCTTCTACAATAACTGCTTATGCTAACAGGTGTTTGATATCGCCAGGCAAGCCTTTGCAAGTACTACTTCTATTCACACTTACAAGTGTTTGATAGCACAAGACAAGCCTTCTACAACTACTAATTCTGATATTATGACCAAGACAAGCCTTCTACAACTACCACTTCGACTAAGATGTGTTTGATATCGCCAGACAAGCCTTCTACAATTACCACTTCTACTAAGATGTGTTTGATATCGCCAGACAAGCCTTCTACAACTACCATATCTACTAAGATATGCTTGCTATCGCCAGACTAGCCTTTTGCAACTACTGCCTCTACGAACACTCTAACATGTGTTTGATATAGACAGACAAGACTTCTATAACTATTACTTCTGTTATTAGTAACATGTGTTTGCTATCGCCAGACAATCCTTCTACAAAGTAAATAAGCTAACTTAGGAACTGATACAATCAGATCCAGAGATCAAGCCCCCAGTACCAAAGGAAAAGAGACAAATACAATGAAAAAGCCACAAGATGAACATATTGCAAGCAGAGTTGGCAACTATTTCCGAAAAAAAAAGAAACAAAAAAACAAAAAAAAAAAAAAAAAAAAAAAAACAAACAAAAAAACTGGGATTGTTACCAAAACTGCTATTTCTACTAACATTAACATGTGTTTGATATCACCAGACAAGTCTTCTACAACTACTACTTCTACTTAAAGTAACATGTGTTTGATATCACAAGACAAATCTTCTACAATTTCTTATCCTACTAATACTAATATGTCTTTGATACACCAGACAAGTCTATAAAATAATGGTTTTATTATCAGAAAATCAAGATTTTATTAAAATCAGCTCCTTTGGAAACGATTTTAATAAAATAATCAAGCTCTAGGAAAGCAAAGAATAGTAGTGCTTCTTTGTTATCTGTTAACTTTAGCAGGAAGATATAAAAGTTCACATATCATATCCATAAAATCTAGAAGCTTCTGATCTCAAGCATACCTTTTATTAATACATTAAGGGAACTGTGAAGCGTCTAGTCTGGACATGCGTTTTGCTCTGTTTCCGTCGCTGCATTTTTTATATTTAAAAATATGAACTTGGTGTGCCTTGATATACTCAGGGTGACCATCGAAGTTTGATCTGATCATACACAAACGATATTTTCTTATGACGGGTTTATAATATTTCCTTCCTATATAGGGATGAGAGCGCTGGTGAATATATTGGACTCGATGCCCCAGGAATGCGCAGAGGTGAAGAGAGAATCGAGGACCATCGACAACGAGAGAGACGTCGAAGTGGTGAAAGGGACAGACGACAAAGTGGAGAGAGAGACAGAAGGATGAGTGGGGGAAAGAAAGGCAAACCATCGAAATTGTAAGTTAATTTGATTTTCATTACATCACAAGTTTTAATCTTGCGCCAGATGCTGTTTGTAACCTTCATATTTGTCAATGTCGGCTTTTTGTCTCTAAATAACCTTCATGGGCGAACACTCTGACCTGGAAGTATAGTAAAAATCCACTATTATGACCACTTTTGGTACTGCCTAAATATGGTCATTATCGCGGCGGTCTTAATATAGAATGAAGAACACAGCATGTGGGCAGAAATTTTAAATCTCTGTATATACTAGGATGTTAGAAATGTGGACATGTACATATAATTCCGCTTATATATTATACTAATATATTCCTGCTAGTTGCTACTTGAAACAGGAAAAATCCTCTTTAAACAATCTTAATCGCTTAAACTAAAGTGTACAGCTGGAGCTTTAGCAAAACGTTAGCAAAACTTCAGCAGATAACTGGAAATTTCCTCGATCAAAAACTGTTATAACTGTTCAGAGTGGGGTTCATGGGTATTCGTTTGAACCCCTCTGTAACTCAAAAATTCATTTTTGTTGGAAATTTTTGTTAATTTGATAAATTTAGGATATCGTATTACTCTAAATATTCCCAACTCGGACTTTTTACCTTATACGTCTCTTCAACAAGTCCATTTTATTACCTATGAATGTGTATAAATTTGATGTATAAGTGACATTATAAATCTTCATCAGAAACTGTTGGCTCAGACTTGTCTTTCCGAATGAGTAGAATAAGTACGTTAATTTATTCAGATCGAACCCACTCAGAAATCGTCCTAGATCTGACCCCAGTACTTCATCATAGTTCTGTTTTTATTTTTATTTTCCTTGGGTCAATGGAGCGCATTCTGATATATTGGAAAATCGAGTTCCGCATAAGCCGGTGCTAGCCTGCAAACTATATTACTGGATATGAAGCCTCCAATGAAACCGAGACTCCAACGTACCGTATTCGACTTAATTACCGCACATGTTCCCATTAGCGCTCACTCAAGCAATTCCGTAATTTTCAGATTACAGCCAGTGTAATTTTTGTCTACTTCTTTATAAACGCATATGTTGTGGGTACCCACTTGAATTGCATCGACTTGTCGATGCAATTCAATTGAGTACCCACAACATATGGTATATAAAGAAAATCAGAATAAAACCAAAAACAAAAACATCGCATAAAAACCTTCAGATAAGTCCTTCGCTGATCCTTTTTTTAAGTGTACCTTTCGTATAGGTGGATACATATTTTACCACAAATTTGCCCAGTAATTGTAAAAAACCAGAGCGCACTGTGCGGTAATTAAGTCGAATACGGTATGTTCAGTGTTCCCAAGGAACGGGAGCATTCATTAAATGAAATGTTAGAAAATGTATTTTCCAAGGCAAAACAAAGAGCTTTCGGGCCGAAATATTGCTAGTAGACACTCAAGTAGTATAGGCTACCAGCCTATACAACTCACCCACCCCAAAGAAACACTTTGGTGGAGAATTAAGGAAATATATTTTAGGGGAGTACAAAGTCGGATCTGGGATCTCAAGTCCTGTAAATATAGTATTTTTAAGTATGATTCTGATGCTCTAATTTCACTTTGTGTTTTCAGACATTTAGCTATTATAAGTAGTCTAAGTGTTTTGAGTGTGTTAACTGGTGTTTATTGCACATCGACACCGGAAACGTCTGTGAAGATAGTGGTCTACATTCCGCACCATCTCCCCTACAAGAACGCTGTTAT
Organism: Anodontia alba; assembly: GCA_964016985.1. Lineage (NCBI taxonomy): Eukaryota > Metazoa > Mollusca > Bivalvia > Lucinida > Lucinidae > Anodontia > Anodontia alba. The sequence continues at coordinate 17,862,117 of OZ024832.1, read as the reverse complement.
CTACAGCTCGCTGTATAAAACAGTTGATGTAATAAACGAGAAGGATACAGGCGAAAAGGGAACAGAAAAAATGAAATGGTTTGGTAAGTCAGAAGCATCATATATGATGAAACTTAGATATATAGTAGTAGTGAGAAAGTAACAAGATCAATGATGAAGGAACGCCTTCAGGGCCGTTGAATATGAGCTATCTGTTTACTATTGATCATAAAATTTCCATGATGCAAGTAAGAGTGCATCTACAACACCCAAAATGGTAATGTTGAGCTGATGACACTTCCGCTCACATGACTAAATATTGGAGGTGAAAACATGCTTGTTTCACGTCTGTAAATCGCCATCTTCAGAAAATGAAGATTAAAGCAAACAAAAATTCCTTTTGAAGATTTACACTTAGTTGGTTTA